>CM035426.1:118400352-118637852 GCA_020310875.1 Ceratopteris richardii
CTCGACTGTTATCGTTATTTACTATAGTTTTGCCAGAACTGGAGGACAACTAAGATTTATTCCCACCTAAATTAGTTCGAAAACCGAGCTCAGATCAAATTGAAACTGAAGAAAATGACATGGTTAAAGATCAAATTACCGGTGAGAACTTAGTTTCACCTTATCAAGTAGAAGCTATAGAAAGATATAGAGAAGCTCGTCCTTACAGCTCTTAGTCTGAGTATAGTAATATTGAAAACATTGAACAAGCAACCGAAGGCCTTAGGCATACGTAAAAGCACCCGGCGTGCAGTCACACGGTTAGGTTAGCGTGATTCTCTTAGATGAATGTCAGCCTACCTTCACACCCCTCTACTACAGAGGTTCCCATTTTCATTGCCAGTCTACCACCAATTCGATAATTTTTCGGCACTCCACAAAGTACAAATACGAGCGCAAATGTCAGAGAGCAAAATACATAATCATCATTCAATACATAACATCATTCAATAACAAATAATTGATTTTTCTCTGATCAATCAGCCACCATTTGGTATGCTAATCATCACAACACTCAACTCGCTGATCTACTTTGTTGGATGCTCTCAAGCTCTCCATGATTTTCACGATGCTCGACTGGGGCAAGATTGGCATATGAGGTGATGAGCTCAGAGTTTTCGGTGCCGATATTCTCCAGGTGATTCCATTTGCTGGCTTACCCTCAGAATGGTGCTCTATGTTGGTGCTTGTATGATGATCCCATGACAATATTTTGGAACTATTCTGGAGCTTCTATGGTGACCTTACAATACACTATGGTAATATTGTGGTTGGGAGGCAATGAGGTGTTAATTATCTATCTCGTATGCTCCTTTTTCTGGCATCTTACTAGGTGGAATTCTTCTTATTTACAAGTTCCATAGCATGCCTTGATACATCATTTTGTTGTTTTACTCTTTCTAGATCGCACAAATTGTAACCCATTTTGTGAGAAATACACACAATCCCATCTCTTTCTCTGAGGTGTCCCCGATTGTGCATTGTATTGTCTCTTAATTTATTTACCTTTTTGTTGTTCTTCAAAAGAAATACACACAAAGCCATTCCCTGTGCATTATATGTTGGGGATCACAAAAGCTCGATTGATAATACCTTTAAACACTTTTAACTGTCCGAAAAATTTGCCAATGACTATCATTGATAGGCATTTTGCGTGTCATTGGCCATTTTTCTTGTCAAAACAAGTGTTTTTTGAAACTTCCTATCAAATAGCAAGCTCAGAGTGGTGTTATACGCATGAATGCGATTGATCTTGGATAGAGGGCTTCAGAATGCATGCAATAAAAATAAAAATAAAAAAATAGTGATAATCCTAATAATCATTCAAACCAAAAAGGGGGGAGGGAGAGAAAGAATGAGATTGAATGTTGAGTACACAACAAATTTTTCATGAGTAAGTGATCTTAAAGAAATGTATGAATGAGTAATGATGATCTACTCATCGATTAGATATGCTCCTATTACCTCTTTTCATGATTTTCCTTATCCCTAAATAGTGGGAGGGGGCATGTACTTTTAATATAGGTTTCCATATAGGAATTCCTTCTAGGTAAAATGATTGAGTGGAGGTGACTCTAATCACTTGGAGTTTTGTGATCACAGTCCCATGTTACTACCATGATGTATGTTGTGTGAACTTATTGAACCAGTGTCGAGTACATGTGATTTAAGAGCACTTTGATTTTGATGATGCGAGTTGATGAGAGGTATGAGTGTGAGGTAGCATTATGTCGACAGAAGCACTGAATTGTTTTGTTTTTTGTAATGAGAGAGTGTGAGATAGCATTAAATCGACAAAAACACTCCATGTGAATGTGCGGTAGTGTTCATTTGGAAGATGCATTCATTGATTTTCTTCTTTCTTCTTGTCTTTTGAGTGCATGTTGTGAGTGGTGGATGATGTGGGATTATTGGATACATGCCTCTAGGATGATGTAAGTCTTCATATATTGTTCCTTGATACTAATCGTACTCATCGAAAGAGACAAGCTATGCTTGATCATTTTTTGATGCTTGATGTTGTAGTACTTATGGGGAGCAGAATATGTAGAATAGAAGTGAAGATCGACAATGATAAAGCTATGATTGGATGATCCATCCCTCTTGTAAATTTACATAGACCGTATATGATAATGTTGTATTGTAGAAGCTAGATGACATATGGTCCACCAAAAATTGAATTTCTCTCTACACCTAATAATTGAAACTATGAATTTTCATAGTACAAATAGACAGTATAAGCTTTCCAACAAGCCAAAGGTAACTCAATTTGGATAATGTTAGAGGTATGAACCTCCCTCCACAAAATAGACCAAACATTGTCCAAACATGTAGCTTGCACCTATGTGTACCTTCCAACACACATACACTTGGGAATATGTAGAGATCAAACCAGAGAGCTTTCAAGATCAATGTACTCAAGGATAATGAACACTTAATTCTCAGATTATATCCAAAAGAAATCTTACAATCATAGGAACAAAATATGATATCTTGCAAATGAATCAGGCTACTACACAAAGAGATATGAGTGATCAAAGATTACTCCCTATGAGAAAATTCTAGCAAGAAAGGGGCTAGTTGAGACCTATAGTAAACACTCCTAATGAGAGACTACAAATGCTCAAATGGTAGAGAAGGATGACCATGACTTTGCTCCATGTGTTTTTTATATAATGCTCAAAAAGGTAGTTGTAAATTTGAATTCAAAAATGCCCTCCAAATGATCCCGAATCTTCTCCATCAATTGGTTCAATAATGAGCTGAGAAAACTCATGAAAAAGTGGTTCTATATCCTAGAAAAAAGTGTGAGTGATGTGGCAATTTAGTTTATCATGAGTTCCCACACTTGAGAATTACTGAAATTCTAACACGCCCCCTCAAGCTCAAGTGTTAGTCTCCATTGATCTCCTTCAAGTTGAGGTTGATCTTGAACTTCTTCAACTTGCTTGCATCCATAAACTTTGTCATGATATCTCCTAGTTGGTCCTTGGTGTTGATGTACTTGATGTCCACTTCTTTTGCTAGTACCTTCTCTTTGTTGAAGTATTGTAAGGCAAGAATCAATGCTCTGATCTAGAATATTGCATTAAATCAATAAAACTAAAAACATCTCAAAACTACCTTGAAGTAAGGATCATTATGATTCAAAAATTCATGATACTTTATACATCCAAAACATCCTAAAACTATCGTGAAGTAAGGATCGATATTATGATTCAAACAATCACAATAGCCTATAAACTGAAAAAATCCCAAAACATTTTAATTTTGAATCCTAAATTTTCAATATTAATTCCAAATCATACTATACTTTCCAAATTTTAAATCCTAAAATATAAATATTAGTTATAAATGATGCTAAAATTTACTAGTTTTAAATATTGGTTTCAAATAATCCTTTGATATTAATTACAAATAATCCTTTGATATTAATTACAAATAATCCTTTATGTTCTTATTTTTAGACATTAATTCCGATTTTAAATATCAATTTTCTAAATAGTAATATCGAATCTTATGATTTTCTAAACTTTAAAACTCTAAAAACTAAATTATTGTGAAAAACTATACACGTTTCTTTTTGGTCAACATTTTTAGTTCATAGAAAACAAGGAATCTTCTTTGATTGTACAACATGGGCACGTATTTTAATAAAAAACCGTTTCGATAAAAATAATCCTATAAAAGAACCTCTGAATTTGCATGCATGTATTATGTATGTATGTATGTATGTATGTATGTTTGTATGTATGTATGTATGTATGTATGTATGTATGTATGTATGTATGTATGTATGTGTGTGTGTATGTATACAGAGGGTTTGGTCTCTCTTTCCTGTGGAGGCATTCATTGGAAGTATTGGAATTTGCAATTGTGGATGCATCTAATTGATCTTGGATAATTTCTACATCTTCTCATGAGACATGAGTATGGTTATCCATGAATCTCTTAGTTCTCATTTTTGCCTACACTATGCTCTCTAGTGAAGTCGTACTTGTGGTGGCTCTAGAACCTCTCAGAGTGCTTGATGTGTGGGATTTGCTACTTATGGATGGATTAGGATTGGTCATTTTTGTGTGGAAGTGCATGGTTGCTTGATGTATGGGTCTAATCATGCTAAACTGTAAGTAGACATGAAAGTGACATCCTCCCCTAAAGCACAAATTATGATGTGGGTAATTACTTCAATTTCATCTAAGGTGTAGTATTCTTTCCAATGATTGGTAATAGATCTACATGTGATGCTCCCATACATTATGTATCATATCAATTGGTGTTTTCGTCTCTACATTATATCACATACAATGTAGAAATATCTTGTGGGGAATTATGTGCTCTAGATGATGAAAATTAAAATAGCACTACCACATGGCAAGGGCAATATGCATGGCAATGTATACTCCCACTGTGCTTTATAAATCTCCTTAACTAACTGTCTTACTACCTTTCACTTGTGGTACCATGGTACTTTTAGTGGTCATGATACTTTTCACAAAATGAAGTGCATCTCAGGTGAGCGCACACATGAGCTCAAATTCAATGATATCTCCTTTCTGATCCATCAACATGGCTAGATATTTTAGATTTATGAAGTTCAACAACTCCATGCATTGTTCAAACCTTTCTAGATTAGGAGTTACTAATAGGAGCTTCAAAAAATTACTGCATCCAAGGCTTCCCTAAATATTCATGATTATTTCATCACTTTTTTGTAATGTTTCAAACTCTCTTGTGAGGAAAAACATCTCATTGCCTTTGATACCCCATGTGTAGAGAAAGATAAACTCACCATGCTTCCACACTTATGAGGTATGTCCTTGGAACCAATGATCCATAGTGGGCTTGATTAACGTCTTTGGAAAAGAAGGTGGTTTCACCACTACCACGTTGGTTGATGAGCCTGACAATGCCATTGAACATCTTGAAATGATTAAAGATCATGTAGGTGCAAGAAATAATTCAAATTTCATGGTTTTATAACTAAGTAGCAAGAACTTGATCAAGATAATCGTGATTTATGTCCTAAGTTAAAATGATAGGATAATAGTTTTTCCTTATTGACCCATAAAAGATGCACCATTAAAAAGCACATATCAAATAGATTGTGGGGCTTCACTTAAGAGTGTTGTTGACGATATAACTTTATTATTCAGATTCAACTAAGTGTCCATATCATCATGATCATCAAAATATATAGAAATATTATCCATAGATCATTAGATACTATAAGGAGTCATCATGTGCAAATCCATTTCTCCATAGGCAAAGGAGTTAGTGGAGTGGCACTATTGTTATGTTAGAATTTGAGAATAGTCCACTTGCATGTCGGAGTCGATACATCATGTGTTGCTTCAATGATTGTTGGTTGTCTTAATCCAATTGCATAAGAACAATTTTGTGGAGATTTCTATCTCCAAAGTATCTTTGTGACTTTAGAAGGTGGAACTTTAGGAGAATTACCCTGCTTCAAGTACCCATTAGGTGGGAAAACTAGCAAGTTAGACACTAGGCTTGGGAACCCAAGTGTTATCTCATTGTTCTTTGGATAAATCTTTTGATATCCAAATCCACCTTGTAGAGTACGACTAATGAGAATACATTATTTGCGTTTGCTGCATCATACTTCTTGGTTATACATCCTTAGGGTTTTGTGGTGGTTGAGAATTACTTCCCTTCACTACCCAAAGTTGTTTTGGGGTCCTGTTACATAAGCCCTTGCATGTCTCTTTCAATCTTCTATGTTTGAAACTATCAATGAATCACTCATTAGTCGACCTAATGGAATTGTGATCCATTTGACATCTATTCTAGTTGTGGGATGATTGGTAGCTAGATTGAATCCTATTGAATGATATAAGAGCAAATTCCCTAGGATAAAAATGTTTGTAAGAGAAGCATCAATATATAGTAGGAATTTGGCTCTAGTTGTGTGTAAATGACCTCACCACAACATGAGGATGTTTTTGATTCATGTCAGGATAAATTACACTCGATTGATGGAAATTCATAGTTTGCGCATGAGTGATATATGTATCACATTGATTAAAAATTCTATATTTTTAGAATTCTTGAGGGCAAGTAAGAACTATGCCCTAAAGCAGCCCATATGTGCAATCTTCAATCAATGATCCTTTTCGAAGAATCCTCAATCTTTCAAATTCCCATAGGGTTTCCTTATTTCTTATCAATATAATTGCAAGATCTTCTTGCATCAAATTATGTTTTTTGATGCATTCCAATGCCTCTTGTTGAAATTCTTACCATATACACAAATCTTTCTCCTTTTTATCCTTGACTTTCTATAGTTATTGAAACATTTCATGTGTGAGAGGTTCATGGTACAATCTATCTCTACATATAATAATATAATTCAGAATAAGTTCTCCTTCCAAAGAAGAAAGTTTAATTGCACCACTTCACAACATGCTATGAATCACCAAAGGGTCATACCCTCTATTCTTCAATTTCTTGGCATGTTGGTTTAGTGGATAGACAAAGTCCAAGTCTCCTTCTTGCAATTGCTTCTCTTTCATATGTACATCAAAACCTTTTGGTGTTTCTTTGTTGCATAAATACTTATCAGAGTTCTTAAGCATGTTTCTTGGAATTTCTTTAGGCTCTATATAAGGTAAAAAAGCTTGTGTCTAGTCCAATCCTATCCTTGTGCCACTCAAGAGTAGGTAGTAGGAAATCTATTAATGGAATAGCTTGTTGACCATAGACTAGGTTGAATTTTCTTGCACCTAATGATGTCTTATAGTCCACTCAATATTCCAAAATTGCATGATGTAGTTTCTTATCTCAATTGGATCTTCCACTATCCACTAATTTGGTCAGAATAGTACGTACGAATTTGTTAGAACTTTTAGCTGAGAGTGTAGGGTTTTGTGCATGTGAGAAATCCTTAGGAACCCACATGTGTATTCGCCCTTGTTGAGCTGTAGCTAATTCCTTCGGCACCCAAATTTGTATATTGTTGTCGGCCTTCATCGATTGCTTTGGTACCCAAATGTGGAGTAGGCTTTGAGATAAAGGCCTTTGTTGTGTTGCTACTTGTTGCCTTGGTTTTCTCAATTTCTTGTTTGGTAACAAGTGCGACTGCACTGGTGTGATTGGCTGCTCGCCCTTTTGTACCCAGATTTGCTTCATGCCTGAAATGACTTTCTTCGTGAATTCGGTTAGTCTATTTGATATAGTAGTTGTCTTGTATTGTTTCACTTGCCTTTGTGGTCGAACTACTGTGGCTACATTAGTCTTTCAAAAAGGAGAGAGGTCCACTTGCAATTGAGCTCATTCTTCCATGAATGAGTTATTTTGCATCCTGGGTCCATATCCTCCTTTTTCTAATTTATTGGCATGTACTTTAGTGTATAAACCAATACGAGGTCTCCCTCTTTCAATCATTTATCCTTGATGTGTGCATCAAAGTATGCTTTTTGTCTTTGGTTTGTAGCATAGATGCCTATTGTCCCTCGTAGCCTAGTCTCACCTAAGCGTTCTAGATCAACTATCCTTTAGGACAACTCATGTCCATTCCACTCATGCTCTTGTGCCACTTTTAAATTTGGGATCACAAAGTATAATGGTAACATAGTATTTTGTTTGAAAACCATATGAAATGGGGTGGCATTGAGTATTGTTTTGTAGGCAACTCGATAATCCCAAATAGCATGATGAAGTTGTTTATCCCAATTAGAGCATTTATTATTTACCAATTTATCAATACATTACATACGATCTTATTTTGTGATCTCGGCTTCTCCGTTAGCTTGTGGATGATAGGGTGCAAGCTTACATATCACTTAGAATTCTCGGAAAAGCTTTTCAATCACTTTGTTCAAGAAGTGCATACCTATATCACTTACTAAGTCTATGGGTAAACCATATCTAGTGAACACATTCTCAAATAAGAACTTGGCTATAATTTGAGCATCGTTCTTTATCATGGCTTTGACTTCTAACCACTTTGTAAGGTAATTCATGGCCACAATAATGTACTCTGCATGGGAATTTCTAGCTGGGGGGTTAATAGGACCTACAAAGTTTATGCCTCACTTTGAGAATGCACATCCTCCCCTTAGATGGATAGATGGATGGAGAGAGAGAGAGAGAGAGAGAGAGAGAGAGAGAGAAAGAGAGAGAGAGAAAGAGAGAGAGAGAGAGTGTGAGAGAGAGCGAGTGAGAAAGAGGGAAAAAATCTGCATGTGTATTTTTTAGTCAATGTGTGAGGGAGAGAGTGTGTAAGTTTGTGTGTGTGTGTGTGTGAGGGAGAGGGAGTGAAAGTGAGTGTGAGTGTGCGAGGGAGAGGTAATGAAAGTGATTGTGTGTGTGGGGGGGAGAGGGAGTGTGAATGATTGTGTGTGTGTGTGTGTGATGTTAGAGTTTGACTACAAAAGGAAGCATAGAAACAAGACAATCAAGAAGAAGAATCTTGGAGCACAACGTTGAGATATTACCAAGTGAATAATACAAAGATAAGTGGCATGTTAGGGTTATAGGCATATGTGAAAGATGGGGAAGACAACAGACATTTGAGTTACACATGCTCAATAGTAGCTATGAAAGCTTCCCTATACCCAACCTCACAACTAGAATTGGTCGCAATAGGGTGCTTGTTGCTCAACCAAGATATGCATGAGCTACAAATCACAAACAACGCTAGTGGACACACAAGTGCCATGGCAACCAACCGAATTTGGATTGGTGGAAACATGTAAATCTGGTGGTAAGAATCTCCCTTGGAATAAAACAACAGAAGTCGCCACTTACCACTCGAGTAGCAAAAGATGCACTTAATTGTCTCCCAATGCTTGAAACCTAGGCTATGCAAAAACTCGCTCATCTGAGAGACAACAAATTGAAACTCAAGTCAGTTTATGCATAAACAAACCAAACATCCAACAACCTATTGATAGAGAACAACACCATATGCATCTCCAACATCATGAAGACTTAATAATAAACATATCTCCATTGGAGTGGCAATAGGTTTACAATCTTCAAGGCCAAAGTACGAAAATAATGCATCAATGTATCTTGTCATCTATTCCCATATCAACAAGCATAAATTGAATGCACGAATAATGATGCAAAAGCACCAAATCTGACATCTCAAAAAGGCATACAAATCAGCCTTAAATTCAGCAATATGCTTCTAGTTAGGACTAGTGAACAGCATGTCATCAACATGTACAACAATAATCAAAAGTACATCATTTACATGCTTAACATTTAAGGTTCTCTATGATGGAATATTCTCAAATACATGTGCTAACAAGTAAGTTTTTTATCTTTTTATACCAAGCCTGTGGTGCTTGCTTCAATCCATAAGATGCCTTTTTCAACTTGCAAACTTTGTTTCCATGTCCTATCTACACAAAAACATGGGGATAAAATACATACATTTATTCATGTAAATCACCATTCAAAAATTTAGTCTTAAGATCCAAACAATGCACATTCCAACTCCGATGAGTTTTAAGTGCACAAATGGTATGAATTGTTTTCATTTAGCATGTGGGAGCAAAGTTCTCATCAAAATTAGTGCCCTTCTCTTGAGTATAACCTTTGGCAACAAGCCTAACCTTGTACCTATCGATTGTTCTATCAATCTTACATTTTAATTGTACATCCATTTAGTTCAGAGGCCCTTTTTTGCGAGGAGAAAAATTACATAAAGATAAAGTACCATTCTTCATAATAGCATCATATTTCAATGGCATAGTAGCCACCCAAGATTCTAAATTATATGCTTCATCAAAAGAACTAGTATCATTCTCATACACAAAGACCAGAGGCAGCCACTACAGAACAACATGATGGAAGAGAAGCATTATGAAAGGATGAAAAAGTATAATATGAGAAAGGTGCATCTAACTTGCTATCTCTCAAAGTCTACACTAACCATTTAGGCATAGTGTAGACTTATTTCTCTTTGATGCTGTTAGTGAGTCTAATAGTGATATATCATGCTCTATCAATATGGATGAAATCTAAGAAAAATCTAAGTTTCTTACTCTGAACTATGAATGTGAAAATGGGCATGGTTCTCATTTGTTCAAGTATATATGGGGATACATCCTTCCGAAGACCAAGAATTTGGATGCCAAAAAGACCTTGATTCACCACCCTATTGTAAAGCAAGAGGGAAATGCATATATGGATAAGAAAAGATCTCTCTATATATTTCATGAGCATCTAGAAAAGTTTGATGTCTATGGTAAGGAAGTCCTTGATGAACAAACTATAATTTCGAGTGGTGACCCTAGTGGTTTTGGAGGTGTTCATTTAGAATCATTAGGGGAAAAGGACCAAGAACAAATTTATGTGGCAAGAAATTTCTTCTTGACTAAACTTTTGTTGGATCCATGTACTATTGAGGTACACTATCCTTCCTTATATAGGTGGATCTGGTACATCCTTCCTTAACATTTGTGAACTTGAGTCTTCCAAAGTTTTGAACATGGACATCTATGAGAATCCAATGAAATGTGAGTTTTGGGTCTTATTCCTTAACATCTAAGATAATTATGTGTGTCAAGGAAATTGCCAAGTAGGAGCTTCACAAGATAATGGAGATCCAAGGCTAAGTCATGAATCATGCTTCAAACAATACATATCTAGATGTCCACCTTGTGAATTACCTTCCAAGGAAGATGACCCTATAGTGTTGATGGATGCATAAAGGAATGTATTGATTACGAAGACAATCTAGAGTGCCCAAAGGAGTCTCCAAAGCAAAATATGTAACATCGTTAGTGTCCATGTGAAAGGCCAAATGGCCACTCGACACTTCTTTGGATATGTTCTTTCATAAAACATATAGTGGCTTGGTCAGTCACAGACTGTATGTTCGATCGCATTTGTAATACTTAAGAATTCTGTCTTTTGTGCTCCCTGTGTACTATGTTTTTCCTACGTATTCTGCAACCTTTGTGCGGAGTACTATGTGCGACCCTAGGAGCTCAGTTTTCTACTCCAAAGATATCGTCATGAAGCTCTCAAGAAGGAGAGTGTAGTGTGATGCATCACCATTGAATTACTTCTTTGGTATTAGAGCATTTGGAGGCAAAAGCTTTGTTCCTTTTGTGCAAGCGAAGTGAGCACCCCCCGAGATTTCTCCCGGCTTTCTCCAAGGCTTACGACTAAGGCAACGACCAGGTCATACCTTGTCATCCGAGTCACCGAAGTCACCATTGGCATCATTGGCTGTGTGCGAAGGAGGACCTGAATGATCAAGGAAGATAGAGGTTCCCGGTACTTCCTGAGAGGTCACCCATCCCAGTATTGTTCCACCCAAAGCTCGCTTAACCGTGGTAATCTCTTGCCAGTAAGCTACACTCTTGTGGTATCTGAAGAAGGGGAAAACATTACCTTGAAAATGTTTTGGTCCCTCAAAGCTTCATTCTTTGCTTTCAAGGCCTATTTCTGAAGCATTTTTGGGGTGTCTTTTGGAGCAATTTTGGAGTACTTTCACACATATTTCTCTTCATATAGGAAGAAGAACATCAAGAAGAGTGTTCTTTGTACTTCTCCAACAAAAAATATCAACCTTTGGGGCTCTATTTTCAGCCATACTCGTAAAACTATAGGTTTCTCGAAAGGTTTCCAGTTTTGGTGGGAGCAGCCACTGCAAATTTATGCAGGTTTTTTGGGCCTAAAACATCAGAGTTGACAGACACTTGCAGGTTTTGTTGGCTAGTTTTTGGGCTGTGTATTTAGCCTTTTAGTGTCATTTTACTGCATATATTGAGCACATACACACCATATACGCTTCTGTGGATATCGCTTATGTATGTCCATGTGGTCATTGATATAGTAGTTATGTTTTTGCATAAAGTATTTTATGTTTGAAAAAGAGGGTCATGGTGAGGTTTTCTCAACTGGGAGACACTCATATGTCAGGGTCTCTCTGGTGATGTAGGTGGAAGACTTACCCAGCCTCGCCATAGGAGATGTATGATAGTTGTTCATAGGGGCTCGGTAAGCCTAGTTGGCTTCTATTGGGTAATTAATTATATGCAGTGGAGTCAGCGATTCACTATGCAGGTAAACATGTCAGTACTTGCAGTTTTATGATATTTTGACACTGGTCATATGCTCATTTTGCACAGGATACGCTTTCAAAATTTTTCCAAATTTTTGGTTTAGCCAACCATACAGTGGTCGATTTACTCCTTGATACACTTATTTGTTGGTGTTTGGACTCTTCTAGCTCCATTATCATTCTATTCAATTCTCTACCATCATTGCATCAAAGGTCTCAGGCACATCTGGTGGATTAGGGTCAAGTGCCAGTGTTCCGAGGAGGAGCTATAACTTGCAGGGCAAAGACCATTTTGAGATCCAAAAATTTGATGGCACAAACTCTGCTCTATGGAAGAATCAGATTAAAGATGTGCTGATTCAAAGGAGGCATATAGAAGCTAATAATTGGGATTTCAAAGAAGCCTGTTGACATGGATGAAGATGATTGGGATGAGTTAGATGAAATGGCCAAGTCTACCATTCACTTGTACCTGGTAGATAATGTTTACTTTATAGTATTAGACTGTGAAAGTGCAGAGGAGCTTTGGAAGAAGTTATGCAATACATATGAAAAAGAGATGGCATCAAATAAAGTGTATCTGATGAGAAAATTATATGACCTTCGTACGAAGGACACAAATAGTGTTGCTGCTCATCTGAATGAGTTTGATGCTATATTCTCCTAGTTACAAGCTCAGAAAATGGATATGGATAATGAAATGAAAGCAGTATTGTCGTTATGCACCCTGCCATCATCATGGGATACGTTTTGAACAGTTGTTAACAATAGTGTACCTAGTGGTAAACTCATCTATGATGACATATGTGGAGCACTCTTGAGTGAGGAGATTCGTAGAAAATCTATGGTTGACACTAAGAGTGGAGATGCATATAATGTTCGCGATTCTTACCAAGGAAAGAATCAACAACATGACAGGAGCAAGAACAAGGAAAAGAATGGTCAATGGAATAAGAGTATAAGTAAATCAAGGAAGAGGATATCGAATGCCATTATTGTCATAAGCAAGGACATATGAAGAAAGATTGTTATGCATTAAAGAATGCTAAATGTAAAGGACAGAATGTTGATAGGCATGTTAAACAATTACCTACACCATCTACTTCAACTGTGAAGATTGAAGAAATTAATGCTATTTCTGATGATGTTGATGTGTTGACACTTGATAGTACTCTGCCAACTGAGGCGCTTATGGCTGATTCTCTTTCCCACACGTGGCTACTATATTCTAGTGCTTTTTTTCATGTGACACCACATAGAGAATGGTTCTCTAATTATGAAGCAAAGTCTCTTGGTACCATGAGACTTGGTGACTCTTACTAGTGTGATGTTGTGGGGATTGGAGATGTCATTGTGCAGTTCATTGATGGTTCAAAATTGTCAATATGGAAAGCAAACCTAAAATGTGCATAGAACGCACATTGACTCTTCAATTCAGCCTTTAGATCTCATTCATACAGATGTGTGTGGTCCTATGCCCACTAGGTCCTTAGGTGGTTCTCTTTACTTTGTCACTTTCATAGATGATGCTACTAGAAAAGTCTGGGTATATCCTATCAAATCGAAGGATGAGGTATTCCCTATGTTTTAGAAAATGGCTTGCTTCAATTGAGAGTGAAAAAGGAATTAAGCTTAAGGCTTTACGTTCAGATAATGGGGTTGAGTATAACTCACATGAATTCAGCCTTTTCTGTCAGTCTAGAGGGATTTGTAGAGAGTTAACAGCCCCTTATACCCTAGTATAGAATGGTGTAGCTGAGAGGATGAATAGAACTATTCAAGATAGAGTACTCTCTATGTTGCATCATGCAAACCTCTCACAAGGTTTTTGGGCAGAAGCAGTGTTGATTGTAGTACATGTGATTAACCTTTCACCTATTACTACCAAAGGTCTGAAAGTGACACAAGAGTTATGGACACGGAAGCCACCATATTATTATCATCTTCGAGTTTTTGGGTGTGAAGCATATGTTCATATACCCAAGAATCTTAGACAAAATTTGGACCATAAGTCAAAGAAATGCATTTTTCTTGGATATGGTCGAGAATGACAATTTGGATATCGCTTATGGGATCTTGAAACATGGTCAGTGATCAGAAGTAGTGATGTAATTTTTAATGAGTCTAAGATGCATAAACAACCCATTAAGGAGGTTGAAGTGAGAAGAGTGGTGTTTGAGGATACTAGTCCTTTGGTTAGCATGCATAAAAATGTTGCACATAGGGATGTTCAAGAGTGTCCATTCAAATCAGTCTACACATGTTCCTGTTTAGCAACCATTGAGACATTCTGCACGTGTCTCACATCCACCTGATAGATATGTTCCAAGTTTAGATTTTGTTATGCTAACAGATGCCGGTGAGCCTTCTTGCTACAAAGAGGCTATGCAAACATAGGATCATGTCAAGTGGGAGCGTGCCATGAAGAGTGAGCTGAATTCTATTCACAAGAATGGTACTTGGGATTTAGTACCTTTGCCAAAGGGCAGGAAAGCTTTACCATGTAAATGGGTATATAAGTTGAAATTCACATTAGATAGTGCTTCTCCAAAATATAAAGCATGACTTGTTGCAAAGGGTTTTAAGCAACTACATGGTGTTGATTTTGAGGAAATCTTCTCTCTAGTGGTCAAGATGACTACTTTGTGCATGTTGCTTGGATTCGTTGCAATGGAGGACTTAGAGCTAGTCCAAATGGATGTTAAAACTGCTTTCTTGCATGGAGATCTTAAAGATGAGATCTATATGGAACAACCCGAGGGTTATGTAGTTCCTGGCAAGGAAAGTCTAGTTTGTAAGCTCAAGAAGAGCTTGTATAGACTTAAACAGTCTCCTAGACAATGGTACCAAAAGATGATGCTTTTATGAAGTCCCAAGGCTATTCTCGAAGCAATGAGGATCATTATCTCTACACAAAGAGATGCTTAGATGGCAGCTTGATATGCTTGATACTTTATGTTGATGATATGTTGATTGCTAGGAAATCCTCCTATGACTTGTCAATTCTCAAAAGGAAGTTGAGTCAGACATTTGATATGAAGTATTTGGGGGATGCCAAACATATTCTTGGCATGCGCATTACTCATGATAGGAGTAAAAGATGCATATAATTGTCTCAAAGTGAGTACATATCCAAAGTACTTCACAGGTTCAATATGCAAGGTGGAAAAGCATTGAGTACACCTTTACCCACATATGTGAAATTGAGCAAGGATGATTGCCCCAAATCAGATGAGGAAAAGGAATTCATGACCGAAATTCCCTATCAGTCTATCGTTGGTAGTCTCATGTATGCTATGTGTTGGAAATTTAGTAGGCCCAATACTAATACCACAAGTCCAAGGTTCCATAGGTCGAGCATATACAACATAGAATCTAGCAATCTTCCAATATTGACAAAACATGACCATACCACATTTAATCATACAAATGATGAGACAAAGATAGAGAGAGATTAGACAACATGTGTAAAGTATTACGTAAGCCACTGCTTACTCACACTATCATATATACCAATGTTCAATGTACAATGTGGGAGCAAAACTCTCAACCACTCTATGTGAACAGAAATAGATGGATGAGTGAATGTATAAATGTAACAAACATATTCAGATGTATGGATAGAAATCTGAATATATATGAGATGTGTGACCTGATAGGTTGTAGAAAAGTGAATATGAGTGACAGAAAGAGGAAGGATCGGTCTAAAACTGATAATCAACAAACCTTCATATGAACTTAGGCTATAGAAGACCCTAAGTCAGATACGTGTGTGCAAAGATCACATACTTACAAAAGTAGCATAAGAATGCTAATAAGTTTACTGCCAGAAATCCTCAAACTCATATGAACATACCTTCTCTAACACCTCATCCAAATATGCATGAAGCATACATGTACTGATTCTCCTTTAGATATGTCGAATAGGACTCCTCCTGATATGGATGCCACTGTCTCCATAAGCTCCAAGTAGTACTTGTGTGCATAAAGATAATATGTACCTGAATTCTTAACATAAGATGCAAATCTTATGTTAACCACCATCCAATGTCTTTGAAGTAACTCGAAATCTTCATGTAGAAGACAATGTTCAAATACATCATGTGAATGGCCGATCCACACCACCAAGCTACTAATGACTAAGTCCTCTCCATGAGCAAGAGTGTGAGCACACTCTTCTCCTCCAAGAAGAACTCCATAGGCGCTCCTCAACATGCTTCAACATAGCACCATGGCTGCCCCATGTGCTAGAAGCACCACCTTTATTGAGGTACCAAAGCTCTCCAAAACTTGGCGTTGAAACTAGGTGAAGGATGACTATCAATGAGCCAACATACTTCTTATATAGTAGTGTGTGTACTCTGAAAAGCTCCTCCAAAAGCACTTCCCAATAAAGCACAATGTAGTGATCATTTTATTAAAGCAAAAACTATCGTCGTTCGTCTTCGCGTTGCCTTCTATTATTTTCAAAAAAGCTAATACAAAAAACTCATAGTTCCACGATGTGTTTCCATGAGGAATCCATCTCTGGTGGATTCGATAAGAGGCCAGTGACTTAACCACTGCGCTAGGCGCTTTTCCTTGTAGGAGCTCTAATAAAACAGTATACACATGTTGTGATCTGAGTAATATGTGACCATGGACAATGTTCTATATGACATTGTTTCCAACAATCCCCCCTGCAATGTCATATTGGTACAGCCTGGATTGGCTACAAACTTCATAAGCTGCAAACTATTACAAGCTTCAAGCTCGTACTCCCGAGCTGACCTTCAAACCTTTTCTTCAAAAGTCTTCTTCAAAACTAGATTTGACTTTCCTTCAAACTTCAAAAACCTGAACTTTCTGAATATGAACCATAATACTTGAGAAAATATGAAAAATAGATATCCAATAGTGTACTCATCAAGCAATCACTGCTTGACAACAAATGTAACAAGTACTGACTCTGAACCCGCTATCTCTTGTCTTCAAAAACCTGAAAACATACACTAGCATCCACATATTTGCATTTACCTTACAAAAGCCTTCTCAACATAATTCTGCTGTGTCATGTAAATACATTAAACAAAATCAAGAACTGAATCCTGGAACCTGTGATTGTCAATTCACAACTTAGTGTATTATGAACACTGCTGGTTCATCTCTGACTTTACTTCAACTCAAGTCAACCCAGCTCACCTCAACTCATGAGTCTCATCAAAAAATCATATCTATGATGTCATCATGTCTTCATCCTTATTCAATCTGTAAATCCTTCATACCTCTTTCCTTCTGAACCTGTTATAAACATAGATGTACGCACTTCTCAAACATACCTCTTTGAAATATCAAGCTTCTCTTCAATAGAATCTGGAACCTTTTCCTGAATAGGAACTTTCTCCAAACATTCTCCTTCTTCCTTCTTCTTTCAAAGCTGGAACATAAAGTGAACCTCACAAAGGAAATATAGGAATACTTGAAATAGGAATACCTGTAGGTATGACTCTGCATTCTTTTACATATGGCTGAAAATAAGTCTTCATGTTTCATCACCCCCCTAGATGACTTAACACTAGTATCCAGTATTCTTCAAAGTGTATAAGACTTTATGAAATCTTGGACGTCCTTCTTCTTTCAATAAATCTGATCTTCAGTGATTTAGCATTGCTTCCTTAACATCAATACCTGTATCTTGAGACAAAATATCTGAACCCTTTTATTAGCATGACAGATGCTAATGGCTTTCACTGTTTACTCCTCAGCTTCCCAAAATCTACAATAAGGTTAGCTGATCTATCATAAAAACCTTGTTGAAAGCAATTTTAGGATTCATAACCTTTCTGTAACATAACAAGCATCTCACATAAAGTTATAAAACTTTCTTCAATCGAATCCTTCCAAGAATCTACAACTTCTACTTGAAACATAAGTGGACAAACTTCTCACCTTGAGAACTCCAAAAGCTGCAAGTTGATACTTCATCTTTTCATATTCTACCTGGCTGAAATCTGATAGTACCTTCTTGATTTTCTTTTGGCTAACTCCACGTCTCAATCAAGTAATAGGATAGGATCTGACCAAACACCTTTTTTAATTACAAGCATGTATCCAAAATTCTAGACAATCATAGAAAGTAGATTCTCCAACTGACTAGTACATCAAAAAACTGAATATGAGGTAACTTTTCCAAACACAAAACCTCAACCCAAGTCTTCAACATCTGCTATATAAAAACTCTTTTACTTCAAGAGTTAGATAAAGAAGAAATATACTTCTTTGCAACTCGTCATATACCAAGTAGCTCTGTATTGACACTGCAAGAATTCTTGAGGGACCATATAAGCTGCCTGCTTAAAAAATCTTCAACTAAAACATAACTCATACATATATGAGTCAAAACATATATCTGCTGCTTTTCTTTCTCTCAATGCAATTCTTTGTCAAATCTACTAGTTCATGACCAAGTATAATGCAAACAAGAAACTACTTCTTCTTTAATCTTCACACAAGATGTTCTCGTAGACTTGTCTTTGGATGTAGAGGATAAAAGTAGAAAAGTATATGGAAAATATATGAGAAAAGGAAGTCTTAATTTCCTTTTGGAAATGTTGGACTTTCTTCTTTTGCATCTTTCTTCCACCTGATGATGATGTCAACATCTTCAAACTTCTCTTCCATACCTTTTGTTCTCTTCATCTTGAAGTAGCAATCACTCTTAACTTCTTCAAATGAATTTTTCTCTTCCTCAAGTGCTAAGAATAAGAGATAAAACAAACATGGTATACAAATAGAAGTGAACATAGAAACATGTTTTACCATCTCCTCATATCTCTGAATCAAAATTCTGCTTCAATTGTGATTGATATGACTGAATTCACCAACCTTTTGTCTGAATGATGAATTACCTTTCTAGAGTTATCTCTCTAGATCAAATTTTGTACCTAGATATCCAACCAACTTACAACACAAAATTGGTTGAAAACAAAACTCATTCCATCTCCAAATTTGTCTTCTTAGATGAGCTTTCTCGCCATGAAAGAGATCTCTCAAAACTCTCTAAAAAAACCTCTAGATACATATTTTTGATGTAGCCTTTAACTTTCAAATAATGAAAGTGTATAAAAGCACTCCTTGAATCCTTCAGATCTCTTCATAATTGCTCTTCTAAGATATGACCTACAAATGATAATCTGATAGTAGAAATTGATACCTCTGATTTGATGTTGATCTGACTCCTTGATCTTCTCCAAACCATTGTTCTTCCTTGAATTTGAAGTAGCCTTCTTCATCAAGTCTGGGTCTTCAAACAATACTTTTTTCAAGTATTTTCATACCCTTCCAAAAGTATTTGGCTGCTAACAGATCATCAACTTCATACTCCACACTGATGAATAAACATGTGACTAAATTGTCTAATTCTCAAATCTCTACTCATCTAGATTAAGTGTGTATGTCAAATGTCAAAGTTAGAGGATTCTCTTAAATCATATGTTGTAAACCTGGAAGTCTGGTGCAAGAGAATGAAGATTACGACCACCACATGCTAGAGAGATGACTCTCCTCCCAACCAAATGCCTCTATATATAGCTCTCTCCAGGGTACTGCATTCTTGGGTAGGTGGATAGTAGGCAACCATGTGTCGGCCATGTAACTACATGTGTGCCAAGTGTCCCAGTCAACTCGAGTTAACCCAAGTGGATGCTTCTAGAAGGCTCTAGATCTCTCTAGGAAAAAATAATCTCCTCATGTTCCCCATGGGGATTGAACCCAATACCTCCTCCTTCACATCCTTGAGACTTAACCACTAAGCTAAGTGGATCACTTGTTCACAAGAGCACAAGACCTCCTAGTAAGTCGAAACTCCAGATCTTTGGTCATACACAAGGATGACCAAACGGTGTTCGAATTCAGATCCGTCTGAACCGATCAAATCCTTAGATCATAGACTTACTTTATTACATTCTTCCCCCCTTGGAAAATATTTTTCGTCCTAAAAAATAGAGCTATATATCTACTGTAGGCAACCCCCGAGCCTCATGTTCTAAAACTGGAAGAACATGGTCATGTTCTAGAATTGGAAAAACATGTCTCATCTTTGTGGTGGCATCCCTGCCCAAATGATTCAAAACACTATCTCTCTTTGCACTTTGATAAATTGGTCAAAGTACAAAGTAGTGAATGAATCAATAAGGGTGGATCTAAAAACATCCCTGAACGATTCACAGTTTTTTTCTAGGTGCGATCTAGGCACAAACATGTGAACTAGATGGATTCAAATTACTAGTCCATTTTTGGGCATGACTCGTGCATGGACTTAATAATGCCTTAGGTTACCTATCTTTTGCAGGTGATAAACCTATATCATGGTCTTCAAAGAAGCAACCTACTGTTGCTTTATCTTCTACAGAGCCAGAGTATAGAGGATTGGCCAATGCTACTCAAGAGGCCATATGGATCAGATTGTTATATACAGATTTAGGTTTGCATACCATATCGCCAATGATTTTTGGAGATAATACAAGCTCACTAGATCTTACAACAAATCCTATTTATAATGCTAGGACCAACCATATAGAGGTCCACTATCATTATGTGAGAGAGAAGCTATTGAACATGGAAATTCAGTTGGCATATGTATCAACTAATATGCAATGTGTACATTTATTGACTAAAGCATTAGATGGTACAAAACTTTGCAGGTTTAAGTCCATGATTGGATTGCAAGACATTCAAGAAGATTGAAGAAGAAGACCAAGCCTAGATGTTTGGCTTGAGGGGGAGCTGTTGGTGCAAACACCAAGCCTACACATTTGGCTAGAGTTTATGTGCAACTAATTGAAGTTCCATGGGAACCATTGCTATGCAGTTATTACCTTTTACCATTTGTAAAAGTCTATTTGACTTGAAGGAATATTTTTAGCTACCACTAAACTCGTGGAGTTTGGTATTTGGAAAAGCGACGTCTTTATTTGGAGAGAATATCTCCTAGATTAGAGGTTCACTTTTAGTGAGAGCCAATGAAGAATTCAAATTCAAAACTCAAATGACTCATCTATAAAAGATGATTGAAAACCTTGCGGGATAGATCACTCCAATTTTGAGTTCTTGTTAAATACATTGTAAGAGAGTGAGGCTCACATCATATCCTACACTACTAATCATTAGGCATTGATTATCATGCCAATGATCATGTACAACATTGTCTTATAGTACAATAGATCAATTCTTTCATCTATGGTCTCTCTGTCATAGTTACTCATAACAGTCATTTTGTATTGCTCATATGTCAGTCATTCCTTCACCATTTTCAATGTTTTATAGCTTGTTGGAATCAATTTCAAGTCTACATGATCACAAATTTTGAAAATAATCCATTCAGCCAATTTTGAGAAAACTGCATTGAAGTACCCACTGGTCAAACTCTATAGAGGTCCTAAAAAATCGGGGGTAATGATTTGATTGCTAACTTGATTGCTCTATGTATAGTGCATCATTTTATGTGATTCCACTTGGAATCATTAGCTGATTAAGCTAATTTAATATCTCCAAAAAGAATTTCTCTAATTTCTACTATAATGGAAGCATTGAGCTTAACAAGTAGCAGGTGTGTGAATAAAAATAGAAGGTTTCATTCATTCTTGAACTTGGACGTAGTCTGTTTTGGTTCAATCATTTCTCACATCATTTCCAAAGTACATAGGCACTTGTATAGTGTCATTGCAAAGCTAAGAGGGCCTACAACTCAACTCTGAAGCAAGAAGGGGCTGGTACAAAGCAGGGATTGGCAGTACCTATGCATTTCTTGGAGTGTCCATCCATCTTTCCCAAGAATTGATATATGGTTTTGGCATTGTTCTTGTTGGTTTTGGGTGATTAGAATCTTCCCGAACCAATCACACATTTCAAATTTTTGTTTGGGCCTAGCGAGGATTCAAAATCAACGACCTCAAGCTTCAAAGATCACTTGGATTTCGCTTCCACAACTTTATTTTGTACTTGGGAACTGTTCTTGTGATATATTTCTCTTCTTCTTGCATATTCAAGGTTTACTTCCATTTCTCTTCACATAGTCTAGTTAGCAAACGGGGGAAAGGAAGTGAAACATGGAGTCTAAATGAAAATAAATAATAGAACACACTTCTCCATCTAAAGAGAAGCTAGAGGATCCTGATTTTAGAATGGAAGAAGTAGAAATGGGGCAGGAAGTAGAGGAAAAACT
This sequence comes from Ceratopteris richardii, assembly GCA_020310875.1. Lineage (NCBI taxonomy): Eukaryota > Viridiplantae > Streptophyta > Polypodiopsida > Polypodiales > Pteridaceae > Ceratopteris > Ceratopteris richardii. Next base: position 118,422,642 of record CM035426.1, read on the forward strand.
AGAAGAGAAAGAGCCTCAACAAGAAGAATATACCTATGAGGAACTTTTGGATGATTTTGTTACTCATGACTAATTTCTAGACTTGAAAGAACAAACCTTTAGGTTAGAGAGAGAGACAGGTACCATTGCATCTCTCAATCAACAACTTAAGTCTCAAATGATCTCACTTGAGACTCACATCACCTCTTTCCTAGCTAGAAAGGAAAGAGAAACCCCTACTCTTTCTCTAGAGATGGCTAGGAAAGATACTTCTCTTCCTAGTAAGCACAAAGGAGAGAGCTCTAGGAAAGCTTCCCTCTTGAAAGACTTAAAGCCACCTACCTTTACAGGGGATGACTGAGATAGAAACAAGGATGCACTCTACACTTTTTTACAAAAGTGGCCTGATTTGCATCAACTGAAGGGCACCCCACCAGATTACCGTGTGTGAGAGGTGAGTCTCTCGCTTGGCCCGCGTGCTTATAAGTGGTGGATGAGTCTCAGGGAGGCAAAATCTATCCCTACAAATTCAACTCAGTTTGAAACTCTTTTTCTAAAAGAGTTTCTTCCTAAGAATGAGGAGGAGAGGAATTGGGATGACTGGGATAGGATTACTCAGAGGGGTAGGCCTCTTACGGTCTACATATCCCATTATAGAGAGATCATTTTGAAACTTAAGGGATTAGATGACTTCCAAAAAACCAGAGGGTTTGTTAGAGGCTTAGATAAAGCCATTAAGAGAGAGGTGAGAAGGAATGCACCTAAGACATTTGAGGAGGTGATCAAGTATGCACAAATTTATGAGGACCATAACCATCCTCAATACACTCCTATGGAGATGGATCAGCCCCTCAAGCCTCTTAGCACAACTAAATTCAAGAACAAGTTTCCATTCGGGAAAAACAAAATTTTCATAAAAAATCAAAGATCACAAGGGCCTAGGTTACCTATAGATCAGTTTGAGAGGGCCAAAAGAGAGAACCTCTGCTTTAGGTGTTTGTCTCCTAACCATTCACTGTGGAACTGTCCACCCAAGAAGGGGGAAGATAAGAAAAGAGGAACAAAGACTAGTATGGGCCCTAAAAAGTTCAAAAAGATGATCCACCTAGTGCAGACCCTTCCTATTCATGGTAGCTCTAGCTGCAAGGGAGTGGAGGTGATCCACGAGGATATAGAGGACACATGTTTGACTCAATCATTGTGGTCACCATAGTTTGGACCTTTTGACCTAGTTAAACTTCATGGTAGTGTATACGGGACCAGGGTGCGAGTCATGATAGATGTCTCTGCCACTCATAAATTTATAAACTATGCTCTGTTCAATAAATTAAAGATTCATCGCTAGCCTAATGCACATAAATACATAGTATCTATGATGCAAGGGGAAGACAAGAGGATATGGGATAGTATGGTATCCAATTTGTAAGTCAAGATGCAAGCCTATACAAATCATATGGACTTCCAAATTATGAATATGGAGAGGGTAGACCTTGTGTTAGGAAGAGAGTGGCTATGGGGGTTGTGAGACACACTTAAATGCAGCTATTAAAACAACACACTTGAGTTTGAAAGGAATGGAAGTAAATTTTGCTTACAGGGAGAGAGAGAGAGATGTACCTAGTGCACCTCTCATTTCATCCTTAGAGTTGTATAGTCTTTGTTATTCTCCGCATGTATAGGAGATGTTTTTATTGTATAGTCATGATATTGAGCATTGTAATGACAGTTCATCTGATGTATATTTTCATGCTAGAAATGTAAAAATGGACATGACTTTTTATTATTCTTTCTTGCAAGAGTGTGTGGTTAAAAGTTTTAAAGATCTTATGTTTGAGTATAGAGATGTTTTTCCCACTGATTTACCTAGAGGGCTACCACTTGAGAGAGGGAGCATTGACCATGCCATTGAGGTAGTTACTAACACTAACCCTATTTGTAAGCCATCTTATAGGCTTAGTGTTTCTCAGCATGAGGAGGTTGAGAAGCAATTGTAGGATTATTTAGATAAGGGCTTCATTAGAACTAGTAGCTCACCTTGGGCATCCCCAATACTCTTAGTTAAAAAGAAAGATAGCTCTATAAGGCTATGTATAGACTATAGAGCACTTAATAAGGTAACTATCAAAAATAGGTTTCCAATGCCTAGATTGGAAGATCTATTTGATCAGTTACATCTAGGTATTTTGCCAGGCTTTACCTGAGATCATGATATCATCAGATTAGGATTAGGGCAGAGGATGTCCCCAAGACTGCATTTAGGACTAGATGAAGGATGCTAAGGAGCAACGACTACTAATAGACATAGACAAGAAAATCTGTGACTATCGATCTAGGCTACCTTTGCAAGGAAATTATGGTAAGGGAGGAATGAAAAAACACTATGAAAATATAACCATAACGGATGTAGGAACTAGAGGAGTGAAACTATAAGCTCTTGATGAACAAGTGGAATCAAGTAAACCCACAAAGGAAGGTGATTTTTCCATAGAGGCTTTAGTAAGAGCACGAGATGAGATTAGGAGAATAACGGCTTGGGAATCACCAATAGAAGATCAATCTCTTATTTCTCACATATCCAATGTAGAAGAAAAACGAAAAAGAGATGAAGCTGAGCCTAGTGAAAGAAGAGTGACTCGAAAACAAACCTCAGAGGGAATAGAAACAATCATAGAGCAGGGAGAAACATCACAATCCAAAGATAAACAACGAGAATCACAACCCAATGAACAAAAACAAGAGGAGGAACAAAAAGGGAAGAAGACAAAGCAAAGAAAAACAGAACCAAAGCCTTTAGATAAACAAGAACAATCAAAACAAACTGAAGACCAAACACGAGAACATGAACAAAAACAAGACCCTGAGAAGTTTCGATGGCCCATAGATAAAGATTGTGGATGGCGTATGAGAACTGCAGATAATGGTGTAGGTACCCTGTATGGAGCTTGTGCTAGTGTGCCCATATCCATAGGAGGAATCACAGAAGAATTTCACTTTTTTATTCAAGAGAATTGCTTCTATGAAGTTCTCTTAGGTCAACCCTTTATTTGTGAGAGTCGTATGGAAACTAAAGCCATGGATGATGGGTCTACCTATGCTAGATTCAAGTCTAAGGATGGAATGCAATCACTTCAAGTCATGACAGTAGGAGTGAATCATCCTAGGAATCGATTGTCAATTAGAAAGAAACCTATTGTTACTCAGGGTCATGACTTGTAGTGATTGTGCACCTCGATTCATGTTTGGAGCTACATATGATCAAAATTTCGGATAGAATCCATTGTTGAGCGGGACAACAGTGGATATTGGTTTGACATCTCACATCCAACCAACATGTACAATAGTCTGTCACTTTGTTTTCCACATTCTAGATTAGATTTTCTTCATAAGAGTCAATTGTCCAAGTCTTTTATCCAAAAAACCCAAAAAAATTATAAAAACAACAAAATCATGGAACATGATGAGAACATTGAGCATGTGATTGAGACATCTCATTGTTTCTCTACTCTTGAGGAGTTAGAGTTATGTCTTCAACAAAATTCTAATTCCCATATTATTCTTCTTTCTTCCCTTGATGAGTATGCTCTAATCCAAGAGTATGCTCTCAATGTTGACAAGTGCTCAAAATTTAACCAAACACATGATGCCTTAGTTGAAACAAAGTACAAAACTGCAGACAAAAAAATCAAACCCATAGCTCAACCATTACCTCAAGGAAGTAATGAAAAAACTATTGATGTGAAAAATGATCCAATTCTTCGGGATAAGAAAAACATAGGACATACATTCACGGATGAGACAATCAAACAAGTGAAAATTGGTAGAGATGATGACTTTCTTTTGCCAGCAGAGAGAGATAAATTTGAGAGAGTCATACGTAGCCATGGAAAAGCCTTTACTATGTATCCTCATGAGATTGGTTGTGTAGATCCTAAGCTAGTTGCACCCATGATAATCTTTACTATTCCACATATTCCATGGAATCTTCGTCCTATACCTGTTCCAAAGGCTCACTTACCTGAGATAATGAAACTACTTAAGGAGAAGATAAACATGAGAGTTTTAGAGCCATCTTTTGCACCTTACTCAAACAGATGGTTCACTATGCCTAAAAAGAATGGGAAACTACGTTTTATTCAAGATCTCCAACCCGTCAATAAAGTCACCATAAGGAATGTAGGAACAGGACCCATTGTAGATGAGTTTGCTGAATCATTTTTAGGACATTCTATCTATTCAATGGGTGATTTAAATTCTGGATATGACCAATTCCAGTTAGCAATTGACAGTCGTGACATAACCACAATGAAAACTCCTTTAGGCTTAGTGCGAATGTGTACTTTACCTCAAGGAGCGACTAATTCTGTGGCTCATATGATGAGTGCTATGAATATGGTCTTACATAATTTTATCCCTCATATAACTATGCCATTCATTGATGATATTCCAATTAAAGGGAGTGAGGAACGTGTAAAGGACATTACTGTAGATTCATCTGGATGTCGTAAATTTGTTCTTGACCATATCTCTGATTGTGAAAGAATATTTCAACGATTTGAAGAGGTAGGTCTCACATTTTCCATAGAGAAATCTGTTTTTGGTGTCAACGAGGTGCTTATTGTTGGACATTTATGTGGCCATTATGGTCGAAAGCCATACCCACAAAAAGTTGATGCCATTAGCAAGATTTTTGAAACATGTAACAACGTGAGTGAGGTACGTAGATTTCTTGGTGCTTGCATCTTTTATGTTATTTGGATCCCACACTTTGCTCATGTTGCTGATTGTCTTTATGACTTGTTGAGGAAGAAACGAAAATTTATTTGGACTGACAAACACACTCAAGCTATGCGTAAATTGAAGAAATTATTGCTTAAAGCTCCCATCCTTAAGCGTGTAGACTATTCTGCTAACAAACCTATTATATTGACTGTTGATACTAGTCCTATTGGTATAGGTTGGGTCATAAGTCAAGACGATAGTGAAGGGAATAGATATGCAACTAGGTTTGGTGCCAAAATTCTACATGAAACACAACGAAAATATCCACAAATCAAACTAGAACTATGGGGTATGGTAACAGCTTTGAAAACAGACAAAGAATATTTCATTGGTGCAAATGTCAAAGTTGAGACTGATTGTTTGCCTCTCATTGGAATGATAGCCAATTGTTCATCTCCTGATATAGCCATGCTTAGATGGATCTCATATATTAAGTTCATAAATCCTGAGTTAGTTCATATTTCAGGTAAGTCAAACTCAGTTGCTGATATGTTATTGAGAGCTAGATTTGATGATGATCTTGAAAGTGATCTAATAAAGAATGTGAATTTAGTTGACTATGTTCCACATATATATGAGTATGAGAAATTTCATGAGTCTGAGTACGAAGATGAATGGAGAGACATAGGAAAGTATCTCAGTACACTACAACCATTACCTAGCTGGACTACGAATAGATTCCGTAACATTAGGAAACGAGCTTATAACTTTTTCCTATGTAATGGTTATCTTTGGAGACATGCTAAGGGTAAGGTTAAGAATCCACAACGAGTCCTAGGAAAACGAGGTCTTCAATTGCAAGTAATGAAGGAAATGCATGAGACATTATGGGCCGGTCATAAAGGATTTTTTGGAACATATGAAAAAATTAGAAGTACCTATTATTGGCCTAGGATGTATGTTGACATTAGTAGCTATTTTTCTACATGTTCTACTTGTCAACTTCATTCATCAGTCAAACATAGAGATCCGTTGCATCCTACTTATCCACCTTGTATTCACTACAAGTGGGTAGTAGATCTTGTAACTATGCCTAAAGGTATTGACAAAATGCATTACATTGTACTTGCAAGAGAAGATTTAACTAATCATGTAGAGGGACGTGCATTACGATCTAAGACCACTTACAATGTTTGCAAATTCTTGCTTGAAGATGTCATAAGTCGCTTTGGGTACATAGAGAAAGTAGTTGCCGATCGTGGAGAGTTAAATGCGAGAGAAGCTAAAGAGTTCTTTGAGCGTCACGGTATTCGTTTGTCTCTCACTACTGCATATAATCCAGAGGCCAATGGTAAAATAGAGAGAGGGCATCCACCTATTGTGAAAGCCATATCTAAAGCATGTAACGGTGACATCAAACAATGGCCTAAATTCTTACCTTTTGCACTTTGGGCAGATAGAATGACATGCACACGTACTACTGGATATATGCCTGCTGAACTCATGTACTGTCAAAAACCATTGTTTCCAATTCAGTCTCATATTTCTGCATGGTCAAATTTGCCTTGGTCTGAAAACATGTCTACTGATGATTTTTTGAGTTTGCGTATTAAACAGTTAGAACAAGGTAAATTAAGACTTGATGATGCTGTTGAAAAATTAAGAGAATCTAGAATGAAGAACAAGCATTATTTTGATAAAACTCATCGATTGCATCCTAAGCCAATTGAAGTAGGAGATTGGGTGCTCATTTATGATAGTACATTTGACTCTCAATATGATGCACGCAAAAAACTCACTCAACGGTGGTTTGGGCCATACATTGTATCAAAAGTCAACAACAATGGTACGTATGCTCTTTGTGAATTAAATGGTGTTGCACTAAAAACTTTGATTGCAGGTAAAAGGATAAAGCTATTCAAGAAACGTGATAATGACGAGTACATTTTGGATGAGGACATTGAAGAAGATGACAACAATGAGGCCGATTCATAAACAGGAGTATCCATGTTATAAAAAATAAAAATATAAATAAAAAATAAAAAAATAAAATTAAAAAAACATATAAAAATATCATTAATTTTTCAAGTTCATGTTGCTTTGTTTTTTTTCAAGTTCATTCTATTTTTTTTCCATGCTTGTTTCATGCATGTTTTTTTTCACTCTCTGCATTGCATTGCATATCCACATCACTTGAGTAAAAAAAAAGGCAAATGATGATTTCTCTACTTGTGTAAAATTTTATCTTAAGTAGTAACTTATCTACCAAGAAATTGTTTATAATCTAGGATTGTGGAAAGATAGGGCATGTAGATTTGGAGGTTATTTTGGTGACAAGACTTTCATATATAAACATGCATATGTATCGTGTATCGAAAGCATAATTGTTGAAATCCTAGCTCCTGCTACTGCATGTTTCTACATCCTTAATCCATCTCACAGCACTTGTATCGGAGTTTAAACGACTGTTCTCCGTCATCAAAAATGGTTGTACCTTGTATCGGGGTTTAATTTTTCCCCGTCATCAAAAAAAAAAAAAGTTGCTACATGTTACCAAGAAGTTTACACTTTCTTCCACCCCAAAAAAGTGATCGTAACCATAAAGTTGCCGAATCATCATCATCATCAAAAAAAAAAAAAAAGCCAAAGGAGGATAAAGAGGCATAGTAGAATAAATCACGGGCTATATAGGCAGATTTATGCATTAGTGGAGTTTAGTTAGATTTCCTTGCATGTTATTGGAGAAAGAGCATATTCATATCTATGTAGGAAAGGAGTTGATCTAAAATAAGCTAAAGATGAAAGATGTCTCTTGAAAATCCTAAATCTTTGTTTATAATCATATTTAAGGTAGATTGCTTTATGAAAAAGGTACAAAATTTTCTTCAAGATGAGAGGAACTAATGCTTGAAACGACTCAATACATCCACTTCCACTTCATATTGATGCTTGTTTTTTTTCTTTCTTGTTGCCAATGTTGCTTGTTCATTTGCATATATGTTGCCTATTTGTTCATGCATATTCATGTTGCCTGTTTCAATTCATTCTTTCATGCAAATTTTGCTTCATGTCACGTTACCTACTTATTCATGCATATAATCAATTTTCCTTCCATGTTTCTTATGTTGCCTATAAAAGAATTTGATGCCTGGAACATTTTGTTTTTCACAGATGCTAGAGTGGCGCTTCCGGAGGAATCGCAGGTTTAGTGGGGGCGAATGTCGTCGAGATTTTCTCTCCTCTCTCACTTGTGAAGGCCTACAAAAAAACATATTTGGTGAAGGTAGCCGGAATTCCCCGAGAAGTCCAGGATGCATCAAGGATGTCAAAGGAAGCTCACATACAAAGTTTCAAAGAAATCAAGAAAGTCCATGGTAGTGGTCAAAGCTGGTCAAAGTTGGCAAATTAGGGCAAAAATTTCATTGTCACCAAATTAGATGAAAATCCATATACTTGTAAAGATTGTCAAAGGCAGTCTATAGCCCAAATTTCAGCAGAAAATGGATTTTGTAGCACATTGATATGCTATGTTCATTTTGTAAAAATGTATTTTTTCTAGTTTGACCCTACAAATTCTTGTATAGAAATTTATGTTAGCCATATGGTTTGGCATGTATAAAGATCATATGTGGCTACACATTTGTACAAATTTTCAAGGCCATCAGAGCTTCCTAGAGAGCTTAATGCCACCTTGCAAGCTTCCAAATGTAGTCAAACTTGTACAAGGGAGATTCAGATGGGAGTTATTTCTGCATATTCCTGAAGGAGATCTTTGGAAACATAGTCCTACAAAGTTTCATCTTCATCAAAGCCTATTTGGAGGGTCAAAGAGCACAAAGTCCAGTTTTCAGGATCACCGCAGTTTTCTAGTTTAAGCAAATTGAAGGGTTGAAGGGCCACCACATGGCGAAAGCTGATTGAGCCATGTTATACGATCAAGATGAGCTCAAATTCAAGGGTGGAGATGCACTTATGCTTAAAGCAAGGAGGATCCACAAGTTTTTCCATAAAAGAAGACTTTTTTTACAATCAAAGATCAATAATGCAGTGTTTCTCCAAAAATAGTGGCTTATCTTATTTGAATTGATGTCAGCACTGATCCGACGGTCCAGATCATCCCCAGATCCAATGGTGGAGAATGAGGGCGCCTAAATTTCACTCCTTTACACTAGATTTGATAGAAAGAACAATTCCAAGCCATTGATTTGATTAATCAAATGGTTGTAATCAAAAGTAGTGATCCTAGAGTTGAGAGTTGATTTCTCTAGATCCAAGGGCCCAAATTCATTCAAAAAACTATATAAAACCCCCTCCAAACTCCTAGAGCATCATTGTTAGGCATCCATAGGACTCATGCTAGCTTACGGTTTCCTTGAGACGATCACCCTCGGTTGAGCGAGTGAGGATCCAAGGTGAGCTAGTATGAGTATAGAACCTAGTTTCAAATTTAAGTTAGAACTCCAATCTAGGATAGGCTCTTGAAACCAGCATCTCTATCTTGACTCACCCTCAGTGGAGCGTATGAGTGAGTTAGAGCTGATTTTAATGAGTCTTAGACTTCTTTAGTTAGACGTTACGAGCCTAGACAGACATAGGGTCACTGGAGTGGAACTCACCTTCTTACGTGTGACATTCGGTTGAACTGTCATGGTTTGAGGGTCGGAACCACCTTTGATCAGTAGACTGCTTAGCATGACGTACCACGACGATATTTTACATGTAACTTAATTCAAATTCTTTTAATTCATGTCACTTGTCACTTATCTCTTCTCGCATGTCTCTCAGTCTCTTAAGTATTTTTAAATGTCTTCTATACTCTTCTATGTGTGAGAAGGCTCCACACGATTGCGTTGAACCAGTGAGGATGTCTCATTGAGCTTGTGAGTAAACTCTACCATCATGATTCACTTGCATGCATATAATCCATACATATCCATACATATTTATTAGTTTCTGAAAGTGTATAAGAAGCTCCAATATTGGACCATTCTTCCTTTGGAAACTGATTTATGTGTAAGGATTCCATCTATTCACGTCATGCATGCATATCATCCAAAGAAGACTATGCATATGGATTAGAATTAGGAAGTGTTTAAGAAGCTCCTTCAATGGACCATTCTTCCTTCCAAATTTGATTCGTGTGTATGGTTCTCTTTCATTCTTATCATTCATGTTATCAATCTAACTTGCACACCTACATTCCCATTCCCATAATTATTTCAACATCTCTCTCTTCTCCATACTCAACATTAATTTCACCTTCACATCTTTAAACCTTCCAACATTCATTAGCTTCATACACCCTGTGTGTGCCACGACCGAACCCGATCCACCCGGATTGCGATCACCTCCACACCGGAATCGCTGCTAACGTGCTTTGCTTCTTCGACTACCAGGCCTAATCGATCTGTGCTTCTTCCTCTCGGGGGTTTTTTTCGCAAATTTGGTACCACCCAAGGCTGTCTGTACTTGGGATACGACTCGCCGGATCGAGTAACCGGCATATAGCACCTTTGCTACACTTGCATATTACTCTATCTTACTATCGATTCACAATCTATGGTTACCTGTCCACAATCACTGTGCAACACTCTGTTGCCACTTTCCGATAATCACTTTGCAACAATCTATTGCCACTTTCCACAATTAATTTGCAATACTCTGGTGCCACCTTCCCACAACTATATTGCATCACTCTGGTGCCACGTTCCCACAGACGGCACCAGTGTTAAACGCGCTTTTGCTGTCAGAAACGCGTTTAAACATCTATTCGGGTTCTTGGAAGGGGAAGGGGTCTGTTAAATAGAGGCCCTATACTTGATTTTTCCAAATCAACTCACTCACATGACCATACTTTAACATTAAGAATCTCTGTCAATACAAATTACTTATCAAGACTCTAGTTACACTCTCACAATCTTACTGTCTGTTAATCAGACTCTTCCAAAGCTTACTGAACACACTCCAATTAATGCGCTCTCAACATACAGCACCGAAACTATTCAGTACTGTAATACAAAATTACTTTGTCTAACTTAAAGAGCTGACTCAAATACAAACATTGTAAACCACAGAGACAATAACAGTACTCAATCTGTACCGTACAGGTGCAGATAATCAAACAAAATAGAAAGACATCGAATAAATCAGAGTTCTCAAACACACCATGGAAACTACATAGACTTCATCAACCAGACAGACAGTCTGACGACTCCTCTGGTCATCACCGAAGCGTCTCTTTTCATTGATTTATAAGAAGGTTACAATGTCTACGCAATGACCTTTCGGTTCACAATCTGGCGGCTTACAACACACATATAGACACATACACATACACACACACATACACACACATATAGACACATACACATGCATACACACACATACACACACATACACACATACACACACATGCATACATATGCATACATAATGCACATGCATATGCATACATAATGCACATGCATATGCATACATAATGCACATGCATATGCATACATAATGCACATGCATATGCATACATAATGCACATGCATATGCATACATAATGCACATGCATATGCATACATAATGCACATGCATATGCATACATAATGCACATGCATATGCATACATAATGCACATGCATATGCATACATACATGCTTAAATTCATACACACATACACACACATACACATGCATACACACATACACATGCATACACATATACACATACACATATATATGCATTACACACACATGTAAAGAGACATACACACACACATACACATACAATTATACATATGCATACATACATGCTTACATGCATACACACATACACTTGCATACACACATACACATACAATTATACATATGCATACATACATGCTTACATGCATACACACATACACATACACACATATATATGCATAGACACACACACATAGAGAGACATACACATACATGTATACATATGCATACATAATGCATATGCATATGCATACATACATACTTACATGCATACACACACATACACATGCATGCATACATATGCATACATAATGCACATGCATATGCATACATACATTCTTACATGCATACACACACATACACATGCATACACACATACACATACACACACACATACACACGCATACACACACACATAGAGAGACATACACACATACACATACATGCATACATACATACTTACATGCATACACACATATATGCATACATAATGCACATGCATATGCATAGATACATGCACACACATACATCCACATAGACACATACACACACATGGACACACACACATACACACAAACATATACGCACAGATTTACACACGTACACACATAGACACACACACATACACACAGACATATACACACAAACACATAGACACATAGACACATAATGCATATGCATATGCATACATACATACTTAAATGCATATACACACATACACACACATATGCATACATATGCATACATAATGCATATGCATATGCATACATACATGCATACACATACACACATAGACACATACACACACATAGACACATACACACACATAAACACATACACACTCATAGACACATATACACTTACACACACACACATCTAGACACATTTACTCACACACACATGCACACAGACACATATATATAGATACACATGTATATACACACATCGACACACACACATACGCACATAGACACACACATACATACACATACACACACACATAGACACACACATAGACACCCACACTTACACACACACACATCCACACACATTTACACACACACATACACATACATACAAACACATATATATAGATACACACACATACACACACATACATGCATATGCATACATACATGCTTACATGCATATGCATACATACATGCTTACATGCATATACACACATACACACGCATACACGCATACACATACACACATAGACACACACACACACATACACACACACGTACACACACATACACACTTGATGCATGTACCAATTCAGAATCTACCTGGTGGACGAACAAAAAGGGTGAACAAACGCTCATACTAGTTGAATGAGTTAGTTGGACCACTCAAAGATGCTACATACATTTGGGAGTCCAAATGTGAGTTCAATAACATATGGGGTAAGTTCCAATCCTTCTCTAAGGAGCATAAGCAACTCTAGGATACACCAAAGCTACAGACCATTTGGTAGAGAGAAAGACTAGTAGAATATCTCAAAGAGCCTTTGCCAAACCTTGTCTTCATGAGGTGATATTACTTGATTCACAACTTTACAACCCAGCATGAGTAAATATATTTCTAGAAATTTCATAATATTTTCCTTGCTATGTAACCACAAGATGAAGCGATCCAAGCTCACCTTGAATTTAGTTCAGGAAGCCCTCAACATGTAAGCTACACATATTCCATCAGACAAGGAAACCCTAATACCTGATGTTATGAAGAATAGGAATATAGTGAAGCTTAAGGATATGGCATCCATGACTCTAAATATATCAATGCCACTCAAGATGTGTATGCAACACTTTGCCTTTTCTAGGCAAGACCGATTCACCCAACCTCACAAGAATATCAGGCTTAATCTATAGTTAGCAAAAACTACAAGGCTGACCATTAACTACTCTCACTAGATCATTGAACAATTATGCAGCTTTGACAACATGGATACACAAGCCTATGCCAAATGGATGATGTGCCATCATCGAGATCATCTAAAAATGCTTCTCATATGATGTACCCATTGATAGGGCCCTAATCTAGGCAAGGATTCTATCATTCAAAAGTCGAAAGGCATCAAGATCACAACCAAAAAGGATGAGAGGAACACTTCCTTGTGCACACCGCAAGGTGCAACCATGACACAAGATATCTCACCTACAAGAGAAAGGACTATGAAGCCTTTCACGATCCACCATCCTAGGAGTAGCATAGATGGAGCCTCCACAAAACAACCATCAGACCCACCCTGCCCACTAACTTCAAATTTCAAGTACCTGAAGGATTAGAGAATCTGAGTGCCTTTGACTTTGAGCAACTTCTTCAAGACGTTCCTTTGAAAGGTGTAGACATTGGATCGAAAAGGAATATGGAATGGAACAATGGATAGAAAGGTAGGAAGAATAGAAACACACTACAAAAGAACACCACATTCATTGGGAAAAGGAGCAAGAAGAGCAACAAACTACTTGCACACAAGAAAAAGGGAGTTCACAATGAGAAGATAAAAAAAAAGAAGAAGAAGGCAAAGGAATGCCAGCATACACAATTGAACTTAAACAATTATGGTAGAACATGGAAAATCACCATCACAACCTTTTTTGTCCATTGACAACCCACCGTATACTACCGCCACATCAAAACCTTACTCAATTCCTATCTAAACTAGTCCTTGTATCTACAACCACCATCACTTCATTCATTACACAAGCTACCTTTGCCTCATACCCTCATACCCAACCATACTCGTACTTGATACCATACATATCTCATTTTTCCTCCATGTTTCAACCAAAATTGTCCAGATCCTTCTTTTGGGGCTCACTTGATGCTTCTTTTATGCAGCAACTTCCTATGTATTTACCCCCAACATCTCTGCATCTTCTCAATTTCTGTTAGGAAATACACACACGGACCTTATATTTGTAGTAAACACCTCACTTAGAACCATCCGTGACCCTATGGAAATTTGACCATCACTTACTATACCTTTCACCAAGATCATCACCACTCATTAAGTTTCTTTCCATGACATTCGGTCATCCTATTGCCCTTCCCTTCTCCCCCATAATAAACACTTTGAAGATAGCATTCAATGTAAATAATTCCATAGTAGAATCTACAATAGCTTCAATGGTTAATTGTGTCAACCAACTATAGCACGAGTATCAACAATTGAGACTGCAATGTATCCCTTCAAGATCTATCCACATAAGCAGCTAGAGGTGAAGATACAAAATATGGATCAAGAGTATTTCAAAATAATTGAAAAAAATTATGTACACAAACAAAGCATAATGCTATATTATCAAGTAATACAAGATTATTAAAATGCCATCTAGTTGCTACATATGAGGCGGTTATGAAACCAGCTGCGAGATTGAAAAAGAAGGCTTGTTCTTAGGTTGTATTCCTAAAAAGAAGGGAATCTACTTTCATGATACCTTAGGTTATATACATCATATGACTCTTGTTCTTAGCACTTGCGCAATATTTTCTTGGTTTGACACAAAGGTGATCAAACATTACATACTTACATCTTGGCATGTGGCTTGCATGTGAAGTGTATAGATGATGTAATTTACATCTTTTGGAGTTTATGCTGATGACATAGTTCCCATTGTTGCTAAAGAGAAACATGATTTTGCATTTAAGCCTTATTTTCAAACCTTTCTAGAGGCATAAAGTTTGAGGCTTTTGCATGAATATTCTGGAGGAATAATATTTGAGCCTTTCGCATGAATAAAATTTTTAGTATATGTTATGTTAGAGATTCGCTTAGTGTTTGATTTATGTATTCATTCACTTAATGTTTGACTTATGTATTTAAGGAAGCAATCAACATAAGAGACATAGGATGAAGCAAAGAAGGAAGTCAAGATGCATTTATGTTGGAAGTTTGATTTCTTAAAAATGTATCATAGACAGTATACAAGCTTAAAAATATATCGTAGAATACTAGTTTAACCAAGAAACCAAAGAAAAAGAGTTAAAAGGATCCTAAAAGATTTAAACACCATTAAGGAAGATGACTAATCTAGTTGGATACGCATGGAACAAAATTTGCAAAGTTGAAAGTTTGAAAAAATTATTTCGGATAGATATAAGAATCTAATAAATAATGTGGTTTTTTTTTCCCAAATGCCATAGAATATATCTGATGTGTAATCTACTGAATGAAACCACGTCTTTCTCTACAGTGCAATGATACACCTACAACATGTATCTCCAAGATTTCAATAATTTGAGTAGTATTTGAGTTTTCCTGTGGATTGAAATCACAACATAAAATAATTCAAAGATTCTTCATACTGAATAATTTAATAGTAAATGAAAACCGTAAATAATTGACATTCATTTGGAAACATATGAGAAAGCATATGAGGGTGAAACATTAATGGTTTGACACAAATGCGGTCAAACATTGTTTAATCAGAAACATGAGTTTGCATGAATAGAATTTGAGGCTTTTGCATGAATTTGAGGCTTTTGCATGAATAGAATTTGAGGCTTTTGCATGAGTTTGCATAAACGCACAAGGTTGTCATATGGCAATGCAGCGTTTCAGTGTGTTTCAGTGCAGCCACTTGCTTCAATTTCTTCAATCTGAGCAAATCTTCATGTCAAGCTCGTGTTGAAATCTTCACCACTCACTAAGTTTCTTTCCACAACATTCGGTCATCCTATTCCCCTTCCCTTTGTTGAAGATAAATGTACAAGCTCATTCTCATATGAGCCATGCTTGGATAAATTTACCAAATATAAATATAAAGGAAAAGTAGAGGAAAAAAGGAAAAAATAAGAAAAGAAAAAGTCTAGTCAAAACTTCATGATGAGTAAGAGATACAATATCTTGCCTTGTAGTTAGTAGCATGTAGTGGAGAAAGTGGTGAGTTAAGAAGGAGGCACAAACTTCTTCACATGCTCATTGGTTATAAAAGTGAAGTGGGAGAACATTCAAAACAAGGAGAGAAAGAGGCAAGAGCTCCCAGTAGTCGGATCTAGCCATTTTGTCATTTTTGGTTTTCCCTTAGACTCCTTCCAGCCGCACGTCAGTTTGTACACATCTCTGTTGCAGAGCTCATATCTCAGTGCATATGTAACCATTTTGTGCGTTTAAACATTCATTGGAAAGCTTATCTTGTGTACTTTCTGCATATCAAATATCGCTTTGAAAGCTTATGTACTTTGTGAGATATCAGTGAAAGAGTGAAGTCCAGTTTTTCAGTATACCTATGTAGATAGGTAGTCTATTTTGGTCGGTCCAGTTTCCCAACCAAAACATATCCAAATTGCGTGATTTTTGTCTTGTTGGAAAGACCTTGGCATCTACTTTCTCAAATATCTCATTCCGATCATTCATATTCTATGAGATATCTGTCAGAGAGTAAAGTCCAGTTTTATAGTGTACTTATGTGTGCAGGTGGTCTATCTTGGTGAGTTGAGTTTCCTTATCAAAACGCATCCAAGTTACTTGATTTTTAGCTTGTTAGAAAGCTATTTGTGTCTTCTTTCTGTGTACCAAATATCTTTCTCAAAGAATATATATTCAGAGAGCTATCAGTCTGAGAGTGAAGCTCAGTTCTTCAGCATACATGTATGGACAGGTTGTTCATCTTTGTCAGTTGTGTTTCCTAATCAAAACTTGTCCAAATTAAGTTATTTATAGTTTGTTAGAAAGCTCTCTTTGTCTACTTTGATTGCCTAAAGTCTCAAGTCCATTTGAGTTTTTTATTGAGAGCAGCAAGCTATCTAAGGTGCAGATGTTTGTCCAAGTGCTGAACATACAAGTTTCCGCTACACACTTCCGTTGCGCATAGGAGAACTCATTCTCCACAGTTGGTATCAGAGAAAACTTGGTGCTGAAGCTTTATCATCAAAGCTGGAGTTGAAGCAAAGCAAAAGAGGAGCTACAAAACAAGAGGGAGCTTCACAAACACAAGAGCAAAGGACTATAACTATTCGAGGTAACTCTCAAAGTCTTTGATACTCTTCAATGGCTGACTTGGGTCAACAAGTAGAGAAGTTGGACAAGGATAACTATCCCGTGTGGAAGTTTAGAATGACCAACTACCTAATGGGCAAAGGCTTGTGGGGTATTGTGAGCGGCGATGATGCTCAACCTCAAATCAATCAAGCTATGGCCACCGAAGTCCAAAGAAGGCAAGCAAAAGAATGGGAAGAAAGGAATAGGAGAGCCATGTTCCTCATTTCGCAAGTCATTACTAATGCCCTGGTAGGGCATATTCAACATCTAGAGAAAGCTAAGGATGCTTGGAAAGCTCTTGAAAGGATGTATTCAACAAATACCAAAGCTAGGAAACTTCAACTCAAGAATGAGTTGAACACAATGAAGAAAAGTTCGAGTCAATCCATAGCTGAATATACTTTGAAGATTAAGGAGCTAAGCGATGCTTTAGCTTCTATTGGCACAACGATTGAAGACGAAGATCTTGTGTGTTATACTCTCAATGGCTTGAGAGAAGATGAAAGATGGAAGCCTTTTATAACTTCCATTAACTTGAAAGATGTATATCCAGGTTTTGAACAACTAATCCCTCATGTTGTCACAGAAGAGCTTAGCTTCGGTGGTCCCAAAGGAAAGGACAGCCACAACCAAATGTTATATGTAGGTCGAGGCAAAGGAAGAAACTCAAGAGGAGGCTCAAGAGGAAAAGGAAGAGGTCACAACCACTCCAACTACAATCAAAACAATTTAGAAGACAACAAGGATGCATCAAATGCCAACACACAAGGAAGAGGTCGAGGTAGAAGTAGAGGAAGAGGTCGAAGCTCCTACAATTCTCATAAAGGTATAACATGCTATCATTGTGGTAAAGTAGGACACTATGCTAGTGATTGTTGGCTGAAGAATGGAAGACCAAATGGAGGCAATCAAAGGAACCAAAGCAACTATGCAAGCACCTCAAGTGAAGGAAGCAAGGACACACTACTTGCAATGAGACATGAGTATAGAAGCTCTTGTGAAGATGACAAGAAATGGTACATTGATTCAGGTTGTAGTAACCATATGTCATGCCAAGGAAGTTTGTTCACTAATCTACAAGTACCAAGTGGAAAAGGATGTGTTGAAACAGGTGATGATACTCAACACATGATTGAACATATTGGAGATATAAGGCTTGGAGATACAAGTAA
This sequence comes from Ceratopteris richardii, assembly GCA_020310875.1. Classification (NCBI taxonomy): domain Eukaryota; kingdom Viridiplantae; phylum Streptophyta; class Polypodiopsida; order Polypodiales; family Pteridaceae; genus Ceratopteris; species Ceratopteris richardii. The sequence goes on from CM035426.1 coordinate 118,441,234, forward strand.
AGCAAAGGTACTATCTAATGTTCTTCATGTTCCTACAATTTCAAAGAACTTGATTTCAGTAGGACAAATGGTAGAGAAGGGTTATCATGTCATATTCAATGAGAATGGGTGCTTCATAAAGAATCCAAAGGAAGGCTTCAAGGTCATTGCTCGAGGTAGAAGAGAAGGAAGGATGTTCACTTTGGATGTCCAACATCCACATGGAAAGGTCATGTACATTCAATGTGGGAACAAGAAGATTTCAGAGCTGGACTTATGGCACAAAAGAATAGGACACATCAACATTCCAAAGCTGAAGGACATGAGCAAACATGAAGTGGTAAGAGGTCTTCCAAAATTTAATAGCATTGGACTACATGAGTTATGTGAAGCTTGTCAACTAGGAAAGCAAACGAGGCAACCATTCAAGAGGAGCAATTATGTGGCTCCAAATGTCTTGGACTTGATACATACGGATGTATGGGGACCAACCCAAGAGGCATCAATGGCTGGTAATAGCTCTTTTGTCACCTTCATTGATGATCACTCAAGAAAGGTATGGCTGTTTTGTATGAAGCAAAAATCAGACGTGTTTTCTATATTCAAAAGATTCAAAGCTAAAGTTGAAAAGGAAACAGGAAGGTCTATCAAAACCTTAAGGTCCGATGGTGGAGGAGAATACTTCTCCAAAGAATTTTCAGATTTTCTACAAGATAATGGGATCAAAAGGCAATTCACTTGTAGGTATACACCACAACAAAATGGAGTAGCTGAGAGGAAAAATAGGCAAATTGCTGAAATTGCAAGATGCATGCTCAACGAGATGAAGGTACCATTGTACTACTGGGCTAAAGCTACCACAACCTCCATTTACTTGATGAATAGGTGCACAACATCGGGAATACATCACTTGACTCTAGAAGAGGTATATTCCGGTAAGAAACCTGATCTTACACACCTCAAAGTGTTTGGATGTGTTTGCTTTGTTCACATTCCACAAGAAGTTAGAACAAAGATGGAACCAAGGTCAGAAAAACGCATTTTCATCGGCTACTCGACGGAGCAAAAAGGATACAAGTGTTACAACCCTAGAACAAAGGAATTAAGAGTCTCGCGAGATGTGGTCTTTGATGAACTAAGACCATGGTATGAAGATAAAGGAAAGGAAAAGATTCTTGAAGAAGATTGTGATGATTATGCAGGAACAAATCAAAGAGAAGTTCAACAATCAAGCACAAAGGCTTCAGGTCCAGAGGCATCTACATCAAATGAAGAATGTTCAACATGGAGGGGGAGCCATTCTTTGTCTCCAAATTCAGCTCATAGTAGAGCCGAAGAAGCAAGTGGTACTCCAAACAGTGAGGTAGGCAAGTGAAGAAGAATATGAAGAGGTAATCACTCCGATGGTAAAGTTGAATAGGTTAAAGAAGCAACTTTCTAAAGGCAATGAAAGAAGATCTTCAAGGACAAGGTATCCAACTCAAAGGTTGAGTTATGATAGTTTTATGGCGACACATTTTGCATACATGATGGAGGTTATCAAAGACAAAGAGCCTGAGACATATGAAGAAGCTTGCACACAAAAGGAATGGAAGCAAGCTATGAAGGAGGAGATCAAAGCTCTCAAAGATAATCACACATGGGAGCTAGTGCCAAAGAAAGAAGGTATGAAGATTGTTCCAAACAAATGGGTGTTTAAAGTAAAGAGGAATGCTGATGGTTCACTAGCTAGATATAAAGCTAGATTAGTTGCCAAAGGATTTAAACAACCAACAAGGCATAGATTATGATGAAGTTTTCAGCCCCGTTGCAAAGATGGGAACTATCAAAACCTTAATAGCAATTGGTGCTTCAAGGAGATGGCCATTATATCAACTTGACATCAAAAATGCCTTTCTCAATGGAGAACTACAAGAAGAGGTATACATGAGTCAACCGGTTGGATTTGAAGATGAAAACCATCCAGATTTTGTTTGCAGGTTGAAGAAGGCACTTTATGGCTTGAAGCAAGCACCAAGAGCATGGAATCAGAGATTGGTAGAGTATCTAACTAAGTGTGGATACAACCCAAGTAGTGCAGATCCTTCGTTGTACATGAAGAAGGAAGAAAATAGAGAGGTATATATTTGCATATATGTCGATGACCTCATCATAACAGGAAACGATGTTACAGGGATTAAAGATATCAAAAGGAAGCTTGGTAAGGAGTTTAAAATTTCAGATCTTGGGGAGCTGACATATTTTTTAGGAATTGAAGTTGTTTATGGAAAGAGTGGCATCTACTTCATGCAAATGAAGTACTTGTTGGATGTTCTTTTCAGATTTGGAATGAGTGAATGCAAACCACTCACTCAACCCATGGACACAAATACAAAGATTTGTTTAAATGATGGAGAACCATTGGAAGATGTAACGACATACAGACGCATTGTAGGATCATTGATCTATGCAAACATTACAAGACCTAATTTGTCTTATGTTGTTGGTGTACTTTCTCAGTTTATGCAAGCCCCAACAAGTGAACACTTAAATTCAGCCAAGAGAGTGTTGAGATACATAAAGCATACAGTTAATCATGCTTTGTTTTACAAGTTTGATGAAGAATTGCAGGTCAAAGGCTTTAGTGATGCTGATTGGGCAGGCTCAAAGGAAGATAGAAGATCAACCTCAGGTTATGTGTTCATGATAGGAAGCAAACCTATCACGTGGAGCTCAAAGAAACAACCTACTGTTGCACTTTCATCTATGGAGGCTGAATACAGAGGATTAGCATTTGCCACATGTGAAGCAATGTGGATTAAAAAGCTTTTGGCTGATCTTGGAGTGCAAGTTGGAACCATCCCTATATATGGTGATAACATGTCAAGTATCTACTTGGCAAGCAATCCTATGTTTCATGCAAGGAGCAAGCACATAGAGGTCCACTACCATTATGTAAGGGAGAAGGTGCTGAGCAAAGATGTGGAGATAAAGTTCATTAGAACCAAAGAGCAGGTTGCAGATATTTTTACAAAGTTCTTGGATGCTTCTAAACTCAAAGGCTTCAAGGATGTGATAAATTTGCAGGACATGGATGAAGATAACTCCCAAATGAGCTTGAGGGGGAGTGTTGAAGATAAATGTACAAGCTCATTTTCATATGAGCCATGCTTGGATAAATTTACCAAATATAAAGATAAAGGAAAAGTAGAGGAAAAAAGGAAAAAATAAGAAAAGAAAAAGTCTAGTCAAAACTTCATGATGAGTAAGAGATACAATATCTTGCCTTGTAGTTAGTAGCATGTAGTGGAGAAAGTGGTGAGTTAAGAAGGAGGTACAAACTTCTTCACATGCTCACTGGTTATAAAAGTGAAGTGGGAGAACATTCAAAACAAGGAGAGAAAGAGGCAAGAGCTCCCAGTAGTCGGATCTAGCCATTTTGTCATTTTTGGTTTTCCCTTAGACTCCTTCCAGCCGCACGTTAGTTTGTACACATCTCTGTTGCAGAGCTCATATCTCAGTGAATATGTAACCATTTTGTGCGTTTAAACATTCATTGGAAAGATTATCTTGTGCACTTTTTGCATATCAAATATCTCTTTGAAAGCTTATGTAGTTTGTGAGATATCAGTGAAAGAGTGAAGTCCAATTTTTCAGTATACCTATGTAGATAGGTAGTCTATTTTGGTCGGTTCAGTTTCCCAACCAAAACATATCCAAATTGCATGATTTTTATCTTGTTGGAAAGCCTTTGGCATCTACTTTCATTGTCTCAAATATCTCATTCAGATCATTCATATTCTGTGCGATATCTATTAGAGAGTAAAGTCCAGTTTTATAGTGTACTTATGTGTGCAGGTGGTCTATCTTGGTGAGTTGAGTTTCCTGATCAAAACTCATCCAAATTACTTGATTTTTAGCTTGTTGGAAATCTATTTGTGTCTAATTTCTCTGTACCAAATATCTTTCTCAAAGGATATATATTCAGAGAGCTATCAGTCCGAGAGTGAAGCTCAGTTCTTCAGCATACCTATGTGGACAGGTAGTTCATCTTTGTCAGTTGTGTTTCCTAATCAAAACTTGTCCAAATTGAGTTATTTATAGCTTCTTAGAAAGCTCTCTTTGTCTATTTTGATTGTCTAAAGTCTCAAGTCCATTTGAGTTTTGTATTGAGAGCAGCAAGCTATCTAAGGTGCAGATGTTTGTCCAAGTGCTGGACATACAAGGGTCCACTACACACTTCCATTGCGCATAGGAGAACTCATTCTCCACACCCTTCTCCCCTGTAATAAACACTTTGAAGATAGCATTCAATGTAAAAAATTCCATAGTAGACTCTACAATAGCTTCAATGGTTAATTGTGTCAACCAACTATAGCACGAGTATCAACAATTGAGACTGCAATGTATCCCTTCAAGATCTATCCACATAAGCAGCTAGATGTGAAGATACCAAATATGGATCAAGAGTATTTCAAAATAATTGAAAAACAATTATTTACACAAACAAAGCATAATGCTATATTATCAAGTAATACAACATTATTAAAATGCCATCTAGTTGCTACATATGAGGCGGTTATGAAACCAGTTGCGAGATTGAAAAAGAAGGCTTGTTCTTAGGTTGTATTCCTAAAAAGAAGGGAATCTACTTTCATGATACCTTAGGATATATACATCATATGACTCTTGTTCTTAGCACTTGCGCAATATTTTCTTGGTTTGACACAAAGGTGATCAAACATTACATACTTACATCTTGGCATGTGGCTTGCATGTGAAGTGTATAGATGATGTAATTTACATCTTTTGGAGTTTATGCTGATGACATAGTTCCCATTGTTGCTAAAGAGAAACATGATTTTGCATTTAAGCCTTATTTTCAAACCTTTCTAGAGGCATAAAGTTTGAGGCTTTTGCATGAATATTCTGGAGGAATAAAATTTGAGCCTTTTGCATGAATAAAATTTTTAGTATATGTTATGTTAGAGATTCGCTTAGTGTTTGATTTATGTATTCATTCACTTAATGTTTGACTTATGTATTTAAGGAAGCAATCAACATAAGAGACATAGGATGAAGCAAAGAAGGAAGTCAAGATGCATTTATGTTGGAAGTTTGATTTTTTAAAAATGTATTGTAGACAGTATACAAGCTTAAAAATATATCGTAGAATACTAGTTTAATCAAGAAACCAAAGAAAAAGAGTTAAAAGGATCCTAAAAGATTTAACCACCATTAAGGAAGATGACTAATCTAGTTGGATACGCATGGAACAAAATTTGCAAAGTTGATAGTTTGAAAATTTTATTTCGGATAGATGTAAGAATCTAAAAAATAATGTGGTTTTTTTTTCCCAAATGCCATAGAATATATCTGATGTGTAATCTACAGAATGAAACCACTTCTTTCTCTACAGTGCAATGATACACCTACAACACATATCTCGAGGATTTCAGTACTTTGAGCAGTATTTGAGTTTTCCTGTGGATTGAAATCACAACATAAAACAATTCAAAGATTCTTCATACTGTATAATTTAATAGTAAATGAAAACCGTAAATCATTGACATTAATTTGGAAGCATATGAGAAAGCATATGAGGGTCAAACATTAATGGTTTGACACAAATGCGGTCAAACATTGTTTAATCAGAAACATGAGTTTGCATGAATAGAATTTGAGGTTTTTGCATGAATTTGAGGCTTTTGCATGAATAGAATTTGAGGTTGTCATATGGCCATGCAGCGTTTCAGTGCGTTTCAGTGCAGCCACTTGCTTCAATTTCTTCAATCTGAGCAAATCTTCATGTCAAGCTCAAGCTCCTGTTGAAATCTTCACCACTCACTAAGTTTCATCTCAAGCTCCTGTTGAAATCTGAGCAAATCTTCATGTCAAGCTCCTGTTGAAATCTTCATGAGGTACTGTTAAGGGACGGAGCTTCGCGCATTCCGTCCATCCATCATTCCACAACAAATCCATCCAGCAGCATTCCACAAGCCTCTTTCTAACCTTCATTCATTCAGATAATTAAAGAACAACGCACAACAAGGTTAACCTTCTTCGGAGAAGGTTAATCTTCTTCTCATCTCATGAATAGAAACAGAAATTACCTGGCAGATTAAACGTACATGTCAATCAGACGTTTCCAGAAGCCCGAACAGAACCACGTCAATTTCCCGAAGGTCCAAGTTATCAGAAGCGCATCCACATTTACATGAATGTACCAGCATCTCGTACCATTGATGCTTACCTTTCAGTTCTGAGGTTAAGTTACCTTTCAGTTTCACCCTAAACCAGCTAATGTAAAGACGTTTGTCGCTAATCTGCTGCAGAACCATGCTTCACGTTCGGTAGTGAAGCTTGTCCATCTTGATGCTGTATTCACAAAAAGTTCGAGTACATTGAAGGACTCTCGAGAGGAGTATTTACAACCAAATCTCAATGGTCAACAGTGTCAGACAGAGGACTTGCAGAAGGTCACTTTGCAAACTACTCTAGTGAATTCAAGAGAATGTCCTTAACGATGATTTCAACGTATTACGATACCTCGTTTCTGCCTTGTTGAATTCATTGCCTAAGCTGCGTGTACAAGCCCAAGAAGCATGTCTTTCACAGCTGTTACACTTTTGGGTGTGATCCTGGAACGTAACTCCTCAGGTCATTGAAGCTGCAGGCAGCGGTAGTGCAATCATCATAGAGCCATTCGGCTGCCACCGTAAGGGCAAACAACGCCTTTCACACATCTTTCAATAGAACATTCATCTCAATGTGGATGCGCTTTTGATGGTTCGGAGAATCGGGAAATTGACGTGAATCTCTCCATCGCTCCGACCAAACCGCTGCAAAGAACTTGCACTGCTCAAGAATGAATGTGAGAGTGCAGGAAGACTCTTGTGATTGCATAAATGTTTCTATCGCTAAACGAGACGAATGCAAGCGAACTGTTCGGCTCAGACATATTCTGCACTCTTCGATACGGGAAAAAAGCCGAAGAAAGGTTCTCGCGCTTTCAACGATCCTCTTAGATACGCAGTTGAATATCGCGAGCACATATTTTTGACACCAAACTCAAATTGTTCCGTTGTATCCATTTTCTTCAAAGAGTGTCTTCTTTTATGCCATTAATCAACTTGAGCATTTCATAACTTTTCCCAATATGAGTGACTACTTTGTGTATAAGGCTTCTCATGAAGTACTTAGAGAGGATGTGAATAGCCTTATGGTTCATTTTGGCTTCCTAAGACCTACTTGAGAGCTCATATCTCATCACATTATGGTTCATTTTGGCTTCCTAAGACCTACTTGAGAGCTCATATCTCATCACATATTAAGCTCTTACATTCTAGTCTTTCAAATTCTATCCCAACCCCCTTCCCCCTCCAAACATATACAGAATGCTATTATGCCTAATGCAGCATGTAAAGTTCTTCCTAGAATAACTTAGAAATGGGTACCTAAAAATTCCCATGTCCAAGTTAGGTCATCATCAATCATGATGTACAAACCCAAACGACAATATTGTAATCCCACAATGGAACTATGGAAAATTAAATGTTATATACCACATGTTGCTCTAGCACAATGGTGAGAACCACGTTAAGAAGCTTCACCTCCTTAATGTCAATCCGCGGAAGAGATAGGAGTGATATGAAGATCGTGAATGTGAGATGAAGTGAGAGTGAAGGTGAGAAGCATAGAAATGCACACACATACACACACACTACGAAGAGACAAGCAAGACACAATGGAAGGTGGGAAATTAGCTCTATTACTCAAGAACACTATTACAAGCTCAAAATAACTCTAAGCTCACACTAGCCAACCTCAAAAATGAGCTCTCTAGCTCTTTTTATAGTTTCTAGACTAGTTTTGACCGGTTTCACATCTAGTGACCGGCATAGTTAAAAATTAGGTCCTAGATGCTATTTGGAAGGGTAAACGGTGTCCAAAAATAGCGAAAATTGATACGCTTGTTCTACCTAAGCTCCTCAAGCTCGAGGACTCCTCGGCTTGCACAAAATGGAGCTATGGATTACAAAATGGGGTTTTCTATGTTACATATGTTACAATAGTGATAAAAATCACTGTTGGAGGGTTTTGGAAAGTATTTGAAAACATAATTCTTTGCAAAAAGATTTGACTGGCTTCCTGCTCCGTCGTTACATGCTTCCGCATCGTCTGTGCCTCTGGCTGCTTCCAACACCCCCCTCCCTCTCGCTTCTGTCGTCCCTGACAGAACCTTGTTGTGAGGTCTGCCGGATATAGTTCTGTAGGAGGTCTTGAGCGAGGGTGTGCTCGGAGATACGAATGCCTCGGGCCAGATCTGCCTCGAGTTTCTCCCAGTCGATTGGTTGCGGTTCTTCCGGTGGCGGGAGCTGATAGTGTGTGGAATAGACCATTCGTTCACAGGCAAATAATTGTAATAAATGTGTAGGCCTGCTTATGAATACCTCTAAATGGTATTCCCAGAAGCCGGTTGTGAACATCTCTTCGAACGTCTGCTTGTAGCACGCCGGTAGGTACTTTATTCTGCAGTGCCAGGCATAACACACCCGTAGCGATGGCGTTGTACTCATATCATACACCAGGTCAAAATTGCCATGCTCAAAGCCCGGGGTGTTGACATGTGGTGCCTTGACGCATCGGAAGGCTTTAAAAATCATTTGCATCATGTCAAAGATTTTGACAGTCATATGCACCGCTATATCATCCATATGCTTTAGTCTAGGGAGCCAGTGGCGAATTGTAGCCATCATGTAGCCAACGGTTGGTAACTCAATGGGTGGCTTAAAATAGGGGTAATTCAACCAGTCTTGGCACTGCTTATTGTTTTGTACCTTAATAGCAAAGGCAGTCCAGGAGCGGCGTCGTGGTACTGGTCCCCAACACTGGTTATACTTCAAATGCAAAGGTGCCTTTACCCATGTACTCATCATCTCTGGATACTGCTGTAGTAAATCTTTTTGCCACTCTGGTTGATAGATCCTTCCTTGTTGTGCATCTAGTGGCAAATCATCCGCCTCGAATTGAGTTGCATGTGATGGTTTCTTACCTGTCTCTTTCTCAATGGCTAACTGGTATTCGGCCATTAACATGAAATACGGTTTATACTGTAGCTCATGCCCAGATATGTATCGTCGCGGGGCCAAATGAGCAAAGAATGGAGACTGTAATATTCTTTCTTCTATCATCGCCATGGCATGTAATTGTGCCTCTACTCTCACTGAGTGCGTTGTTCCAAGTTCCTCAATAGTCTTCATCCACGCGGGGGTCGGAAGTTCGTACGTCATCTGGCCTTCAGCCGTGACGCGTCCGCCTGGGATGGGTTGTGGCTCGTATGCCTCTTCAAACGTTTCCTCCACCGGGATGGTGACCGTTTCTTCCTCAGCTGGAAGCTCAGGTGGGGAATCTGGCCTTGGTGGCGCTTCATATACTGCAATCCTTGATTCAAGGTTCGATACCTGGGCCCGTAATGAGTTGAGTTCCTCTAGGAGGTCAGGAGAGGGGTCCACAGGTGCTGGTATGTCTTGGTGTGCCGGTTCTCGTAACTAGAGTAATTTGTGATCTTCTTTGAGTTTCTGTAACTCCTCGTTCATGCGGTCGTATTCATCTAGTAATCTTACATGATCGTCTAGCAGCATCCTCATCGAGTCTGAAGGAATGGCTTTGAACCTACTAGGACTGAGTGGTTGGTCTGGGTGGTCGAGCGTTGCTTCTAAGTTTTCTCGGTTCTGATCCTGTAAGCGCTGATTTTCTTCCTTGGGGGCTGCTAGGTGTCTTCGTAGTAAGCCCATGTTTCGTGTTAGCGTTGCATTGCGGACTGTCTGGGCTCTTAATAAGTTATCCAGGTCAGCAGTGGCTTCCTTGGTCTTTTCTTCGCTTTCTAGTTCCAATTTGTGATAAGCCTCGCGTAATTCCTGGTAGCGGGTGTTCAGAGAGGCATTCTCAACAGACAATAAATTAAGCTGCGACTGTAAGTCATTGGTTGTCCTCTGCAGCTGCTGATAACTATCACCAAGAGATGTGAACTCATCTCTTACTTGCGTCATACACATGAACATCTGTCAGAATGCATTATATACAGTGGGTGATAGTATTAATGGGGTGCTAAATGAAGATGCAGTTGGTGTAGATGCAACGGGAATGGGGAATGGGGGTGGGAAGGTGGATGATGTAGTGATTGTTGAAAATTGTGATGTGCCTAAAAATGTTTGTGCCGTGAGTGAAGTGAGTGATGGTGCAGTGGGTGGTGAGATGTCCATGTCAGTGGACGTATCTAGTGCGGTGACCGTGAATATGGGTGTGATCGTGGGTGCTCGTGCTGGTGTAAATACGGGATTTACAAAGGTTGAGGGGTAATTTACAGGGGGGCTGGCTGGAGCAGCTTGGTGGAAAGGGGAAAGAGGGGTTACAGTGGGTCGGGGAGGTGAGACGGGGGAGAAGGTTAATGGCGGTGGGAATGGAAAAAGGGGTCTTGGAGTTGTGGGGAAAGATGGAAAAGATTGATGAAGGAATGGGTTGGATAGAAAGGTGGGTGTGGGAGGGGGTAGACTAGGGCTAATGGGTGCAGGAATTGTGGGGTGCGTGGTCGTAAAGACGATTTCTGCAACGCCACCGGCGAATGAAGATGTTGGTCCGGGGGAAGGAGGGTGAAGAGGGGAGGCTGGAGGGACGGGCGGTGAGAGAGGAGCGGTTGGGGTGGTCAGTACGTCAGTGACTTCTGAGGTCTGTACAGTTGTAGCGCGGGGTGGGGAATCTACAAAGATGGTTTCTACTGCCAACGAACTTTCGGGGACGAGGCGTGCCTCCCTGGCTTGTTCTGAAGACTGTGCTCCTGTTGGTACACGAATGTATTCGCCGGGCTTTGAAAGTAGTCGTACTCTGCGGGGGTCAAACTGTGGTAGTGGCTTTTGTTGCAAGTACCTGAGTGCTTCGTTGGAGCCTACTGATTTGACTAACTCTTTGAATCCTTTGATGTATGCGTCTTCGAATCCACCTGTGACAAGTTCTTGTTCTATTATTGTTTGACTCTCTTCCTCTATCAGCTTTTTGCGTGCCCAAACTTTTTCCATAGTTCTATACAGCTTCTTGATAGCTAGTGTGTAAGCTGTTGCCTCGTAACTTTCATCTTCATGGGTACTTGTATCGCCATGTGTGTCTGTTTGTTGGCCTTGGCCATCTATCTGTTCATGCTCTTGGGATTCCTGTGTTCCCTGGCTAGCTTCGTCGTCTCCTTCGTCGTCATCGATTGCTGTTCTTTCGTCATCGGAGCTGGACACGACCTGTCCTTGTGGCTGATCCCTGGGTGTGGTAGGGTAGCTAGGCCTTTCAAATTCTTGAGAAAACAATTGTCCTTCTGAAAACTGGAACTCATTGGAGAAGGCATCAGGCATCTCAAAATCAAAAGTTTGGTCCAGTGGCTCTGCTTGTCCTGGTTCTAAATGCGGTATTGGAAAAGAGAAAGCTTCCGCACCAATAGTGGTGGGAAGTTCAGCTGCTGTGGTGATAGGTTCTGTGGTTGTGGCTGCTTGGGGTGCAACAGTACTGGTGGTGCCCTCCGGCGTAACTGGTCTTGATAACCGTATACGAATTGGTGGTACTGTGGGAGTGGCTGCTGTTGGTGACTGCTCTGGAGATGGTTGTGGCGAGGGTGATTCTGGGACTTGTAGGCACGGGATAGTACCTCTCATCCGCTTTCCGGCTCTGCCTTTGCTAGACTTTCTAGCCTTCCTAGTGGTGCCTTTAAATGCTTTCAGTTCCTCACTGGTCATGGCACGCTCAATTGGTAAGTCATACGCCAAGCACATATATATGATCCTGGTGAGGGCGCAGCACCCATTGATTACCTTCTTTCGCTCCCACCTATGTTGTGCCAAATAGAGCTGATCAATTATCCAGCTGGCTAGATCAACCGTTTGCGGTCCAGTACATGCTAAGTACAATCCAAACCAGATTCTCTTGTGAGGCATGGTAAAACGATCCTGAGCTGGGAAAGCAAAGTGCTGCATGCATATCCGTAATGGCTTGGAAAGCTCAGGGGTTATGGCTGAAATATCCTCCCACTTAGTTACATCACCACGTTTCATCTGCTCGGGGACTAGCCGTTCTCTCTCCGTCGGAGTGTGTGTTCCATGTATTTTCAGAGCTGCGCGAATTAAATCTTTAGACAAATAAAACCTTCTGAATGGAGGCTCATTTACCAAGGATGGTAACATGAATGTGCCAGGTAGATCCTTGTTTTTTGAAGCTGTTAAGGTGGTTACCAAGTAAAAACATCTGTAAAAATCGGGTTTAGGCAGAGGGTCGCTAAAATACTCTGTAAATCCCGCTCGTGCCCAAACGTGCGTTAAATCTTGTGTATTCTGCAGTCCTTCAAATTCTCTTGAAAAGAACTGGTACTTGGCCCATGTGCGAAGATCAAATGCCAAATTGGCCTCAAATATGAAATCAGCGTCTGCTAAGGGTCCTACTAGGCCTTGAAACCAATGAGAATTACGATGAATCTTCTCAGTATATCCTCTAGGAGGATCATCGATTGGCATGGGTCCTGGAAAACCTTGAAACTCTGGTGGTTGCATCGTAGGATAAGATTCCGCTAGTAATTCTCCAATAGTGGCCATCGGTGCACTGGGGCCAGCTTCTGATGGTCCTGCTTCGGTTTGCATGATAACTGATGAGCTAATGGAAAAGATCTGCTACAAAAGATTAACACATTAGCATGGAAATTAATTATGATCCCAATAAGGTGAGACCGCAATCCCTTTCCATAACCGATGTGTAACCCGTGTAGCCAAGTGTCGTGAAGTGATTGATGCAATGATCTTTTTGCAGAGCTAATGCAGGTCTCTAGACACCTACATGGTTCAGATTATGCCTACAATTCTTGATGAGCTTTTATTATGCATGATGTGGGGTTTAGGTGTATGAATTTATACAAGGTTTGGTTGAGGGTGAATTATTACAAGGGTGGAGTTTAAATGGGGTGGGAAAATTGTTAGATAATGGGGTACAAGAAGACGTTTGGATACGTTTCGGTATCCATTTCCTAAGAGTCTTGGAGTGGGTGGCATGTTTCTGCTGAGGGACAAAAAGTGGTATCGGGTTTGGTGGTATTGAAGGATGAAAAGATTTCTGAGGGGTATATATTACATGGCTAGAGGGTTGGGCTATAATACATTGCTTGGGTACCCAAATCTGCATGGGTGTGGGTCGATTGATAAGATACTTCTTGGCGATCCAAATCTGCCGAGAATTTGTACTTGGGGAAGAAGATCGATGGGACTTTGGATGCTGACTCTGCTTCTTTTGAAACTTTGTCCTGTTCTTGTCTGCAGTGTTGCCAATAGCCTGTGGTTGCTGTCCTTTTGGCACCCATATTTGTTTTGTGCCACTTGTTCTGTGATGTTGATACTTCTGCTTTCTTTGCCTTGCCTGGTGGTGTTGTCGGTCTGGGTTCCTCTGTTGTGGTTGACTCGTTCGTGGTTGGGTTTGAGAGGTCCATTGGACGCTCTACTTTGGAAAAGAAGGGAGATCCAACACTTGCGTGACCTGCCCATTAGGAAGTGATTCATTCTTTATCTTTAATCTAGGCCAGTCCGCAGCAAGTTTGGAAGGATGAGCACCGCAGGGTGTTGTGCTCATTTGGCCGCTGATGCAACCCACCTGACCGCTGATTGTGTCTATCTGCCCTAGCGGTTGGGTAGCTGCCCCTTCTAGTTTGCAGGAAGCCCTAGGGAAGATCTCCTGTCGTTCTTCTGATTGACAATTGTCCCTAGCCAAGCCCGAGTGGGTTGGTGTAGACGTAACGTGACTGCTCTGACCCAAGATCTTCCGGTCTTCCGTCGCATGCGTTTCATAGGGTCTAGGGTTACAAACCTCAATCGGAGTGCAATTAGGGAAGTCAAGCGGTATCACTCGCTTTTGTTCTAAGGTTCCAATTTGTATGGAGCCTTGTCTAAGATTTAGGTCCACTCAGTGATCGTATAGCCAATCTTGGCCAAGGATTAGGGGTTCTATCAGGTCGTCATCATGGCACACTAGTAGCTTCGCTGTCATGGTCACATCCTTAATGAGGATAGGAAGGTCCACCTCACCCATGCAAGGGGTTTCCATGCCTCCTAGGCCTATGAGGTATGCCTCAATTGGCCGCATTTCTATTCCTGAATCCTTATAGTGGGACCATCTAATCGCACTAGTCGCAGCACCTGAGTCAATTAAAGCCCTGAGCTCTTGGCAAGGGTTGCCGTGCTCTAGCCTGACTGTAATGAATGGTCTCCTGTCCACTATACTAGGATGAGTGGTTGACTTTACTTGACACATGGCCATGGGATATCTGGGTGTAGTTTCCAGATGGTTATAATGTTCTCTCCCTAGTCCTTGTCTTCTTAACTTCATGCGTTTAATGCGTTCTATTGCTTCTGCCTGAGCTTCCGCTCGTATTCTATTTTCTTCCTCCTTACGCTTCTTTGCCAACGTGAGTCGTCTAAGCATATCCTCAGTAAGAGGTTCCTGATATAGCTTGACTCTACAGCCACTAATGTAATTAGGCATTATATCTCCTTCTAAAGTGGCTAACTGTACTGCTCCACTAGTTGAGAGTCTGTTAATGATCATAGGTCCATAACCTCGCTTTTCTAACTTACGTGCGTGTTGCTTTAGCGTATATACTAGAACTAAATCTCCTTCGTTTAGGCCTTTATCCTTCACATGTGCATCAAAATATGCTTTCTGTCGCTTCTTTGCTGCGTATATGCCTGCTGCTGCCTTTAGCCTCGTTTCTCCTAATCGTTCCAAGTCCATTATCCTCGCTGATAATTCATGGCCGGTCCACTGATGTTCTTGTGCAACCTTAAGGGTCAGTATCAAGAAGTCCAAAGGAAGCACAGCATTCTGACCAAAAACCATCTGAAAGGGAGTTGCATTGAGTACGGTCTTGTAGGCCACTCGATATGCCCAAACAGCGTGGTGTAACTGTTTGTCCCAATCTGAACGTTTGTTGTTCACGAGTTTCGTCAGTACGTTACAAAGGATCTTATTAGTGCTTTTAGCCTGACCATTGGCCTGAGGATGATATGGTGCGGATTTCTTGTGAATCACCATAAAATCCTGTAACAAATATTCAATGACTTGGTTTAGAAAGTGAGTGCCTCGATCGCTCACTAACTCTATAGGCAATCCATATCTTGTAAAGACATTTTCAAATAAGAATTTTGCAGTTGTGTGTGCATCATTCTTTTTCGTGGCTTTTGCCTCTACCCATTTCGTAAGATAATCTGTGGCAACAATAATGTATTCCGCATGTGTACCTTTTGCAGGGGGGTTAATGGGTCCTACAAAGTCTATACCCCACTTAGAAAATGCACGTCCGCCCATCATGGGTTTCAATGGCATTTCATCTCTGCGAGTAGGAAACTGAGTTCTTTGGCACACATCACATCTCTTTACATAGGTATGAGCATCCATGTGAAGAGTGGGCCACCATAATCCTGCAAAGAGGATGGCTTTGATTATCCTATCGGGTCCAAAATGACCTCCTGCAACACCTTGGTGTGCAGTCTCTAGTATGCTCAGATAATCGCTCTCATGAACACATTGTCTTAGATATCCATCTCGTCCTCTTTTGTATAGGTTGTCGCCAATAAGTGAATAGTCGTGAGCTTCCTGCTCTAGACTGCGTTGTCGAGCTAAGGTCATTCCTTGAGGGAATGTCTTCGTCCTCAAGTATGTCACTAATTGCTCACTCCAGTCTGGTGTGAGAGACACGTGATATAATGTAGCATGCTCTACTGGTGGTCTTTCACAACAAACATGGCATTCTTTACACAACTTGTAGACATCTGCTTCCATCGTAGGCCAATATACTCCTAGCCTATGCAGAGTCTGTAATGTTCGATGTTTTGAATGATGTTGCTTTAATGCACCTATGTGTGCTAATTGCAACCAATTCGCATGTTCTGATTCATCTACACAACAAGCAAGAATCTTTTGATTATCCTGTTTATATATGCTTCCTGCCATTATTTGGTATCTCTGAGACTTGGTAATCTCTCCTTCTTTGATCTTTATCCTAGGATTCTTGGGTCCATATGTGAGAACAGGGACTATAGGCTTAGCCCATTCTGGTGCTATCTCAAGGTTAAACAAGTATGCATCTGGTAATTCATCTGCTATTCCTTGAGGAGCTTCTCCTGAGGTTAATCTCGAAAGGTGGTCAGCTCTAAGATGTGTCTTTCCTTTCCTGACTACTACTTCAAAATCATACTCCATGAGTAATAGAAACCAACGTATTAGTCGTCTTGTGTTACATGGCTTGTTGACTAAATACAATAGGGCTTGATGATCTGTAATCCTTCTCGTTCCGTCGTGGTGTAATTTCTTTCTGCTGCGTTCAATTGTCTACTAGCATAAGCTATGGGGAGATCTATGTTACCTTCATTCGTGGGTTGTGCTAACACGCATCCTATGGCATAATTGGATGCATCCACATGTACATGGAATGGCTTACTCCAATCTGGGGTTGTCAATATAGGTGCTGAGCACAAGCGTCGTTTAAGTTCATTGAATGAATTTTCACATTCATTTGTCCATTCAAAATTGGTTAAAAGAGAGTACAAAGGCTTGGCTATGATTGCATACATGTGTATGAATCTCCTATAATAACCGCAATGGCCCATAAATGCTTGTACCTCTTTCACATTAGTTGTTCTAGGTAATTTTGCAATTACTTTCACCTTTTCTTCATCCGTAGAGATTCCATTTTTTGACACAATGTGTCCTAGAATTTTGCCTTGTCTGACCATGAAAACGCACTTTTCTGGGTTCAAACAAACCTGATATTCTCGACATTTGTCAAATATTTGTCTTAACTCTGGGATATGTGTCTGTCTTACATTTGAATGTGCACATAAGTCATCGACATAAACTTCCAAACTCTTGCGTAAGAATTCCTTAAAAACATGACACATGAGTCGCTGGAAAGTGGCGGGTGCATTTGTTAAGCCAAATGGCATCACACGAAATGCAAATATACCCCATTCAGTGGCAAATGCCGTCTTGTGTTGGTCCTCTAGAGCAATGGCTACTTGATTATAGCCTGAAAATCCATCAAGAAAGCTGTAAACTTCCTTGCCCGCAACTCTTTCCAATAGATGTTCCGTGATAGGAAGAGGATAACTATCTCTAATCGTGGCGGCATTAACTTTTTTAAGGTTAATACACACACGCAATTTTCCATTCTTCTTGGGCACAACCACAATGGGGGATACCCATTCGGTATGCTCAATTTCGTAAATGAATCCTGCCTCTATCAAGCGATCTATCTCCTCTTTAATCTCCGCAGCGTAGTTATCATTGTACGTTTACGGTTTCTGTTTTGTCGGTTTTGCATTTGGAGTCATAGGGATTCTATGAGAACATATATCTGGATCTACTCCTTTCAAATCTTTGTAACTCCAAGCGAACACATCTCTATATTCGCGCAATAGGGCCACTAGCTCTTCTTCCTCTTCCTTCGTCAAATCATGCCCTATGTATGTACATTTTTCTTCTTCTCCTTCGATAGCAACTATTATTTTCTTGGTTTTCTCTCGGTTATCATATACTTGTCCGTCATTCGCCTTTCTATTAGGCATTCGTACCATGATTCTTCTATCTTCGACTTCATATTTCTTGAAATTCTCGGGTACCTCAAACAAAGATTCTTCTTTTTCTGACATGGTTTCTTTCTTCTTTCTTTTCTTGCCTTCACTCTTGTTAGTCACTTCCGTGGCTAACCTCACCTCATTCGTAATTTCCTCGTGTCTCTGAGTGTGAGTCTCTACTTCGAAAAAATATTCTTCTTCTGATGCAAAAGGAGAATCCATGATAATTGATTCTAAATCAAAATCGCTTGCATCCTCAAATGCATCAGTGCTAGGTTCACATTCTTCTAAAATTGCATCGCACATGATTGGCTCTATCGTGAAAATTGATATGTCATATGCCATCCTCGTCACAGTGGGGTGTCCATTGTTCTTCATTGATGGCTACATCCATGGTTGCTAGGATTTCTTCCCAACCATGGGGTTCAAACTCTTCGTCTGGGAATACTATAGGTGCGTAGGCTGGATCTTGAAGGGTTCGTGGATGTTGTTCTGCGCCTAAGGTCCTGGCTTCTAACCTTTCTTCCTCTTGTTTTGCTACTTTACACATCCATAAATGAGTATCCTCGTGCAACCAAGAAGGATCTGATTCTAATGCCAGTGCACGGATTCCGTCTCTACTGGTGTCTTATGGATGGTATTCCATTGTATTGGGGGTACGTCTCTATGTGAATAGTCTTTAAGATTGACTTTGGTAGTCACTCCTAAATGTTGCAAGTACAAAGAATTAGTTCCCCAATCTTGTACAATTTGCAACTGACGCATGAATGGTCGTCCCAATATCATCTCATAAGCATGGTTTTTTGCAAAGTCACAAATGGCGAAAGTATGCTCAAATTCTACACCACAAGTGGTGAGTGATATTCCTTCTAGTAAGCCTAATGGTTTTTCTATGTGTCCATCAGCCATTTGCAGCTTCATCCTGGTGGGTCTCAATGCTGGCTTACCCCAACGTTTCCATAAGGCGGTGGTAGCTATGGCTACTCCGGCTCCTGAATCTAAGATGGCTTTCGTGGTGTAGCCCTGATGGGTTATCGGAAGATAAGTGTTACCTTCCTCTCCTTCACTTACATCTCCGATCTTTTCTACGGGTATCTCTGGTACCTTATTTTGTGATCCTATTTGTGAGGGAGTAGTAGCAAGCTCGGGGAATTGATTTGCTACACGTTTCCACAATTCTGGTTTTATCTTCAGCAACTCCTCTAGAGTGAAGTTACATTGTACTTTAGTATTCTTGATCACTTTCATTTTTCTAGGGATTACTGATTCTTCATTCCTCACTATTATAGTGGGTGCTCTCATACTAATAGACTTTGCTTCCCAAGGTCCTGTGAACTGAGGTAATTCTTGTAAAGAATTAGATTCAAATCCCGTGTGTTCACTCAGTTGTTCTTCCTCTACATCATCGTATATAGAGGGGATGTCTTGGGGAAATTGTTCTTGCAAGTCGTCTATTTCTTGAATAGGAGGATGGGTTCCTTGTTCCTTTCTCCACTTCTCTTCTTGTATTTCTCTCAAAAATTCATGAGAATATTTATGTATGGAAGACAAATTGTCTTGACTTTCTGAGTTGGGTACTTGAGACAGGGATGGTGCGTTATTTTCTTGTGTCTCTGGGACAATAGGGTTCCTGTGCTGATTTTTTTTCTCTTTGCTTTCAATCAAGTATTCTAGCCTCTCCATTAGTCCTTGAAAGTGTAGTTCCGGTTTTGCCATGTTATTCCAATTAAGATATCTAGAGGCTTCGAACAAAGCTTGTGCTAGTTCTACCATCTTCATGCAAAGTTTAGTTCTCTCAATTTCTAGATCAGCTCGAGGGTAGTTTTTACTCATTTCAGCTACTTGAGGTCCTTCTTTTAATCTAGCCTGATATGCACGAAACATCATGTCTAGATTTTCTGGTATGGGTTTCGCTAAAACTGATCCTGATTTCTGAGCTGGATTCTCTTCACTCAATTCCTGCGAAGTCAATTCAAGAATTTTGGCTCTAGATTCCTTCAAACTTCCTTCCAACTCAGTTATCTTTTTACTCCATTTTCTCTTAATTCTTTCTCTAGTATCTTTCCAAGATTTTGTCTTTTTACTGCTAGATTCTGCAACTTCACTGGTTCCAGCTACTTTCTCCTGATTAAGCTGTTGGTTTTGTAAGAGCGCCTGGGCTCTTGTTATAGCTTGGATAGGCACCTATGTAGGGTTAGATCCATCTGCGTTATTTGCAATAGCTATCACGTTTATCGGTGTCACGTTCGAAGCGTTAACAGGGTTCTTAGGGCAATCTTTGATTATGTGCTCTTTGCCACAATCAGCACAAAAGCCTTGGATGTTATAGTACTGTGATTGTCCTGCTATCGGGGGATGTGGACAATCCTTTATGAAATGATCTCCTTGGCACCTAAAGCATGGTCCTCTAGGGCCCTGTGGTCTTTGTTGTCTTAATTGGGGCCGTGGATTTGGGTTTGTGTACATCACATTAGCATAGTCGGGCTCCCAACTAGGTTCCACAGGTGGACTATCATAATGATATGTTTCTACGTGTTCTGGTGACTCTGTGTAATATGCGGGTGGACTATCTACATGCGTAGAGTCAAAACTGTTCGAATTCGGGTCACCCTCTGTGATCAAAGGTGAAGAAGGCACTATAGCTCTACTTAGGTTCTCTTCTGCAGCAGCGTATTTGACTGAGATGACATTCGCTGGTGGGGGTGGCTGCTGAGCTAAGACAGGTTGAGGTCTCTGTTGAGCCTGGTATGGGTAGTTCTGAGGAGGCCTATAGTAATAAGGCTGAGCATTGAAATGGCCTTGATACCTACCTGGCTGCGGGTATGCTTGCGGGTAGTTCTGTCTCACGGTTTGTTTGTTGTATGGGCAGTCCTGAGCCGTATGATTTGTGTATCTTCTCTCAATTGTACAGTATTGGCCACTAGGGTTGGCTTGTGGTTGTGGTGCATTGGGGCACACATTTGCCATATGATCACCACCACAAGTGTAACAACGCTTGTTCATTAGTACCCTAGGTTTGCTAGAAACTCCTAGTTTCTGGGCCACTTTTTCTGCTAGGTCTTCTATTGAGCTAGACAATTTTGTGGATGCTAGAGATGAACAGTCTGAGTCCTTATAGACCTTTGAGAGTTCCAACTCGTCTCCTAAGTTGTCCTCAATGTCTATACAAATTCTTACACATTGCTCTAGCGTTCTGGGTTCTTTTAGGTACACGTAGGAGCGTAGTTTAGAGCTCAACAAGCCGTCTAAAAACAATGACACTTGCTTGGCTTGTGAGGGTAGCTCTTGCATTGGACATCGTTCAACATATTGTCTAAACCTACGTCCTGCCAGTCTTACTGTTTCTTGAGGAGTTTGTTTAAAGCTATGAATCAACGAAGACGTGTCATGTCTAATCCCACTTTTAGAGAATTCGGTGATGAATGACTCTAAAAAGTGATGGATGTCTCTAAATTGCCTATGTTGCAATGGTTGGAACCAAGTTAAAGCTGTATTCTTTAACATTAGTCCAAATGCGTTGTATTGCGTGAACATGTCTTCAACTTGTTCGGCTCTTAGTACTTGCTTGAATTCTGCGACATGGTCATAGGGATCTCCTGTCCCATCAAAGTAATTTTTCATTGATTTTACTAACTGTGTGGGTCTCAATATTCTTGCGTGTTCACGTGGTCTAGGTAGAGGAAAATCATCTCTACAACCTGGTATTCCATGATCTCTTTGTCTATCCGCTCTATTAGTGTCTGTGGTTGTTCTATCTCTCCCTATGGGGTGATTAAAGCTTACTTCCGGTCTCTCTTTATTTCCCTCTCTTTGATTTCCATGGGCTGAGGATGTTCCTGCCCCTTGTTGACTTGTATTCATGTTCGTCCTAGATGGAGGGAATACCAATTCACCTCTCCATGTGTATGTGTTTTTAGCGCAGTCAGGTACCACAAAGACTCTTTCTGAAGTCTCATCCAGGTATACAACCTTTCCAGGTGTATCCGGGTCCTTGAACTCGTATATAGTGATGATACCTACTTCACTAAGTAGTTCTGTCTTATATCTCCAAAAGGCTTCATCCGTTTCTTTATTTACAAACAACTCTATGCTTCTGTTGTCTTGAGGGATCCAGTCTGGGATTCGTACTCGTGTCAGTACAGATTTCCCTCTAGGTGTTCTAGGCTCTTCTAATGGTTCTTTTCCTTGAGATTTTGCTTCCGTCTCTGGTTGAATCACGCCAAACTCATTGGTATTGTTTGGCTGCGTACTTAATATGTACATCGTTCCTTCCTTGTCTATGTACGCGTCTCTCTCGAATTTCACCACAGGACGTTCCAATCCAATGGGTTGATCGGGGTTGTGCATTTGCACCACTTGCCTTCGCAAACCATCCTCATAGATGCGAGCACCTAATCGGTTGGTTCGGAGAAACTCTAGTTGCGTTCTATAGGGTCCTTCTGGTTTTTCTAAATAGGCTACATTCGACCCTCCTTCTGGTCTATCTGTGCTAAATGCCATTTCTGAATCACTAGTATCTGAGCTCTCGTAGGGATAACTAGTGTTCAACTGTTGAGCCCACGATCGTGCAGTAGTTCTTACACTTGCCTCTGATGATCTAAGGCTTCGTCGGTCTGACTTACCTATATGTTTGCCCGATCTAAGGTTCATTAATTTTGTTCCTTGCACACTCAGTACACGCTCAGATCGTCACAGATTCTTTGTTATTACTTTCTTGATTCTTTTTAAATTTCTTTAGATTCTTGTCTTAATGTATGCGTCAGGAATTCGACTTTCCGTGGTACTTTGCGTTCTCGTTCCGTCAGACTTATGTTCTTTCCTTTAGGTTTTCGTGTCACACACCTTTACTTTAGTCTTGAACTTGATAAATTTAATTCTCTTGAACTTGAGGCGTTCCTATCGTCTTAATCCACAATGCTAACGTTTATCCTAAGCTAAGAATTGACTGAGGGGGTTGAGTAATCTTCCAACCTCGAGTCAGCTTTTCTGGTTGCTCTGATGCCCAAGAAGCCGCGCTTCCCAAGCTTTATGCCCTTCACTGCCTTGCCTTGGTTGCCTTCGATTGCCCTTGCTAGACCTGGAAAAATCCAATATTAGACCAATTCACAGTTGGATGATCAAGCACTTGAGTATATGCACCTTTTAAGTCCCTTCCCTTTTGCCCAACTTTTCAATGTTTGCCCCCTGGCTTTCTAATCCCAAACTAGGTCAACCTCAAAATAGCTTATCAAAAAATAGCTTTCTAACGAGCTATTAAGCTCAAAAAACGGACTTCGGATGAAAAAGTTATGACCGTTCAAGCCCTAGGGGGTGAAAACTGACAAACCGATGTTTCTCCAAATATGAGCTAAGGGGTCTCCTATGAGTCTCATCACCCAAAAATTTCCCAAAAATAGCCCCAAAATTGGCCAAAAAATGAAACCCTAAACTTTGCGATGGGGGTGCACAATCGCGATGGTGTGAGACAATCGCGATGGTCTGGGACCGTCGCGATGGCGTGAGGGTGAACCGTCGCGATGGCGTGAAAGTGGACAATCGCGATGGCGTGAAAGTGGACAATCGCGATGGATCGATCAGGCAGACAATCGCGATGGCGTCAGTCAACGGTGAACGTGAACAATCGCGATGGTCCAAAGTGAACCGTCGCGATGGTCACAGATGCGATGGCTTGAGCCAATCGCGATGGTCTGGGCGCGATGGCGTGAGCCAATCGCGATGGTCCGAATTTTTGAAGTGTCGCGATGGTGTGAGGGTGTCGTCGCGATGGTCCAAAAAATGAACCGTCGCGATGGTCAAGCTTGCCACGTGGCACCGTCGGCGCGATGGCGTGAGCCAATCGCGATGGTGTGGGGTCAACCGAACAGTCGCGATGGTCCGCGAACCGTCGCGATGGTCCGCGAACCGTCGCGATGGTCCAAATGAACCATCGCGATGGCGTGAGACCGTCGCGATGGTCCGGCCGAGCCGTCACGATGGCGTGAGCCTATCGCGATGGTGTGACACAATCGCGATGGTCTGAGACCGTCGCGATGGTCCACCAAACTATGAATTTTTGAGATGCACCTGTGGATTCGTGCAAGCGCAAGGGTCGCCTACCTCGTGGTGTGGTCGCCTACCAAAAATACCGAAGGTTGCAGACCATCGCGATGGTCTGACACACTCGGAAATTTCTGACAGAAGGTGATTTTCTTACCTTTTTGTAGCCTTCCTGATGCACTGGAGTACTGTTCCTGCAAGAAAACTCAAGAAAGCAAAAGCACACACAAGCACAAAAGATCTCTCTCACTCTCTCGCATGCACAAATGAGGGGAAATGAGGAGAATGGGTGGATATGGTGAATTTTCTGATTTTTTTGGAGATGAAGATGATGATGCGGTGATGAAGATGGAGTGTGGGGGAGGTGAAAAACACTAAAAACTAAGTAAAAACAACAACAAAAACTGAAATTTTTACCTTCCAACGCCACTTCTTGCTATACTCTTACCATCACACATTCGTCCTAGACTCGATCCCCGGCAATGGCGCCAAATTTGGTGTTGCTCTAGCACAATGGTGAGAACCACGTTAAGAAGCTTCACCTCCTTAATGTCAATCCGCGGAAGAGATAGGAGTGATATGAAGATCATGAATGTGAGATGAAGTGAGAGTGAAGGTGAGAAGCATAGAAATGCACACACACATACACACACACTACGAAGAGACAAGCAAGACACAATGGAAGGTGGGAAATTAGCTCTATTACTCAAGAACACTATTACAAGCTCAAAATAACTCTAAGCTCACACTAGCCAACCTCAAAAATGAGCTCTCTAGCTCTTTTTATAGTTTCTAGACTAGTTTTGACCGGTTTCACATCTAGTGACCGGCATAGTTAAAAATTAGGTCCTAGATGCTATTTGGAAGGGTAAACGGTGTCCAAAAATAGCGAAAATTGATACGCTTGTTCTACCTAAGCTCCTCAAGCTCGAGGACTCCTCGGCTTGCACAAAACGGAGCTATGGATTACAAAATGGGGTTTTCTATGTTACATATGTTACAATAGTGATAAAAATCACTGTTGGAGGTTTTTGGAAAGTATTTGAAAACATAATTCTTTGCAAAAAGATTTGACTGGCTTCCTGCTCCGTCGTTACATGCTTCCGCGTCGTCTGTGCCTCTGGCTGCTTCCAACACCACCTCAACCAACCTTGTAACATACATGTACAACACTAGGAGCATGAACGATATTGCATATACTCAAGTATGAATCTAGACTTTGCACTAAACCACCTTCTCATCTCACCAGATACTATTCATTTCCATATCACTTACACAACACATAAGAATATAGGGAGACATATTGGTATTGTAAAGGCAACAAGCTCTCATCAAGTTTCTTAGAAAATAATAATGTCTTCTTATTATTATAGCAGATCTACAAGGAGCAGCACATGTAGTAGCACGCAATGGTTGAAGAAGGAAGAAGTTCACAAACCACAAACGTCCATAGTTTACCCATTGAGGACCATCCCAGAGAGAGGCGAGCATAGTTCAGACACTTGATGCATGTACCGATTCCAGATCCACCTCGTGGATGAACAAAATGGGTGAACAAATGCTCATACTAGTTGAATGAGTTAGTTGGACCACTCGAAGATGCTACACACATTTGGGAGTCCAAATGTGAGTTCAATAGCATATAGGGTAAGTTCCAATCCTTCGCTAAGGAGCATAAGCAACTCTAGAATACATCGGAGCTACAGACCATTTGGTAGAGAGCAAGATTAGTAGAATATCTTAGAGAGCCATTGATAAACCTTGAATTCATGAGGTGATATTACTTGATTCACAACTTTACAACCAAGCACAAGTAAATATATTTCTAGAACTTTCATAATATTTTCCTTGCTATGTAACCACAAGATGAAGCGATCCAAGATCACCTTGAATTTATTTTAGGAAGACCTCAACATGTAACCTATGAATATTCGATCAGACAAGGAAACCCTAATACCTGATGTTATGAAGAACAGGAATATAGTGAAGCTTAAGGATATGGCATCCATGACTCTAAATATATCAATGCCACTCAAGATGTCTATGCAACACTTTGCCTTTTTGGGGCAAGATGGATTCACCTAGCCTCACAAGAATATCAAGCTTAATCTATTGTTAGCAAAAACTACAGGGCTCACCATTAACTACTCTCACTAGATCATTGACCAATTATGGAGCTTTGACAACATGGATACACAAGCCTATGCTGAATGGTTGATGTGCCATCATCCAAATTATCTAAAAAATGCTTCTCATATGATGTACCCATTGATAGGGCCCTAACCTAGGCAAGGATTCTATTGTTCAAAAGTCGAAAGGCATCAAGGCCACAACCAAAAAGGATGAGAGGAACACTTCCTTGTGTACACTGCGATGTGCAACCATGGCAAGAGATATCTCACCTACAAGAGGAAGGACTATGAAGCCTTTCACGATCCACCATCCTAGCAGTAGCACAGATGGAGCATCCACAAAACAACCATCACATCCACCCTGCCCACTAATTTCAAATTTCAAGTACCTGAAGGATTAGAGAATCTGAGTGCGTTTGACTTTGAGCAGCTTCTTCGAGACGTTCCTTTGAAAGATATAGACATTGGATCAAAAAGGAATATTTAATGGAACAATGGATAGAAAGGTAGGAAGAATAGAAACACACTACAAAAGAACAACACATTCATTGGGAAAAGGAGCAAGAAGAGCAACGAACTACTTGCAAACAAGAACAAGAGAATCCACAATGAGAAGATGAACAAAAAGAAGAAGAAGACAAAGGAGTGCTAGCATACACAATTTAACTTAAAGAATTATGATAGACCATGGAAAATGTTTAGGACTATGGTCACCTTTCCATGCAAAGAAGTTGAGTGCTCATTAAACATTTATTAGAAGTAGATGGACTGATCAATAATTTATAGAGTCCTTAGGAATATTAGTAGAGATTGTTGGTGTCATAGAGACTATTGATCACATGCTACGGAAATTTGGAGTGTAGTATGAGGAATTCCATCTCCATACAAGGAAAAGGTTAGGTAAAAATATTCATATCCCACTCACTTGAGTGGAGAAAACGATTTCTTTCCATGTCAGCACTGCAGTTACCACCACCTCTGCACCATTGACATCCTTAGAAATCATATACCTAATTGATGGAACCACTGTACAAACTCCCCTAGTTTCACCCATTCAAACCACCCAACCTTACACTACAACAAAACTAAAACAGTTAGTGAAGATGCACAACCCATCTTCCATACTCCCCCTAACTCACCCCCTAGAATGCATGAACCTATTCCAATCGCAATCACAGAAGTATAGGAAACCACACACATCTCTATTAGTGACATACACCTTGTCACTAGTAGAGTAACTACACTCCCTTATTCTATATTTAATAGTCTAGTATCACCATCACCACTTTTTTTGTCCATTGACAATCCACCATATACTTCTACCACATCAAAACCTTCTCAATTCCTATCTAAACTAGTCCGTGTATCTACAACCACCATCACATCATTCATTACACAAGCTACCTTTGCCTCATTCCCTCATACCCAACCATACTCGTACTTGATACCATACATATCTCATTTTTCCTCCATGTTTCGACCAGAATTGTCTAGATCCTTCTTTTGGGGCTCACTTGATGCTCCTTTTATGCAGCAACTTCCTACGTATTTATCCCCAACATCTCTGCATCTTCTCAATTTCTGTTAGAAAATACACACGAACCTCATATTTGTAGTAAACACCTCAGTTAGAACCATACCTGACCCTCTGGAAATTTTACCATCACTTACTATACCTTTCACCAAGATCATCACCACTCACTAAGTTTCTTTCCACGACATTCGTTCATCCTATTCCCCTTACCTTCTGCCCTGCAATAAACACTTTGTAGATGGCATTCAATGTAAATAATTCCATAATAGACTCTACAATAGATTCAATGGTTAATTGTGTCAACCAACTATAGCAGGAGTATCAACAATTGACACTACAATGTATCCCTTCAAGATCTATCCACGTACCTATAAGAGAGAACTTCAGACTTTGAAACTTGCAATGCATTTTTACAAGATCAGTAAACACATTACAGATCTCACATAAGTAGCTAGAGATGAAGATAAAAAATATGGATCAAGAGTATTTCAAAATAATTGAAAAATAGTTATTTACACAAACAAAGCATAATGCTTGATTATCACGTGATACGGCATTATTAAAATGCCATCTAGTTGCTACATAAGAGGAGAAAAACTGGTTGCATCAACACAATCAAGAAAACTTGGAAGCAACTATTGAGAATACACCATGTGCACTCATAAATCTATCTACATTCCAGGTAGTTCCTCCTAGAACATTCATATTATTCTTGGAGAGTATGAAAACTTGTTGGAGTCACATGACAAGGTGGTTGAGGAAATAGAGCAACTCCAACAACAATTGGCAACACCACCGCAACTAGTCCTAGAAATTATAGTGGCCACTACTAACTTAATTGAACTGACAATCTATAGAATCAAATATGAGAACTCCTAACCAAACTCCTCCAATACGAAAGACACCCATCACCTGTAGAAATACATCAAATGAAAGAGATAGTATCGATTCCCATTGAGTAGACCTTTGAAGAGGAATCTGAGCCTGAAGCAATCCCAAGCAGCAAGATCATAGTGTTGGAGACCTCTTAATCTCCAAAGATTTGATCTGTACTGATTTAAGATCACCTCTATATCATTTATGGACCAACCTTTACACAAATGTTATCTTCATTTACCAAAATTTTCAACTATTAGTTCTCTGAGTGAAAATCTTCATCCTTCAATAGTCTACTTCAAATATTGACTTCATTACTTGCATATATCTTCAAATTTCTTCAAAACAATGATACACATATCTCCACACTACCTTTGTGCAATCATATCGATCATTAGTCCTTCAAAAGAATCATTAGAACTTTAATTTGATCCTTAAGATAAAAAATATGTCAGAAACTGTATTCCTAAACAAGCGACTTTTACATAGGTAACTCCTAAGGTTGATTTCTCACAACACAGATCCCGCTTTGCTAAGTGCTTTTAACCATAGCTTCCTTACCTTCTAACTTAGATTTTGAATGCTCACTTATCAAAAAATTTACACTCTGCACTGAGATCTAAGCAAAACATTGACACAAAAAAGTGCACGACTCTGAGAGGTCCACCTGCAGACTTTACATACACACGTTCCTATTGATCATACTCACAGCATGAAAGGAATTAGAACATGAAAATTTGAACATAGCTTCATTAGATTCTAGATTAGATGTGTACAAAAGGATTTCTAATCCACATGATCAGACTGAGAGAAATCTACGAAATACTCCTCGCTATTTTCTGAAGATGACTCTTTTCACATCTATCTGAATGACACTTGTCTTCTAATGACTCTCTCATGTATTTCTTTACATCATTGACTTATATACATATGGTTCTAGACTTATTCCACATCTATTACATTACTCCTTATCATCCTAAGGATTATCTATACTCAAATTACAAGAATTTCCAACTGTAATGTACATATGTATACAAGCTTTACTTCTGAGATCTCTTCATTTTCTCAAATGACTTCTTTCACTTCAATCTGATCATAGACTTGCTTCAAGGTCTTTGTACTCATCAATTTGTGATTGTTTTGTTCCAACAGCTCCCCCTAAATCACTAATTGTGATTATTCCATTCTTCTTTACTCCTGCCATCTCTTTGAATCCCTGTAGCTTAGGTCCATCCAAGCTTTTTGTTAACATATCTGCAACTTGTTCTTTTTTTGGAGTATACAACACTTCAATCTCTTTATCAATTACCTTTTCCCTCAAGAAATGATATTAAATCTCTATATTCTTAGTCCTGGCATGAAAAACAGGGTTAGCTGCCAAATACAATGAACTCATACTGTCTCCAAAAATAATTGGAGTACTCTGATCAGTTCCAAAACTCTTCAACAAGGTCTTTAACCATATCACTTCTTTTGCAGCCTCTACCATCCCTTTATACTCAGCTTCTGTGGATGACAAAGCAGCTGTATGTTGCTTCTTTGAGCACCAAGAAACTAACTTATCTCCAATATAATAGAGATACCCATGAGTAGACCTTCTATCATCTGAATCACCTGCCCAATCTGCATCACTAAACACTTTCATTCTTGTATCAGAAGTAAATCCATAATACAAGCCTTCACTTAGGGTTCCTTTGTTATATCTGAGTACCCTTTGAGCTGCAATCCAATGAGTCTTCTTTGGACAATGCATTAATTGTGATAACACACCTACTGCATATGATAGATCCAGCCTTGTCAAGGTAGCATAGATTAAACTTCCTACCAAACTCTGATATTTCTTCATGTCATTAAACTCTTCACCTCTATACCTTCTCAATTTATGATTTACCTCCAATGGTGTGGTTAAAGGCTTGCAATCCTCCATGTTGAACTTGACCAGAAGATTCTTCAAGTATCTCTCTTGTGTAACATATACTCCATGTTGAGTATACACAATCTGCATTCCTAAGCAATAAGATAAGTTTCCCAAATCACTTATCTTAAACTCCTTCTCTGTTTGTTTCTTAGGCTCATTGATTCCTTGAGCATCTGTACCTGTGACAATAATACCATCAACATAAATACACATGTATATGTATCCATTTTCACTTTCGTTCACTAGCAAGCTACTATATGCCTTTGATGCTTGAAATCCACATTCATTCAAGAACTTAACAAGCCTGTAATTCCATGCTCTTGGGGCCTGCTTCAACCCATACAAATCTCTCTTGAGCTTACATAAATAATCTGATCCAATTGAATCAATGAAGCCTTCTAGTTGCTCCATGTACACTTCATCTGCAATGTATCCATTCAGGAATGCATTCTTCACATCTAATTGTGATACTTCCATCCTTTACAAGTAGCAATAGCAATCAATGATCTAATTGTAGACATCTTAGCAACAGGACTAAAGATTTCATCATAATCTACCCCATAAGTTTGGGCATAACCTTTGACCACAAGTCTAGCCTTGTATCTAGACACTTTACCATCTGCAAACCTTTTTGTTTTATACACCCACTTATATCCAATGACCTTCTGAGTCTTTGGTCTTGGCACCAATTCCCATGTTTCATTTTCAAGTAGAGCATCATACTCTTCTTGCATTGCCTTCTCCCAATTCTGTTTACCTTTAGCTTCTTCATATGTGATTGGATCCTCTTCTGTCTTCACAATGTAAGCATAATCTTTTGTTGTTAGGAAAGATGTATCATAGCTATACCTGATAGGCTCTTTTCTTTCTCTCAAGGATCTTCTGACCTCTGCACTTCTTGAAGTCTCAGCCACATTTGATTTTGGATCAAATCTTGGCCCATCTTCAACATTATCCAGCAATTTACTTTTATAATCAACATCATCAATATCTTCTTCATACACACTTACTTTTGTCTTCCCTTTGCTTTGTATTTCTTTAACATCTGCATAATCATTTGTTGACCCTGTATACCATGCGCTTTGCTCATCAAATGTAACATCTTTGGTTACAAGAAATTGCTTTGTGGATGGACTCCACAATCTATAACCCATCTGTCTATCATCATACCTAATAAACATATACTTCTCTGCTTTGGGTTCTAACTTATGTCTCAATTGTGAAGGAACATAAGCATATGCTAAACACCCAATACCTTACAATGATCAAGAGTAGGTTTCTTACCCCACCATGCTTCATAAGGAGTTCTTCCATCCAAAGCTTTACAAGGCAACCTATTCACAAGGTATGTTGTAGTGTTGATGGCTTCTGCCCATAGGTAGTTTGGACAATTCTTTTCCTTCATCATTGCTCTTGCAAACTCTACAAGAGTTCTATTTCTTCTTTCTGCAACTCCATTTTGTTGAGGAGAATACCTACAAGTTACTTCTCTTTTTATACCTGCATTCCATAAATAATCATCAAACTCTTTAGAGAAATACTCTCCCCCTCCATCTGATCTCAACCTCTTAAGCTTTTGTCTTGTAATCCTTTCTGGATAAGCATGATAATGCTTGAATGTCTTGAACACTTATGATTTGTCCTTGATTACATATAAAGTAATCCATCTGGTTGGATCATCAACAAACAACACATAATATCTGTTGATATATTTAGGTAGTGATGTGTGTGAACACACTAGGACCGTCGGGGCACTTTTTTCCCTCTTTAGGAGGTTTTTTCCCCCGGCTTGTATATACGCCTATTGCCCTAATGGGCTACTTATCTTTGTACATTCTCTACTAATACATTTAGTATTGTGTGTTTGTGCTCCAAGCTTCTTCTTCTTCCTTGTGCTGTTTGCGTGCTTCCACAGACATCTATCTCCAACAATTGATATCAAAGCAGGTCATCGCTTCATCTAGGGCACCATCGACACTCCTCCGTTTGCAATCTCACATTCGCACGAAATTTGGTGAGCATACTCAGGGCGTTTCAGAGATCAAAACTACTTCGCTTTGTGGTGCCAAAATTGTGATCTAAGCTCGTTTCGGCCTCTGAATGCATTATCGTAGTGCTTGTGCAGGCTATTTCATCATTTTGTGCTAAAGGTATATACCAATTTTTGTTCACCAGTATAAACGTCTCAAAGTTTGCTACAGGTCTAGCAGAACTCGTTGGGGCAATTCTGTTCAACTTTTTGAGATACAGTCAATTTTCTGCATCAAGGTATTTTAGTCATCGGTCATGGTTGAAAGCAGTGATGTATTCCGTATGTTGGCTGTTGAGGATAAGTTGGATGGTACCAACTACCCATTATGGGCTTATATGATGCGACATGTATTGGTTGCAAAAGGATTGTGGAACATTGTGCAGGGTGTTGAAAGACGTCTTGTTACACCTCTGACTACAGGTACTGCAAATATAGGTGCTGGAGCTGATGAAGATGGTGTCGAAGATGATATTCCGCAGATTCCTGTTTGTGCTACTGTTTCTACTGCACCTACTGCAGAGCAGATTCCTTGGGATGGCACAGATGCCCAGGCACATGCATTGATAGCTTGGTCTGTCAAACATGCCATTATTCCTCACATTCGCTCTTGTAGAACAGCTAAGGATGCTTGGGATACCACATTGTACCAAGCTAGGAATGAGGCTCGTGTTGCTTACCTCCGAAAACAGTTGGAGAGTGAGCACATGAATGAAGGTGATTCTATGGACACTTTTCTAACAAAGATCAAAGACTTGAAGGAACAGTTGATTTCTACTGATGAGGTTATACCAGATAGCTCACTTGTGCAGACCGTTCCGAATGTTCTTCTTGATTCATATCAGAGTATTGCTTCTACTCTTCAGTTGATGATGAAAGGAAATACAAATGCCTTATCATTTGAGGAGTTAGTCTCTGTTCTGTTGCAGGAAGATCAGTCCATGCAAAACAGGTCCATTATGCAAGTTGCAGATCAAGCTTTCCTGGCTAGTCAAAAGGGCAAAGGAAAATGGAGCTCTTCAACTAGTAAGCAGAAATCTGCTAATTTTGCATATTCGAAGAAGGAAGATAAATATAAGAAGAAATTAGAAAAGCAGAAATTGTTTTGTAAGTACTGTAAAGGGAATGATCATATCATAAAGAACTGTCCAAAACTGGCTGCTAAAGAGGCAAAGAAGAAAGAGGCTGGAATGGTTGTTGCAGAGCCCTCTACACCAAAAACAGAGTCTGCAAATCTTGTGCAGGAAGAAGAATGGGCATTTACTACTGTCTGCAGTTTTTTGACCCATTTTCTCATGTTCAGTGCATGTCTGCAGTGGACTCAGATGTTTGGTATTTTGATAGTGGGGCAACCAAACATATTACCTTGCAACGTAGTTTCTTCTCTTCACTCGAGCCTGCCCCTACAGGGAATACTGTTACATGCGCCAACAACTCCTCTTATCCTGTTATGGGAGTTGGTGAGATCATTTTGACTACTGTTGATGGTAGTTCTTTCACTTTGTCAGATGCTTTATTTGTGCCAAGGATAAACAAGAACCTGTTATCAGTTTCTGCATTAGCCAAGATTGGCTTGGTTGTGAAATTTGTTGATGACAGGTGTACAGTTCATGATCTGTCAAATGGCGATGTTATTATTGCTTCTAGCATCTTATGTCGTGGGCTGTATTAAGCTCATAGACTATGAAAGCTGAAAATGATTTGGCATGTGCAGTAAATGATTCTCAGGCTATGTCAGATGCAAAGCTTTGGCATGCACGCTTTGGTCATCTGAATTTTGCTAGTTTGCTACGCCTGCGGAAATCTGAAATGGTGTCCTCTTTGCCCAAACTTGAGGCACCTAGAAAACATGTTTGTGAAGGCTGTATTTTGGGTAAAATGAAGCGTTCCTCCTTTCCAAAAGATGGTTCAGTTCGGGCTACACAGAAATTGCAGCTTGTACATAGTGATGTCTGTGGTCCTATGCACACACCCTCTTTTGGAAATTACCTTTACTTCGTGACTTTCATTGATGATTTTTCCAGGCATGCATGGGTATATCCACTCAAAGCAAAGTCCGAAGTGTTCATGTGCTTTAAACAGTTTTTGGTTTTGGCTGAAAATCTGTCAGCATGTAAAATGGGCACCCTGCGTTCTAATCGAGGGGGGGAATATATGTCTTCTGATTTTAATGCATTTCTGGCTGAACGTGGGACAAAACACCAGTGTACAGTGCCGTATACACCTCAACAGAATGGAGTTGCTGAACAAAAGAACAGGTCACTCATGGAGATGGCGATGTGCATGGTCAAAAGTCAGGCTTTACCACATAGTTTCTGGCTTGAGGCTGTCATGTGTGTAGCATATGTATTGAACAGGTGTCCCACTAAAGTGCTATAGTCTATCACTCCATATGAGGCTTGGCATGACCGAAAGCCATCTTTTTCTCATCTGCGTGTTTTTGGTTGTTTGGCATATGCACTAGTGCCTGAACAACATTGCAGAAAATTGGATGATAAGGCTGTAAAATTTATATTTGTTGGGTACAGTTCTGAAAGTAAAGGCTATCGTCTGTATCATCCACAGACTAGAAACATTTTGATTAGCCGTGATGTTGTCTTTGTGGAAGATGCTATTCTGCCATTGCTTTCATGTACTAAGGAGACATCTGTTAGCTCCAAAGACATGTATGATACTTTGATGCCTCTTTTTAAAGGTGGACAGTCTAGTGCTGGTCCTAATGAGGCAACTTCTAAGCCTTTGCAGGTTTCATATGATGATGCAGATCATTCCATTTCTGATGCAGATTTACATGATGCACTTGTTGATGAGAGAGCTGATATTGAGCAGGCAAAAACTATGCCAAAATGGCTACTGTAGACTTTGCGTGATATCAAATTCGATGCACCTTTGTCATATCATACTCGTTCAGGCTCTCATAGTGCCTCCTTTGCATCAGATTTCTATGCTATGGTTGTCTCTAGTCTCTGTGATGAGAATGAGCCTGTTGCTTTTGATGAAGCACAGAATTCAAAAAATTGGATGCTGCTATGCAATCTGAATATGATGCTATAATGAAGAATGGTACATGGTCTTTATGTGACTTGCCTCCTAGCAAGAAGGCCATTGGCACTAAGTGGGTATACAAGCTGAAGCGTAAACCTGATGGTACAATTGACAGGTATAAGGCTAGGCTTGTTGCAAAGGTTATGCATAGGAAAGAGGCAATTATTTTGATGAGACCTTTGCACCTACATGCCGTATGACTACTGTTCGGAGCATTTGTGCACTTGGAGCCCATCATGGTTGGAATGTACATCAGTTGGACATTAAAACAACATTTCTGAATGGTGACTTGCATGAAGAAGTGTATGTTTTTCAGCCCCGTGGCTTTGTGCAGAAAGGGCATGAAAACTAGGTGTGCAGGTTAAAGAAGGCATTATATGGTTTAAAGCAAGCACCACGTGCTTGGCATGAGAAGATACATGCCTATCTAGTTGCACATGATTTGAGAACAGTCCAACTGAAAGCACCTTATATGTTAAGCGTGCTAATGATGTACTTCTGATCATTGTTGTCTATGTTGATGACATGCTGCTCACTGGTCCTATTGAGAAGCATATTGCTGATTTCAAGGCTGATTTGCATGCCTCATTTGAGATGTTTGATTTGGGGCATTTGGATCACTATTTGGGCATTCAATTTATGCAAGTTGATGGTGGAATGGCTTTGTGTCAAACAAAATATATTGACACATTATTGCAACGTTTTGGCTTTGAAGACTGTAAGCCTATTGCCACTCCTATGGAGACAGGTTTACGATTGAGTCTTCATGATGCTAGAGATGCATTTGATGCTGTTCTCTATCAGCACGCTGTTGGATGCTTGATTTACGTATGCATTACTCGGCCAGATATTCAGTTTGCTGTCTCATAGATGAGCAGATTTATGCATTACCGAGGAGTCAAGCATTGGCAGGCGGTTAAGCACATCTTTCGCTAGTTGAGTGGTACTCGGCTACTTGGGTTGTTTTATCCCAAGGGGGGATCACTACCGCCAGATTTGCATGCTTTTTCTGACTCTGATTGGGCTGGTTGCTATGACACTCGTGTGTCCACTAGTGGCTTTTGCTTCATGCTTGGTAGCTCATGTATATCTTGGTTGAGCAAGAAGCAACCTACTGTGGCCACTTCCAGTTCTTAGGCTGAGTATAGGGTAGCTTTCATAGCTACTGTTGAGTGTGTGTGGCTCAGATGCCTTATGGCTGATTTGGATGTTGGTCAGTCTTCTGCCACCACCATCTTCACTGACAGTCAGAGCACATTGCAGTTGCGAGGAACCTTGTGTTCCATGCTCGCACTAAGCACATTGAGGTGCATTATTGTTATGTCAGGGAGAGGTTCTCTGCTAGGGAGATCAGCTTGGCATATGTGCCCACGTAGGAGAACATTGCAGACCTTTTCACGAAGGCTCTGCCTAAGGAGAAGTTTGAAGCTTTCCGCAAAGCTTTGGGCTTACTTCCTTTTGTGGAGTGATTTCCACATAGCTTGGAACTTCCTTATACATGAGTGCCAGCTCCTTGTTCACCGCATCACTCCCAAGGGGGATTTGTTGATATATTTAGGTAGTGATGTGTGTGAACACACTAGGACCGTCGGGGCACTTTTTTCCCTCTTTAGGAGGTTTTTTCCCCCCAGCTTGTATATACGCCTATTGCCCTAATGGGCTACTTATCTTTGTACATTCTCTAGTAATACATTCAGTATTGTGTGTTTGTGCTCCAAGCTTCTTCTTCTTCCTTGTGTTGTTCGCGTGCTTCCGCAGACATCTATCTCCAACAATATCTGGATCCATTTATGCTATAATCCCTTGAAGGACCCCACACATTTGTATGAACTAATTCAAGCATGTTTGAATACTTGTACCCTGATTTATTGTATGAACTTTTGTGTGCTTTACCTGATTAACAAGCTTCACACTTGTACACCATGTGTTGACCTTCAACATTTGACATACCAAGCACCACATCATTCTTTGACATTTCCTTTATGGCTCTCTCATTAAAATGACCTAGCCTTTTATGCCATAGGTCTAACTCAGACATCTTTTGACTTCCATAAGTAAATAAAGCATGTCCCACATTACCTTGGACTTTGAGAGTAAACATCCTTCCTTCCTTTTTACCTGCAATATTATTTCTATATCCGTGATTTGGATCTTGCACATAAACACCATCATTTGTGAATCTGACTTCATATCCCTTCTCCACAATTTGCCCTACACTTATCAAGTTTTAAGGAATAGTAGAAACATAAAGTACCTTTCTCAAGAGTGTACTTCCACTCTTTGTCTTCACTGATCCAATGCTCTCCACTTTATGCTTGGTGTTGTCACCTGTTTGAATTGTATGTCCATTCACCTTTGCTTCCATATCAATCATCAATTATATATTGCCACTCAGATGATTGCTACATCCTGAGTCAATATAGAACACCCTTTGATCTTCTCCTAATTCTTCATGAGTTGCATTCAAGATAAGAGTCATGTCATCCTTCTGATCTGATGCGTAATTATAATAATTATTGTTGTAGGACTGAGGTTGAAAACTTCTTCCACCTCCTCTAGCATATGATGTCCTACCACCTCTTCCTCTGAAGTAGCCTCTTTGATTTCTACCTCCTCTACCTCTTTGATTGAAGCTCTAGTTATTACTTCCACCATTTTGATTGTTATACCAGCAATCATTTGCCAAATGATTGGTTTTGCCACAAATCCAACAAGCTTTAGTATTGTGTTTGTTCTTACCTCCTCTTCCTTTACCTCTGTACATCTTTCCTTTTGTAAAGTTAGCTTGACTTGGAGTTCCTTCATCATCAGTTGATTGTTTCCCTTTGCCATTCTTTTTCTTGTCCTCGGAGTACATAGCTTGACTTGCACTCCTATCATTGTCTCCCTTGATGTTCTGCTCAAAAGTTAGCATGTGTCCTAGCAATTGATTGAGATCAGGAGTAAAGTGATCTAATGACAATTCTATGGACAATATGAAAGGCTTCCACTTCTCATCTCCTCTCAGACCTGTAAGTATTTGCCTTACCAACTTATCCTCTTCAATGTCTTCATCTACTGCTCCCAAGCTATCTGCAATATCCTTCATTCTTGCCACATAATTAGAAATTGATTGTGAGCTCTTCTTCTTGAAGGTTGTAAACTTTGCCCATAATGAGGACTTCCTAGACTTGGTTGTGTTTTTGAAATGCTCTTCCAAAGCATTCCACACATTTGTTGCACTTTCCAATCCTCTAATGTGAGTTAAAAGATAATCATTTACAACCATGTAAATGATGCTCCTAGCTTGAGCATCCTTTCTCATCCAATTCTTCAAATCTGCAAGCTCTTCCCTAGTTGGAATACTAAGACCTCCAAACTTAGGCTTTTCTTCTTCTCCTTTGCTGAATGCCATCAAGTCTTTGCTCATGAGGTGTGCCTCCATCCTCATAGACGAAGCTTGATAGTTCTCCCTATCTAGCTTATCAATATGCAAGCTTTCTGCCATCTTTGATCTTCTATGTCTGCAATTACTAAGATTTATGATGATATAATGTACCTTTTGTATAAAGGTTTAATCCTTCTTGATCCTTTGAACTCGTGCTTGGTTCTCCTTTAGGTTTTCTTTTGATCCAATGCTCCTTCAATTTGAAAAGACTTCAATGTCTACAACAGTCGGGACTTCCAATGTTCTTTACTTCACTTGTGTTGCACCTTCAGCTCTGATACTACTGTTGGAGACCTCTAAATCTCCAAAGGTTTGATCTATACTGACTTAAGATCACCTCTATATCAGTTATGGACCAACCTTTACACAAATGTTATCTTCATTTACCAAAATTTTCAACTATCAGTTCTCTGAGTGAAAATCTTCATCCTTCAATAGTCTGCTTCAAAGATTGACTTCATTACCTGCATATATCTTTAGATTTCTCCAAAACAATGATACACATATCTCCACACTCCTTTTTCACAATCCTATCCATCATTAGTCCTTCAAAAGAATCATTAAAACTTTAATTTGATCCTTAAGATAAAAAATATGTCAGAAACTGTATTCCTGAATAAGCGACTTTGACATAGGTAACGTCTAAGATTGATTTCTCACAACATAGATCCCGTTTTGCTAAATTCTTTTAGCCATAGCTTCCTTACCTTATAACTTAGATTTTGAATGCTCACTCATCAAAAACTTTACACTATGCACTGAGATCTAAGCAAAACATTGACACGAAAAAGTACGCGACTCTGAGAGGTCCACCTGCAGACTTTACATACACATGTTCCTATTGATCATACTCATAGCATGAAAGGAATTAGACCATGAAATTTTGATCATAGCTTCATTAGCTTCTAGATTAGATGTGTGCAAAAGGATTTTTGATCCACATGATCATACTGAGAGAAATCTATGAAATACTCGTTGCTATTTTCTGAAGATGACTCTCTTCACATCTATCGGAATGACACTAGTGTTCTAATGACTCTCTCATGTATTTCTTTACATCATTGACTTATATACATATGGTTCTAGACTTATCCCATGTCTATTACATTACTCCTTATCATCCTAAAGATTATCTATACTCAAATTACAAGAATTTCCAACTGTAATGTACATATGTATACAAGCTTTACTTCTGAGATCTCTTCATTTTGTCAAATGACTTCTTTCACTTCAATCTGATCATAGACCTGCTTCAAGCTCTTTGTAATCATCAATTTGTGATTGTTTTGTTCCAACACATAGATGAAGGATAGGAAATATTTGAAGCACCCAATCCCTAATGGCCAAAATAGATCGAAGAAATTGGACAAACCCATAATGATTGCATTTCCATACAAATCCAAGAATTGGTAAACATGGAAGAAGTAGTGCTCAGATAAGAATATTTTCAAAATTTGGTGCACAAACAATTGATAACAGCCTTGGAGTTGTAGAATCACCATATCTTTTAATCCTCATTGATTATAATGTAGAAGTGACATGCATCATTGACGAAGATCCAAATTTTGTTATACAATTGTAGTGAGAGGATCTAGTGTCAACAAGGAAAGGTAACATTTTCCAACCAGACTGGTGGACACACTTACTAGAGACATATTGCTAAAGGAGATGATCATGGCCTACATTTGCCATTAAAGTCAAGAATAGTCTATGTTGTGGAGATTGGGTTAATTACTCGTATCTCGCACCATCTCAGGGATCACCTAATATCTCCTTAATGATTGTTACTATCAGACAGCCTCGTCTAAAATCGATGCGAAATGTTGGATCCGAGATGCTCTTAAACATATTTGCTTTGATGCTCATAGTATTTAGAACTTTCAAAAATGTTAAAGCATCACATATGTTTGCACCAGGTTTTGAGAATGGTTACTATGACTTGGCATATGATATGAGCGCTACCCCTTCCATTCGTGTTCTATATGCATGACATGTGTGTATCAAATATTTCCCAGTCAAATACAAGCAAAACTTCAAATATATGTTTACCACATACTTTTGCAAATACCGTTATGAGGTCTTTATCTCCAAACCCACCCACCGTATACTACTACCACATCAAAACCTTCTCAATTCCTATCTAAACTGGTCCTTGTATCTACAACCACCATCACTTCATTCATTACACAACTTACCTTTGCCTCATTCCCTCATACCCAATGTTGTATAATTACATGGGTCTAAGGGGTAGAACCCTTGGGTTTCTAAGTGTGAAACCCTTGGGATTTATGGTTTATTTACCCTTTTTAGATGGGTCTTGAACCTTAGGGCTAATTCTCTAAGGTTGAGTATCTTAGGCTTAATTGGAAGCTTCTCCTAGCCACTTGGTTTGTGTGTGAGAGTTTGGAGACTCTTCTTATAGAAGCCATGTGATTTCATGTGATATCCTAAGCTTGGAAACCATGTGACCACCTTAGGGACCCATGTGATGGAAGGTACACATGTCCCCTTGAGAGGGACTTACCCCCTTGGACTAGGAGCTATATATTGGAGGGGTTGGTTGGGTGGAAACACATCTCTCTCTCCTAGTGTGTGGCCTTGCTAGTTAGACTTCTTAGTTCATTTGTGTGGAGGCTATGGAGTCCTCCCACAACATGGAGACTCTTCTTATAGAAGCCATGTGATTTCATGTGATATCCTAAGCTTGGAAACCATGTGACCACCTTAGGGACCCATGTGATGGAAGGTACACATGTCCCCTTGAGAGGGACTTACCCCCTTGGACTAGGAGCTATATATTGGAGGGGTTGGTTGGGTGGAAACACATCTCTCTCTCCTAGTGTATGGCCTTGCTAGTTAGACTTCTTAGTTCATTTGTTTGGAGGCTATGGAGTCCTCCCACAACAGTGGCATCAGAGCTAGGTTGATTTTAAGACTTTAGTCGTGAGGAGGCGTCGCGAGTATGGGTCCGTGAGCCAGATCGGATAGGTACTCCCATGAATGGGCGGCAATCAGTACGTGAATCCGTGAGCTCT
The DNA here is from genome assembly GCA_020310875.1 of Ceratopteris richardii. Classification (NCBI taxonomy): domain Eukaryota; kingdom Viridiplantae; phylum Streptophyta; class Polypodiopsida; order Polypodiales; family Pteridaceae; genus Ceratopteris; species Ceratopteris richardii. The sequence continues at coordinate 118,482,866 of CM035426.1, forward strand.
CCTTTGGTTTCATTTGAAGAATGGCGATATGATACTCGGTTATCTGAGACCTGTCTACTCAAGCCAGACATGCTATATGGGATTTTAAACCGTCGCCTGAAGCTCTCATGCTATATGAGTATCATTTCACGTTTTTTTTTTTAATTCTCACGTTTATGAGTATCAAATATCTCACGCTTTCTTTTCGGGCATTGTTAAAAATAAAAAAGACACCTGTTGAGGATTGCAATCTTTTCTTATGTAGTTGTTTTCTTAGTTTACGCTTTCAGTATGGGAGCATCCTTTTAGTTGGATGGCATTTTGACTTTGCTAAATAGGATGTTTTGAGAACATACAAGTTAATGTTTTGGTTGTTTAGAAAGTCGTCTCCCATTTCTTTCTTATGATCTTCCTTCCATAAATATTATTGAAGGATGCACGAGAATAGATAGAATCATAATAGTTCTTTAGAGATTAAAAAGAGTTTTCTCTTTTTAAGGTTCGTGATAGAAGACTGATGCAGTTCTAGGATCATTCTGCTAACTCACCTCATCATTCAGATGGGTTGAAACACTCCGTCTATTTTCCATTGCGACGTAGTTTCATTCAAGATCTTCGTCTTGCCGACGGACACCGCAACCATCATGAATCTCGGATGGTTTGCCTCTCTCAGTACGGGAGCACTCCAAGTGTAGTTTGATGGCTGCCTTTTTGACATGTTGAAAGATGCGAGTCGTCTCCTCTTATATAGAGTGTTTTCTTCAGTTTAGAATGCATATGTGGGATATACGGCATACTAGGGATGAGCTAGACAACTCTCGTACGTTCAGAGCTACCCGAATGCTCATCAAGATCAGTTTGCATTGATGGGAAGGACCTACGATTTCTCTTCGTTTAGACACGTGGTTTGTCTAAGGAAGCCATCAAGTTTTTCTTACATGATGAATGGAAAGTTTCAATTTTGATATTGTTTGGGAGACCATAAAACGTTAATGAAAGATTAGCATTGAAAAGCAATAGAGCACTTGCATTCATTGTTACTAAGAAAAAGAAAAGAATGTATGTGCATTTCCTTTTTGAAAGGGATGGTTTTTAAGCACAAATTTAAAGCTTTCTTTGTGCACATCTTAAGTTTACATACATAAACTCATGTGCATTAACATGGAAGGGACTTACTCTATAAGGTTGGGTATGGAATATCCATCATAGCATGGCATGGCATGCATGGACATTATGAGCATATAGATTCATAATCAAGTGTAAATTCCATGCATATGTAAAAGAGGGGTTTAATTTTTTGAACCTTATGCATTATTTACAAAAAATATCTTTTGCATGAAGGGCGGCTTTACCTGCTAGCATATACAATTATGAGGACATGATTCTTTTTGAAAAAGTTCCTTTTCCAATGCATAGAGATTGTACCCTTCGAAATGCATGCTTAGATGCATGATTTAAAGGTAGATGCACACATATGGGCACACAAGTAAGTATCAAAATGCTCAAGAAGGAATCTAATAATGGAAAAGATGGGATGGCGGAAGCCTACTTCATCACCATGGGAACACTCAAATAAAGCCAAGGGATGGACGAAGCTTAATTTCCAGGTAAATATTTGCACCTTTTTCTTTTCTTTGCAAATTAAAGAACATACAGTGCATGTCTTAATCGACATGACTCGGAAGTGGATGCATAGATTTAGGTGGACCAATTTTTGTGGCCATGTCGATAATCAATCATGGAAATAAGTTGCACTATGCATCAAGTTCATTGCTTTGAAAAGAAGTATTGGTGCATAAAAACGGTCATGGTTTGGAAGAATGCATCTAATGCATTGTTGAAACTCGCATATACTAAGTTTCATGGAAATTTTGCACCATCCGTTGGATGAAAAAAGTTCTGAATTAGACCTTTTGCATGCTTTAAGGAGGGGTTCAACTTCTAAACCTTATGCATGCAACGCCTTTTCCAATAAAGGTGTAAATGTTTTGATATACACTAAACTATGCATTTGGAATATATTACATGGGAGGGAGATTAAGTTCTTGAAGTTAAGTAGAATTTGATTTTATTAGGAAGAATGGTAATAAGGCCAATTGGCCACTATAAACCATTTAATTCCTTTAAGTTTGTCTTAGTCCAAATAATCCTAACTTCTTGAACTACCTTAAAACTAAAAATCTCTCTTATGGAAGTTTAAATTCCATAAAAACCCATGGCATGCCTGATCAGCAAGGCCAGAGACTTAAGGTAGTAATACAAAAATTTTCTCTCTTAAAACCACGAGAGAATGGTGGTAACCTAGAGCACTATGTTCTCAAAGCTCTAAGGAAGAGAAAATATGGTATAGAAAAATCTTAGTTTTGGAAGATGCAAGTATTAGTGCTTTTTGTTCAAGAAAAGTTCTTTGTTTGAAAGAACTATAGAACTATTTGGAGCTTTATATTATTCTTCCAAGAAAATGCAAGGCATGAAGAGAAGCTAAAACTCAAGGGTTGTAATAAACCCTAAGTACCATTTTCTAAAGTCCTAGAAATAAAGGACTTTATAGTAAATGGAATTACCATCTACTTCAACATAGAGATTTGATTGGCAAGTCAATTATTCTTTTTCAGATTACTCATTCTGTCATAAAAATGATATCTAGTTGAGATATAAACTAGCTCTATCATCAAGTGACATGAAAGGGATCTTGCAGAGTATATCTGAATCAAGGAATAATTGAAAAGCCAATTTTTTGACACTAGTCTTATCAAGTTGCAATTGAGACTTGGTAAGTTGAAACTCCATTGTAGAATAGACAATACATATGCTCTGTAGTGGAATAACACTTACAAGTCCAAAGAAGTAGTAGATGACTTGATTAGAAGAAAGTTTGATCCCAAAACTCAAGCTAAAGTTACCTTTACCAAAGTGGAGGTGTAAGCCGGATGGTATGGGACATCTAGGTTTACACCACCACTGAAGTAAATTCGGTGGTATGGGACATCGAATATGTGGGTAATCTCAACTTGAACTTTGGGACAGTTGTTCTATATGCTTGGAGAAGAGAAAGCAAAAAAGCTCTGAATAGTTCTTTTAACCAAGAAGGACTATAAAAGATTGATAATAAAGTCTTTCAAATACTTCTGAAAGAGCACAATTTTTTGATTTACTCACAGGTAGTTTTCGAGGACGAAAACTCTTAATGAGGGGAGAAAGTCCCCAATATCTTGTATCTTATGCCTTGAAAAGACCGAATAGGGTATTGCATGGTAAAAGATATGCAAGAAATAGATAAATTTGAAGTACTTCCTTGTATTCTAGTACTTCATATATCTTTCATTACATCTTCCAATTGAAGTTCTCAGAGATTGGGAATTCTCAAAGAACCCCAATGCAAGAGAAGACTTGCATATACCATTAGGATTGTATAAATCCTAAGTGCGATAAGAAAAGAAGTTGGATAAGCTATAAAGTATAAACCTAAAGGTATTTTGATGCTTCATGGGGATGACATAACATACGTTATGGATTCCAATAATATAGACCTAAGGAATATGAATTCTTGTATGAAGCATAATAGCTAGATCCCCAAGTAAAACCCATGGGTAAAGCATTGAACATGAAGGGATCTATTTGAGAAAGACCTAGTCTTATCTCTTATTTTGGCTAAAGAAGAAAAGAAAGCCAAAAGACCCAAGTAGGGCAAAGATCAAGTCAAACTTAAAAGTTTGATAAGATAAGTCACACCACATTAAATGGTTAACCAAATATTTAAGTAAGATTAGAGGTGGTGTAATCTAAGCACCTTAGTCCTTGCTCTTATAAATTTGGTACCATTGTATGAAGGGCATTTATAATGACAGAAAAGGTGAGAAAGTATAAAGACAAAGTTATGTGGATTGGATAAGGAACCCACCGGTATGGGACGGTGGGTACTGAATCCCGTTGAGTAATTTTTCTTGATGGCCAGAAGAAAAAGGGACTCATGATCCAATGGATCGTCAGGAAGATATGTCTAGGAATTGACATCTTCTTCAATTATCCTCTCAAAGGGAAGAAGAATTCTTCCAACAAGATATGAAAGTATCTATCTCTTATAGAGAGTTAGAAATAAGGAGAGGATCAACTTTTTTGAAGTTTGAAGGTAAACTCCAAAGGATGAAGCTCTAAAAGCTTCATGCCAAAGTATGACTTGATATTCAAGGAACATAAAAATGATCTTAGACCAAGCTTGAAAGAAAGCTCAGAAAGATCATCTTTTGGATACTTGATATTTCAAGTCAATTGAAGAAATAAGAAATATGTCAACATAGGACATCTTTAAGAGCTTAAGAATATAAGGGAGAGAATGCTAGAAAGATCAAGAAGACCCTTAAGGTTTGAGATCTAATTAAAAGATCCGTAAAGGTTAAACATTGAAGAAATGATTGGAATAATCTATTTCTACTTATGACCTTAAAGATAACACGATCTTTTATACTATGAGTTCCCATCTTGGGACGTAGTTATAAAGATCTTATCTTTTTGGAAGAACAAGTAAAATAGGTTTCAATCAAAGGCTACAATAGTTAGATTAACCCTTATGGATTCTAGTCCCTTAAAAGTGGATTCTCAAAACTACGTAAAGTTTTGAAAGAACATTGCATCCACTTTTTGGTAAGCTCTCTCTGAAGATAAAAAGGATGTTATATAATCCACCTTTACCATTCTATTGGTTAGGTAGGGATTATATAATGAAATTCCCCTCTATTTAGAATTATTGGAGGCGAATTGCAAACAAGGAAATCCACCCATTTCACTAAAAAAGAGTGATTTGGGCAGGGACTATGAAAGATTCATCTTCCTTTCAGAACAAGTTGGTTCTAACTTGAGAGATGAATCTGATAAAGAAACCTTAAGAAGCATTCATCTATTTTGCTAGGTTCATGCACTAGTGGTGCATAAGAGATGGACCAAGGAAGCAATTTAGCTAAAGTCACTTTGACTCCACCTAATGCACATGTTTGAGCTTTGGAGATCCAGATGACACATAGCTTAAACAAAGGAAATAGGCAGGGATGTTCTCTTCCACCCTTTTCATTCTTTCCATACTTTGCATTCGACTCAGTTCTTTTTCGTATGCAAACTAGATGGAACCTTGAATGATTGGGGCAGGGAATTAGACCACACATGGGATTAAAATTCAGTCGGGGTAGAATTCCCCTTTTGAATTAAGAGGCGAACTTAGAGAGATGAAAGCCATGATGCTTGAGATTGATCATGGAGCACGGGGGAATACCCCAAGGTATATATCTCCACTCATTTCCGAGGACGGAAATGCTTTTAAGGGGGGGAGAATATTGTATAATTACATGGGTCTAAGGGGTAGAACCCTTGGGTTTCTAAGTGTGAAACCCTTGGGATTTATGGTTTATTTACCCCTTTTTGATGGGTCTTGAACCTTAGGGCTAATTCTCTAAGGTTGAGTACCTTAGGCTTAATTGGAAGCTTCTCCTAGCCACTTGGTTTGTACGTGAGAGCTTGGAGACTCTTCTTATAGAAGCCATGTGATTTCATGTGATATCCTAAGCTTGGAAACCATGTGACCACCTTAGGGACCCATGTGATGGAAGGTACACATGTCCCCTTGAGAGGGACTTACCCCCTTGGACTAGGAGCTATATATTGGAGGGGTTGGTTGGGTGGAAACACATCTCTCTCTCCTAGTGTGTGGCCTTGCTAGTTAGACTTCTTAGTTCATTTGTGTGGAGGCTATGGAGTCCTTCCACAACACCCAACCATACTCGTACTTGTTACAATACATATCTTATTTTTCCTCCATGTTTCGACCAAAATTGTATAGATCCTTCTTTTGGGGCTCACTTGATGCTTCTTTTATGCAGCAACTTCCTATGTATTTACCCCCAACATCTCTGCATCTTCTCAATTTCTATTAAGAAATACACACATGGACCTCATATTTGTAGTAAACACCTCACTTAGAACCATGCCTGACCCTATGGAAATTTGACCATCACTTACTATACCTTTCACCAAGATCATCACCACTCACTAAGTTTCTTTCCACCACATTCAGTCATCCTATTCCCCTTCCCTTCTCCCCTGCAATAGACACTTTGTGGATGGCATTCAATGTAAATAACTCCATAGTAGACTCTACAGTAGCTTCAATGGTTAATTGTGTCAACCAACTATAGCACGAGTATCAACAATTGACACTGCAATGTATCCCTTCAAGATCTATCCACATACCTATAAGAGAGAACTTCGGACTTCAAAACTTGCGATGCACTTTTACATGATCAGTAAACACATTACAGGTCTCACATAAGCAGCTAGAGGGGAAGATACAAAATATGGATCAAGAGTATCTCAAAATAATTGAAAAACAATTATTTACACAAACAAAGCATAATGCTCGATTATCACGTAATATGGCATTATTAAAATGCCATCTAGTTGCTACATAAGAGGAGAAAAAATGGTTGCATCAACACAATCAAGAAAACTGGGAAGCAGCTATTGAAAATACACCATGTGCACTCATAAATCTATCTACATTCCAGGTAGTTCATCCTGGAACATTCATATTATTCTTGAAGAGTATGAAAACTTATTGGAGTCACATGACAAGGTGGTTGAGGAAATAGAGAAACTCCAATAACAATAGGAAGCACCACCCCAACTAGTCCTACAAATCATAGTGGCCACTACTAACTTAATTGAGTTGACAATCTATAGAATCACATATGAGAATTCCTAACCAAACTCCTCCAATAAGAAAGACACCCATCACCCATAGAAATACATCAAATGAACGAGATAGTATAGACTCCAATTGAGTAGACATTTGGAGAGGAAATATGAGCCTCAACCAATCCTTGGTAGCAAGATCATAGATGAAGGATAGGAAATATTTGACGCACCCAAGCCCTAATGGCTAAAATAGGTTGAAGAAATCAGACAAACCCACAATAATTGCATTTCCATCCAAATCCAAGAATTGGTAAACATGGAAGTAGTGCTCAGATAAGAATATTTTCAAAATTTGGTGCACAAACGATTGATAACAACCTTGGAGTTGTAGTGTCACCATATCTTTTAATCCTAATTGATTATAATGTAGAAGTGACATGCATCATTGACGAAGCCCCTAATTTTGTTACACAATTTTAGCACGAGGACCTACTAGTGTCAACAAGGAAAGGTAACATTTTCCAACCAAACTGGTGGACACACTTACTAGAGACATATTGGTGAAGGAGACGATCATGGCCTACATTTGCCATTAAAGTCAAGAATAGTCTAGGTTATGGAGATTGGGCTAATTACTCATATCTAGCACCATCTCAGGGATCACCTAATATCTCGTTAATGATTGTTACGATCAGACAGCCTCGTCTAAAACCGATGCCAAATGTTGGATATGAGATGCTCTTAAACATATTTGATTTGATGCTCATAGTATTTAGAACTTTCAAAAATGTTAAAGCATCGCATATGCTTGCACCAAGTTTTGAGAATGGTAACTATGACTTGGTATATGATATGAGCACTACCCCTTCCATTCGTGTTCTATATGCATGACATGTGTGTATCAAATATTTCCCAGCCAAATACAAGCAAAACTTCAAATATATGTTTACCACATACTTTTGGAAATACCATTATGAGGCTTTATCTTCAAACCCACCCACCTCCTCCAATTATTTGCGTGTGAACAAGTAATGTATTTAGAGTACTATCGGATGCCCCACCTTGAAGTCCCAAGCACCATAGATAGGGAACATATGGAAATTGATCTCTCAAGCCCATGCCAAGACTCATATGGAGTGATGGATTGCATTGCTTTAGTGGGACACCTATTAAGTACATATGCTACACACATGACAACCTCAAGCTAGAAACTATGTGGTAATGCCTTACTCTTGACCATACACCTCACCATCTCCATGAGTGACCTGTCCTTTCGTTCTGAAACTCCATTCTCTTATGGTGTATATGGTACTTTACATTGGTGTTTTATCTCAGGTTTAGTTAGAAATGCATTAAAATCAGAAGACATATCCCACCCCCCAATCAAAACGAAGGGTGCCCATTTACATGCTAACAATTTTTTAGCCAAAAGCAAAAACTGTTTGAAGCACATAAACACTTTGGACTTTTTTTCAGTGGATATACCCATGCATGCTTGAAAAAATCATCGATTAAAGTTACAAAGTAAATATAGTTTCCAAAAGAGGGTGTCTACATAGGACCACATACATCACTGTGAACAAGATGCAATTTTTGAAAAGCTCGAACTGAACCATCTTTTGGGAATGAAGAATGCTGCATTTGGCCCAAAATACAACCTTTACAAACATGTTTACCAGGTGCCTGAAGTTTGGGCAGAGAGGACACCATTTTAGATTTTTGCAGGCATAGCAAACTAAAAAAATTCAGATGACCAAAGCATGCATGCCACACCTTTGCATTTGACATAGCCTGAGAATCATGTACTCCACATGCCGAATCATTCACAAATTTCTCATAGTCTATGAGCTTATATAGCCCATGACATAAAATTCAAGAAGCAATAATCACATCACCATTTGACAAATCATGAACTATACGTCTATCATCAACAAATTTCACAACCAAGCCAATCTTGGCTAAAGCTAAAATTGATAACATATTCTTTTTTATCCCTAGCACAAATAAAACATCCAAAAAAGTAAAAGAAATACCATCAACATTAGTGAGAATGATCTTAGCAACTCCCATGATAGGATAAGAGGACTTGTTGGCACATGTAACAGTATTCCCTATAGGGGCACGCTCAAGTGAAGTGAAGAAACTGTGCTTCGAGGTAATATGTTTGGTTGCCCCACCATCAAAATACCAAACATTTGAGTCTACTACAAACATACAATGCTCATGAGAAGACGGGTCAAAACTACAAACAATAGTAAGTGCCCATTCTTCATTTTGCACAAGAATAGCAGACTCTGTTTTCAGTGTAGAGGCCTCTGCAACAACCATTCCGGCCTCTTTCTTCTTTGCCTCTTTAGCAACCAGTTTTGGACATCTCTCAATGACATGATCATTTGCTTTTACAATATTTGCAAAACAATTTACGCTTTTCTGTTTTCTTCTCGTCTCTCTCTTCCTTCTTTGATTGTGCAAAATTAGCATATTTCTTCTTACTAGTAGAAGAGCTCCATTTACCTTTGCTCTTTTGACTAGCCAAGAAAGCTTGATCTACAACACACATAATCAGCATGTTCTGCCTAGACTGATCTTCCTGCAACATAACAAAGATTAAATCCTCAAATGTCAAGGCATTTGGATTGCCTTTCATCATCAAACAAAGAGTAGAAGAAAAACTCTGGTATGAATCAAAAAGACCATTCAAAACACTCTACACAAGTGAACTCTCGAGAAAGACTTCATCAACAAAAATCAACTGTTCTTTCAAATCTTTGATCTTTGTCAGAAAATTGTCCATTGAATCACCTTCATTGATGTGCTCACTCTCCAAATGTTTTTGGAAGTAAGCAACACGAGCCTCATTCCTTGCCTGGTATAAAGTGATAAGTGTATCCCAAGCATCCTTACCTATTTTATAAGAGTGAATGTGAGGAATAATGACATGTTTGATAGACAAGGCTATCAATGCATGTGCTTGAGCATCTCTACCATCCCAAAAAAATGCTCTATAGTCTGCTCAGTAGGAACCACAACACAAACAGGAATCTATAGAATATCATCATCTTGGACACCATCTACATCAGCTTCGGTACCTATATTTGTAGGTGTATTAGTTTTTCAACACCTTGCATAATATTCCACAATCCTTTTCTGACCAATGCATGAGGCATCATATAAGCCCACAATGGGTAATTGGTACCATCCAACTTATCTTCAACAACCAACATATGAAATACATCACTACTTTCAGCCATGGCCACTGACTAAAATACCTTTATGCAAAAAATTGATTGTATCTCAAAAAGTTGAATACCTCCTAAAGAGGGAAAAAAGTGCCCCGACAGTCCTAGTGTGTTCATACACATCACTACCTAAATATATCAAGAATAGAGTGAAAACATAGAGCACATCCTATAAGCACATAACATAGCTTGAAGAACCACAAGAAGAAATTAAAATTTACCTAGCTCCAATGGACACAAACTTTGAGGCATATCACTTTTCATGACTTTCACATGGACTTTATGTCTCTTCCAAATCTGATATATTCATGTGAGATATATTTTAAATGAACCTCCACAAGCATTTTGAGAGATGATTTGATAAGTTTAATCTACATTAAGCATGAGTAATTAAAATCCTTACACATCCCAATTTTTTTTCATTTTTTGCTCTGATGTCTGACCCCAATTTCCACACTAGCATGCATGTTGGACCTGTCACACAGTGGTTGTAGAAAGTGTAGATTGCTTGGTCCATGAACAACACTTGCTCTCAAGAATTCAAAATTTTTGTTGAACCAATACCTCCTTTCAAAGGATCATTTACTAATGCACTCCTCAAATAGGAGAACCATCTCTTCAAGGTCCTTCTACCCCAACTCAATGTGAAAAAATGGCAGAAGATCTTAGCCATCTATTGTCAAGACTAAGCATCAGTTTTTTATTTTATAGTTGGCTATTCAATCAGGATCTTCATGAGGCTTTGTGTAGGAGTAGAGTCCTGCATAATAGAGATGATGCATTCTTAACCCTCTTAACCCTCTTCTGTTCCACTCTTGATGGTTTGGAAAATAAATGATAATCAAAATTTAATAAATCTTATTTAATTTCTTGGAATATTGGGTTGAAAAATGTTTTCACTAATGCTTTCAAACCAAGGAACAATGTGGAGAAGGAGTGGTACCAATTTGAGAACTCGAAGATGAATCCAAACGAATAATTCTTTGAGCCCATCAAATAGGTGAGAGCATTAACCATTATGTTTCTTGAGGCTCCTATAGACTTTTTGCTACAGAATTGGATTGATAAGGAACTTCCTAGAAGCATGTTAAATCTCTCTCGCTCCTAGCCCTAGTGTATCTGATGAAAGATAATAGTGATAGAGATTTCTATAGGGTTCTTGGGTTGGACAGGGGTCTCTGTAAACAGAAGCCCTATATTGTTTTCCCACACCGTAGTCAACTGTGATCACTATATAGTTTAGTGAACACTATTGTCTCATTACCATATTCATGTTCTAAGTCTATATTACTACCTTCAAAAATTTATATACCATCAAGTTATATATCAATATCTGAACACAAATTACTTGAAGTACGTTTACTACCAAATTTTATGGTCGCACAACCACCAATACGAATTTACTCACAATAAACAATATGTGACAGGTAGTAAACACTTTTATCACTAGTAGGATTATTGTGTCTTCATCAAACTTCTTTACCAAAATTTCTATACAATTAATTACTTCAATTAAAATAGAGCACTTAACTAACATTGAATGACATCGAATCGAATAAATTCTAAAACCACAGAGTGAATCAACATAGGCTTGTATTCGATCACTTCACCATGCATAGTTTGATGAGGATCTACCGTGCATCTTCTTCATTGTTAAGCGTTCAAACATATCCTCTTTTATATTAATAGAACAGAGGTTAGATCACTTCGGCTTTTTACTACATTTCACCGAAGTAATTACAAAAAGGCTATGAATAATACATAGGTTCATCCAGCAGCCTAACATTTGCATGCACGGTGGACTCAAACCCTAATTATAAACTAATCTTCATCCACAATTCCTTGTATATACATTTTTCAGGCTTCGTCAAAAGTGTACTTGATTTTCTTTTGGAGAGCCTTCGACAATTTCTGTACATGTTCAGGATCAAGCAGTTGTGGTTCTGAGCTGACAGAACTAGGAACGATAGCTTAGTTAAGTAACTGCTTTGATCTTGGAAAAATGCTTCTTGAAGATAAAAGTCATTCTTTAATGCCACTTGCATCTAGAAGTTGCTCTCAACAATCTCTACATCCACTCCTTGTAATCGATCCTGCTAGATGCCTAATTTCCTTTCAAGTTGTTCCATTTGCTGGGACTCAAATTGGATGGTCTTGAAGTATGCCTCACATCCCTCCTGAGTGGCTTCCAACTCTTTCTTCACTTGAAGTTTTGGGCCTATTTCATTGTTTAACATCTGTGCTTTCTCAAATAATTCTTCGTTTGTAGTTGCTAAGTCTCATTCCCATTGAAGGGCTTTAGCATGCATGGTGACATAGGTTTGCTCCAAGTCAGCAACTTGAGTATTTGTTACTTCCAAGGCTTTGCCCATCTTATCGAGAGCAGTTTCTTTATCTGCCAGACTCCCCGTAACTACAACAATTCTATTTCTTTGGTAGACACCTCGTTCTATAGTTGAGCCTCACTAGTGTGAAGACTTAGGAGTTCCGCTTGAAGTGGCACAATATCTGCTTCCAATACATTGAGTTTATGCTAGAAGTCTTGACAAATTGTCTACTTCTCTGCAAGAATGTAAGATTGGATTGCTTCTAAAACCTGAATCACATATTGAAGAGTGGCTGCCAGATTCTGTATGGAAGGTGGAAAGCGAAATGGCAAAGTAGAAGAAGATGGAGGCATGACAAGTTCATGAGAATGGGGTGGGAGTAATTAGTGGACGCTAGAGGTGAAGAGGGAAATGCAATGGCAGAGGAAGATGTTACAGAGGGAGACAAAAGTGGCACCAAAGGTATGGTGGGAGGAATAGGGTGAGGTTGGGAAAAAGAAGAGGGAATTGTCACGAGGAAGGGGATAAGGAAGAGAGCTCAACCACACACTCTCACTCTCAAGGAGAAGCACACACACTGATTGAGGCAAGGAAGAAGAATCTTCTTCTTCTTCTTCTATTACATAGAAGGAATGTACAAGAATGACCTAAAAACAAGAATACAACGAGTGCAATATATAAAGACCAGTACATAAGGAAAAACCTAATGTCCGCGAATGAGTGAGCTGGCAAGAAACAAATGTGCCATCACTCTCGGTAGATAAATCTAATAAAGCTCAATGAAGTATCCCTGACATATACCGGCGTGACCACTATACATGTCACAGAAACGAAAAACTGGTACGTGTCATCCTGGATCATCACATGTTGAGCTTGATATCTCAACACTCCCCCTCAAGCTCAATGCCATATCCTGTAATCCAAGCATCTTCCGAAACTTCTTCAACTTCTCAGCTCCAAGTGCTTTGGTGAAAATATCAGCAACCTGCTCATCTGTTCTCACATAAACAAGATCAATATCACCTGCTAATACCTTCTCTCTGATGAAGTGATAATGTACCTCGATATGCTTTGTTCTAGCATGGAAAACAGGGTTCCGTGCTAACTGTATGCTGCTAAGATTATCACAATAGATAGTGATAGGCTTTTGCACTTCCACACCTAAATCTGCAAGTAACATCTCCAGCCATGATGCCTCACATGCTGCCATTGCAACACCTCTATACTCAGCCTCTGTACTCGACAAAGCAACAGTGGGTTGCTTCTTACTGCTCCATGTAATAGTTGCACCTCCAAATGAGAAAAGAAAGCCACTAGTAGATCTTCTATCTGGAGTACTACCAGCCCAATCTGCATCGGTGTATCCATGAACCTGCAAATCTACACTAGCTTCATAAAATAATGCATAATCCAAAGTAGCACTCACATAACGTAGAGTGTGCCTCAGAGCATCCAAATGTGGCTTCCTGGGAACGTGCATAAACTGACTTTCAAGTCCAACAGTGTAGCTTAAATCAGGCCTTGTAATTGTAAGATATATAAGACTTCCCACAATTTTCCTGTACATCAGGAAATTCGTCATTCTGAATCTCCAAGCATGGAAGTTGTTCTTGTCCAGCTTATCGCTCATAAGCTGACTCATTCCATCTGCGTTTTCCATTTCTGCAACAATTCACAACACCGCAACACACTACAAGCAGCACTTCTGCTTGAACATTGTTGCACTATGACGTGACAGTTCGATCTCAGAAAAACACAGTTTTCGTGTATCAACAGTACACGGAATCGCTTGAAATTCTGAATCTGGAATATATCAGTGTCGTCGAACACAACGCAAGTTACAGTTTCTGAAACTGGCCTGGTTTTTCTATGGGCCCCACCTTGCGGGCTCGAAACAGAGGTCGAGATGGCTCCGAAACTTCGTAGCAAACGGAGGCCGTTTGTGAAATCGCATTTTCTCCACGCCTTGCTGCGTATTCTTCACGGTCGCCTTCTCCATGAGCTCTCTACAGCCACGCTGGCTCTGATACCATGTCACGAGGAAGGAGATAAGGAAGAGAGCTCAACCACAAACTCTCACTCTCAAGGAGAAGCACACACACTGATTGAGGCAAGGAAGAAGAATCTTCTTCTTCTTCTATTACATAAAAGGAATGTACAAGAATGGCCTAAAAACAAGAATACAACCAGTGCAATATATAAAGACCAGTACATAAGGAAAAACCTAATGTCCACGAATGAGTGAGCTGGCAAGAAACAAATGTGCCATCACTCTCGGTAGATAAATCTAATAAAGCTCAATGAAGTATCCCTGACATATACCGGTGTGACCACTATACATGTCAGAGAAACGAAAAACTGGTACGTGTCATCCTGGATCATCACATGTTGAGCTTGATATCATCAATAAGTGTGGTGAGGATTTCCCAAGCAATCGAGGAAACTAGAGGTGATGCAGAGGTGATCTAGGGCTTGATAAGGGAACTAAAAGGAGTGGGGTAGACTTCACTCTATCATGAGTCCTTCCACAGCAATGGATTTACTTGATTCGTTCATAGCAACGTCTCGAGACACAGTTACCTTGATTAAACCATCTTTTTGAGCAAGCGGAACACCTATAGAAAGTGGGGTGGAGGAAGCGTTGGATGTTGGGGGACAAGCAGGAGCCACATGTGACATGACACCACTTCTTTGGGAAACATAGCAGCACTTCATCATCATCATCATCAACATCCATGTGCAAAGAGGTTGCCGCAACATGAATAGGAAGCCCTGGGACACCGGAGGCAGCCGCACTCGAGACAAAAGAAAAGAGGTGCCGCAAGCAGGTTTGGGGAAATTCTCCCTTGGACAACTCCTTGACAACTACTTGACATTCCTTGTGAATGCGGTGGAAGTAGAGTAGTGCCTAGTTGATGGTCTCACATGAAGCCGCATCAACGACCAGATAGATTCATTGAGAGATTCCGTAGTTACGTTTTTGTAAATTGATGGTTGATACAAGGAATTGTAGGGCATGACACTCAAGGGCAGGGCGACACATGATATCGTACTCATTGGAGGACTTGCAGGGAAACAACTAATTCATAGTGGAAAGCAGGAGTTGGGGAGCCTCAATTTTTCCCTCATTGGCGAGATGGAGATTATCCACAATAGTGGAAATAGTAATGTGTGTGGTAATAAATGGGGTAAAAATCCGCCATGCCATAGCTACAGATGAACATGCCGTAATGTCCCAGGCGAGGGTGAAGGATAGCAGGTGAGTGCACATTATACCATGACAGTTCCATGAACTGAAGCAAACCATGTACCCATAGGTACTGAGCGAGCTCGTCTAGGATGCCATTGCTAAAGGTAGTAATGTGTGATAGAACCTCCATGGACCAAGAAAACAAGAGCACGTACAGAGCACACAGCGAGCACTAGCACGAATAAAGCACACACAAAATGCACAGAGAGCAACACACACATATAGTAGATAAAGAAAGTGAAAATCATGGTTTAAGTAACTGATGGTAACACATGACATGCACTAATCATAGGAATGCGCTATGTAGATAAACATCTACCGACGCTTAATGATAAAGGTTATAGCATGCAAATAAAACATCAAAGGTGGAGGGCTGCATGGATTCGTAAGGTACAAGCATATGGAAAAAGAAAAGTCAAGCAAACATTGTTGGAACGATTTCATCCTTCAACTTGACATATAGAAAAATAAAGAATTTGACTTCAAGATTGGTTATCTCTATAATCTCTTTCAAAAATTTTTTATAAGTTCTTTTATTTGGCTAATCTCTCTAGTGCCTGCAAGTAGCAAGTTTATGAAAATGAGAAGTGATCAGATATCATTATGCATGACCACTTATTTAATATGTGTCCACTTTATGGACAACTTCGGGACTAACTATAGCTATTGTCGGACCCTGCATCGAGTTGGGATCAATATGCTAATGAAATTGCTATTGTATTCCTGGTACTAATGTTTAGAGTTGCCCCAAAGGGATGGTTATCAGAGCTTTGGATAAAATTCCCCAGGCACTACTTGGACTGGCCAATTTTGTTATTGTTTTCGGTGGGATTGCTGACCGAACTTCAACCGGATCTGCTCTGGATTTATCTCTTTGACATGATCGAGGAAAATTAGTGGTTCTTCTCTAGCCCATCTGGATGCCTTGGTAGATGTGCACTATTGCTCTTTTACTCCTGGTTCAAAGATGTTTTTTGCCAGGTGGACTATCTTATCAGAATGAGTTTGAACCACCACTGCCTACATATCTACTACTTAAATGTGAACCATGTTTTCCATTGGGTTTTTCACTCTTTCTTCCATTTATCATACTCTTGGGAATCCTTATAGTGCCATCGGATATATCCCATTTCCCCGCAGAAATGGCAGCATGGTGTAGGTAAACTCATACTACTACCGGTTTGATCCTGTTTCCACCATTTAATCCTGATTTCCTGTGCATCTGCCTCAGTAATTGGTATAACTAGTATAAGTTGTATTTCTCAAGTGTGGGGTACATAGCTAGTCGTTGGTTTCCCCTGTTCTTGCAGAATGGTGTTCACCACTAGTCTATTCTGAGTCTTTGCATTATATGGACAAGTCTTGGTTGCATGGCTTGCAGTATCATAGAATGCATAAAAAATCTAATTAAGAGCATTATTCGCAACATGTATAGGGCTTTTACATTTGGTGTAGTAAACCTATTTTAATGGATCATTATGTTTACTTTTACCAGCATTTAACCACTCTAGGTCTTCTCTGAAGCTGCCCACCTTATGTTCCAACTGCAAAGCCATGGTGATAACTACATCTAGTGTCATCCCTCCTACACATCAAATAATCATCCCTTGTTTGAGCTACGGGTTTAGCCCATTAATAAACCATTGTGTTATCACATTGTCCAAAAGGTTTGCATGAGCTAGAGGCAACTTCCATAAATGTGTATAGAGCAAGGTTGCATATTCCTGTACACTCTCATGTGGTTTCTATCGGTTATTTTGCAAATAATCAAAGATCTCTGCAACATTTTTCTTTAATCTAAAGCATTGTAAGAAAGCATTTTTCACGTCATCATACAATTTAAAATGGTTTATATCGTACTCCATCAGCCATCAAGCTGCTTCATTTACGAAAGTTGATTGGAACACTATCACTTTTTATACTAGGTTTACCAGATTATTCAGTACTGCATAATTAATCTTGAAAGTATGCACGTGTGCATTTGGATCATCACTAGGGAAACCCCCAAAATTTTCATATGTAACCCCCATGGTGGAGCGTCTCTAGTGATTGCCCTGCTCTTGTAGCTCTTCTTGCTACTACTGTTATTATTATTGTTGTTATTGTTGTTGCTGTTGTTGGTGTTGCTAGTTCTGGTAGTCTTCCATATCATTGGGATGAAGATCAACCAATTGTTCAGACTCTTGCGCCTCAAAGGAGTCTATAGGGTGACCTATTATTCAGCTATTTGCTAACCCCTTTGGTGGTACTAACTCACTGATATTCCCTAATTCTGTTGATTTATGGTTGAGTATGGAGCCTTCTAAATATGTATTTTTGAAAAACCTTGCAGGATCCCACTCTTTTGACAAGTAATCAGTCACGAAGACCCTCCTGTTAATCCCCAAGTTGAAGGATTCGTCTTGCACAAGCTGCTCAATAAGATTTTTTGGTTCAGAGTTACAATTCCTAGTTGCTCAAGGATCCCAACAGATCTATTAGTTTCCTCACTAATGTATCCGGCCCTGTCAGTTTCCACCGGATCCTTACCAAACTCGATAGTGCCACCAAACACCAAATTCTTGGTGCATTTCACCCAAGCCTACATGCTTGATATGCTTGATATTATGATCATTTGTAAGTCACATGTGTGGTCATGTGAACACCTCTGGTAAAAGAGTACATTTTATCTCTTGTTGAATTGAAAAAAGAAAAACGAAAAGGATGGCTTACCTCATCCATGATGTAAAAGCAAAGTTGTGGCTCTAACTACCTAAAACCACGAATTTTTGAGCTGAGGGAATATCTCCTAACTTTGGGGATCACTTTTAGGTGGAGCCATTCGAATTCGAATTCAAAACCCCCTCCAAGAATAGCTATAAAAAGAGCAAGAAGGAAGAGTCAATTAGCAAGCCTTGTACATGACCACTTCATGTCATTTTGTTGAGATTGAAGAGCTTACTCCATAGCTCTATCATTCTACTCCCATTGTGCAAATATTCATTGCCAATGTGGTTGTAATCATATGTGAATCTATACATTTATCATTATCTACTCCTCTGTTTTGTTCTCTGCTATACTCACTCAGAGCAGTAACTTTAGAAGCTCATACCTCGAGCTATACTCATCCATTTTCAGTGTTTTAATGTGCGTTGGATTTTCATGTAATCTACTTTCTATATATAAATTTTCATGTAATTTGCAAAGTCTAATTTTTGTATATAAATTTTCATGGTCCTTGGATTTGTAATCTGGGAGACATCTCTATTTCACTGCTCACTTGTCTATCTCTGCAGAGCCCCAAGAATGGTGGGCATGTTCTAGATTTTGTTAAAAGTTGTTCTCACTCCTGAGTTCATCATTTGAAGTGTTTTAACTTGGATTAGCAAGCTTGCTAATTCTATTTGCTATGCCCAAAAGGAATTTATCTAATTCCTACCAGGTTGAGAGCACTTTTCAGTTTTTCGAGCAGGTGTATGTCAAAAAATAACAAATTTTGGGAGCTAGTCATTTTGCAACTAGTCTGCCTTGACTTAAACTTTTGGGATACATGTTCTAAAGTACTTGGCTGATATTTTTGTGGATTTAGGAAGCTCAAAGGGTCTACTAATCAACTCTAAAGTCTCAGTTGGCTAGGTTGAATCCGGTTGTAGCAGCACCAACTCATCTTCGGATTGCATCCACCATCTCTTTTCACAGTGGTATCAGAGCATAGTCAAGCAACATGGGAGATGGATTCCATCAACAATTGACAAATTGGATCGAAAAAACTACCCGGCATGCTCTCTAAGTATGGAGGCTTATTTTCAAGGGAGGAATCTATATGGATTCATATCCGCAGATGAAGCAATGCCAACCATGAGGAACAAAGGGCAACCATCACATGAAGAAGTGGAAGGACTTTCAAATTGGTGTTCGAAGGATGCACTTGCAAGGTCCTATATTCTAAACTCAATCTCTGATTTTCTTTTACCTCATGTCAAGGGATGCAAGACATCAAGAGAGACCTGGAATGCACTTGCTTCTTTCTTCTCTTTTAATACTTGAGCAAGGAAGAACCAATTGTAGATGGAGTTCACAACAATGAAGAAAAGCTCCAAGCAAAATGTGACTGATTATGTCACAAAGATGAAGGAGATTTCTAACCAACTTGGAAGCATTGGAGAGGTAATTGAAGAGGAGCAAATCATGATACAAATCATAAATGGAATCAAAGAAGACGACAAGTGGGAGTCATTCACAATAGCCATGGATTTATACATGGATATGCATGTACCCGACCTCAACAAACTCATGGGCCAACTCTTCACTCATGAAGCAAAGATTAGCAAAGGTGGTGAGTCCTCAAGAGGTACACTTTTGCCTTATATTCTGATAAAGCTAAGGTCAAGGACAAGTCAAAGAATAGGAAGAATGAAGATGAAGGTAGCTCTTTCCAAGCAAACTTTGTAGGTAGAGGAAGAGCTAGAGGAAGAGGCAGAGGTGGAAAGCAAGGCAGGGGGAGATTCCACTTTTGAAGTAGAAGATACAAAGAACATAGCTTTGTTTAGCTATGGATCTCAAACTCTAACATAGTTGGAAATATGGCACAAAAGGCTTGCTCACATTAGTGAGAGGACACTCAAACAAATTTGCAGGGACCAAAGTGTACTTGGTTTGCCTAATATCACAAGGCAACACATGATTTATAAGTGTGAAGCTTGCCAACTCGGCAAGGCTCATAGACAACCTTTCAATAAGAAAGGATATATGTATCAAAATCCTTTGGATCTAGTGCACACGGATGTGTGGGGTCCAAGTAAGGAGCCATCTATATCAAGATCAAGATATTATGTGTCTTTCATAGATGATTGTAGTAGGTGTACCATTCTGTTTTTCATGAAGCACAAGGATGAAGTGTTTAATTGCTTTAAGAAGTATATTGCTCTTGTTGGAAACCAAACAGGTAGGACTTAGAAAAGACTCAGATCAGATGGTGGAGGAGAATACTTCTCTTCTGAATTTGATGCCTTCTTGCATGAAAGAGGCATTAAAAGGGAAGTCACTACAAGGTATACACCCGAACTCAATGGTGTAGTAGAGAGGAGAAACAGAGCTATTGTCGAAGCCGCAAGGTCCATGCTCAATGAAAAGTGATTGCCAAACTACCTATGGGCAGAGGCTGTGTCTAGAGCCACATATCTCATAAATAGACTTCCATCTAAGTCACTAGATGGAACCACTCCATATGAAGTGCGGAATGGAAGAAGATCTAGTCTAGAGCATTGTAAAATCTTTGGATGCTTAGCCTATACTCACATTCCTTCTGAAGTAAGAGGGAAATTGGATCCCAAGGTAGAGAAATGTGTAATCATTGGTTATGACTGAAACCAAAAAGGATATAGATTGTACAATCCAACCAATAAAGGATTTTCTATGAGTAGAGATGTAATTTTTGCTGAAAACAAATCATGGTTTGATGATGACAAGAAAGTGAAGTTGCCTTATGAGTTGGATGAAGATTTTCCATCGCTTCAACCAAAGGAGCCAAAGCAGATTGAAGAAAGTGATTCGGAGATTGACTTAGAAGACTTGGAAAGACTAAAGATATGGAAGAAAAAAGGTAAAGAAAAGATGCAGGATGCTACATATGGACCCAAGAGCTCACATCAACCACTTAGAAGGTCTTCAAGGGAGAAGAAGAAACCAGAGAGGTTTGGTTATGATACTTCTTTGGTCACCAAGCACTCAATCTACATTGCAAAGGATTCAAACAATGAAGAACCTACCACATTCGAAGAAGCACAAAGAAAGAAAGCTTGGAGAGATGCAATGGATGAAGAAATGCAAGCCTTGAAGGAGAATGACACTTGGGAGCTTGTACCTAACAAGCCATCTATGAAGGTAGTTGGAACTCGATGGATATACAAAATCAAAAGGAATCCATATGGAAGTATAAATAGACACAAAGCAAGGTTAGTTGCTAAAGGGTTTTCTCAAACCCATGGTATTGATTATGAGGAGACTTTCTCTCATGTTACAAAAATGCCTACAATTAGGGTTCTCATTAGTCTTGCTGCATCTAGAAATTAGAAGCTCTATCAACTTGATGTAAAGAATGCCTTCTTGAATGGGTGGATTTTTGAGGAAGTGTATATGGCACAACCTCCTAGATATGAGGATGCACATTATCCTAACTATGTATGCAAACTAAAGAAAGCTTTGTATGGATTGAAGCAAGCTCCAAGAGCTTGGAATTTCAGATTGGTGACTTATTTGCGGGACCAAGGATTCAAAGCTAGCAAGGTAGATACCTCTTTGTTCATAAAGAGGAATGGATCTAAAGTGATCTATTTATGTGTGTATTGTGATGATATTATTATCAGAGGCAATGATCTTGAAGGAATCAGAGGCAATGATCTTCAAAATAAGTGACCTCGGACCACTCACTTATTTCCTTGGATTGGAGTTAATCTACACAGGTACAGGTATATACATCACACAAAGGAAGTATGTGCATGACATGCTCGTGAAGTTCAAGATGGAAAATACCAAGTGTGCAGGTACACCTATGGAGGAAAATCATAATCTTAGTGCTTATGAAGGAGATCCAATTG
This sequence comes from Ceratopteris richardii, assembly GCA_020310875.1. Lineage (NCBI taxonomy): Eukaryota > Viridiplantae > Streptophyta > Polypodiopsida > Polypodiales > Pteridaceae > Ceratopteris > Ceratopteris richardii. The sequence continues at coordinate 118,504,917 of CM035426.1, forward strand.
AAGACATCACAAGCTATCAAAGCTTAGTTGGAAGTTTGAACTCTGCAACACTCACAAGGGTGGATATATGCTATAGTGTTAGCATATTGAGTCAGTTTATGCATAAGCCAAGAAGACCACATATGGAAGCGGCCAAGAGAGTCCTCAAGTACCTAAAGGGGACCATGAATTAAGGTTTGTTTTATTCATTTACTTCAGATATTGAACTAAATGTCTACTTAGATGCAGATTGGGCCGGATCTAGAGATGATAGAAGAAGCACATCCGGGTATATATCATTTGTAGGTTCAAAAATCATTTCTTGGTCATCCAAGAAGCAACCAACCGTGGCATTATCTTCTACTGAATTCGAATATAGAGGTTTGCCTAATGCAACTCAAGAAATCATGTGGTTAAAGTCTTTGTACACAGATCTTGGACTTCATTCTTCAATGATGGAGAGTGTTAATCTCCAAAAGAACAACCTACTCTTGAATTTAGAACACCTCTATATCAAGAGTAAGTCAAAACCTTCACCAATTTAAAAGATCTATGACCAAATATCAATTTCTTGACTAAACTGTGAAGAAGGAAATTACTCAGAAAGTCTGCTGCATAGATCTTGCTCATTGACTGAGTAAATGTGTAAAGTTTTTTTATGAAACTTTGCACAAGGTGTCGCCTAAAGATTGCACACCTTCTCCAAGTCAAATCACTCCAAAAGATTCATTAGATCTTGAGAAATCTACTTACCAAGTTACCTATGTCTAAATCTGCACTTCTGAGAAGTCGATTTGGACACCCCTAACTTCTTAACTTTAATTCTCTCAGTATAGAACCCATTTAAGCAAATGATTTTAGCCACGAGTAGCTTACCTTCCAACTTAAAGATTAAGTGCTTACTTGCACAAAACTTTAAACTGTGGAGTGAGAAATGATCAAATCATTAAGATCGAAATTTGCACCTGTTTCAGGAACCAGTGAGTACTTTCTCACATGTAAATGTTCCTACACACAGTTCTCTTAGCCTGATCACAATTAGATTCTCAAACTCTAGCCATAGATTGATTAACTATGGACTTAGATATCTCCAAAAGGAATTCACAAAAGATCTACCACACAAGGAGAAAACACAGAAACATCGGGCGCAAAAATTCTATCATTTCTGAAGAAGACTACAACTGAATGAGAGAGAGACTTCAACTCACTTCTCATGACACTTACAACATCTAATTTCTCTATTCCTATGCTCGTACATAGTCTCTCCTTGTCTTCTCTAATTGCCCCGACATTTTTCCAAAGTATTTATAGGCAAATATGTACAGACTTATGTCAAATCATAAGTATAAGTAACCTGTGTCTTAACTAATGTACATATGTGTACATATCTTTCACTCTGTGAATGTATCCATCTTCTATGCTTCAAGAATTGTTCTTATCTCCATTCTTTGTCCTTCAAATCTTCAATTGGTGATTGGTCTGCACCAACAGCTCCCCCTCAATCATCAATTGAGGTTTCTCTTATCTTCTTTATACCTGCCATGTCTTTAAACTTCTGTAGCTTTGGTCCATCCAAGCTCTTTGTAAGCATATCAGCTATCTGATCTTTTGTTGAAGTATGTATGACTTCAATCTCCTTATCCATCACCTTCTCTCTTAGAAAGTGATACTGTATCTCAATGTGTTTGGTCCTGGCATGAAAAACAGGATTAGCAGCTTGATATAATGAACTCATGTTATCACCATAAATGATAGGTATGCTCTGTATAGTGTCAAAACTCTTCATGAGAGTCTTAAACCAAATCACTTCTTTTGCAGCTTCAACCGTGCCTTTGTACTATGCTTCTGTAGATGACAAAGCAACTGTATGTTGCTTCTTTGAGCACCAAGAGATTAACTTATCTCCACATAACACATGTATCCATAGGTTGACCTTCTATCATCTGGATTACCTGCCCAATCTGCATCACTATAGATCTTGATATTTGTATCTGATGTAAAACCATAATACAAACCTTCTTTGAGTGTACCCTTAATGTACCTCAACACTCTTTGACCTGCAATCCAATGTTCTTTCCTAGGACAATGCATGAATTGAGACAAAACCCCAACTGCATATGATAAATCAGGTCTAGTTAATGTAGCATAAATAAGACTACCAAACAAACTCTGATATTGCTTCATGTCCTTGAACTCTTCACCTCCAAATCTGCTTAATTTGCGATTCACCTCCATTGGAGTAGGTGCTACTCTGCAATCATCCATTTTAAACTTGATTAACAAGTTCCTCAAATACCTTTCTTGAGTCACATACACTCCATGTTGAGTGTATGAAATCTCCATGCCCAAGAAGTATGACAAGTCTCCCAAATCACTGATTTTGAACTCTTTCTTCATTTGCTTCTTTAGACCTTGTATGCCTTTCTCATCTGTACCTGTAAGTATGATATCATCAACATATATGCACATGTAAATAAACCCATCATCACTTGCTTTGACAAGCAAGCTACTATCTGCTTTTGATACTTGAAATCCAAGTTCTTTTAGGAACTTTACAAGTCTATAGTTCCATGCCCTTGGGGCCTGCTTCAAGCCATATAAAGCTCTCTTGAGCTTACACACATGATCTGGATATCTTCCATCTCTGAATCCTTGAGGTTGCTCCATGAAAACTTCATCTGAAATGTAACCATTCAAAAAAGCATTCTTCACATCTAATTGACACAATTTCCAACCTTTGCATGCAGCAATTGCTATAAGTGTCGTGATGGTTGTCATCTTTGCCACAGGACTATAAGTCTCATCATAGTCAACACCATATGTCTGAGCAAAACCTTTCACAACAAGTCTAGCTTTGTACCTAGACACACTTCCATCTGCAAATCTTTTTGTCTTATAAACCCACTTACATCCAATGATCTTCTGACTATTTGGCTTTGGAACCAAATCCCATGTTTGATTCTCCATCAATGCATCATATTCTTCCTGCATAGCTTTTTCCCAATTTTCTTTACCTTTTGCCTCTTCATATGTAGAAGGGTCTTCATCTGCTTTAATCATGTAAGCATAATCTTTGGTAGCCAAAAATGAAGTATCATAGCTATACCTTGTAGGTTGCCATTTGTTCCTTGTAGACCTCCTAAGTTCTCCACTTCTTGAGGTTTCTGGTTCTTCATATTCAGGATCAAATCTTGGTGTTTCTTCCACTTCAACCTGCACTTCATTATTCTCTTGTTCATCAAATATCTGAACCTTTGATTTACCTTTCCTTTGGCTCACAATTTCTTCATCATCTGTATTAATATTGTTAGTACCTGCATACCAAGTACCTTGCTCATCAAATGTAACATCTTTTGATACAAGAAAATGTTTTGTGGATGGATTCCACAACCTGTATCCCATCTGCTTATCATCATAACCAATAAACACATATTTTTCAGCTTTAGGTTCCAATTTGTGCCTTAATTGTGATGGCACATATGCATAGGCCAAACATCCAAATACTTTGCAATGGTCTAGTGTAGGTCTCTTACCCCACCATGCCTCATAAGGTGTCATTCCCTGCAAAGCTTTACAAGGTAGCCTATTGACCAAATAAGTAGCTGTATTTACAGCCTCAGCCCACAAATAATTTGGGCAATTTTTCTCCTTCATCATGGACCTTGCAAACTCAACAAGAGTCCTATTCCTCCTTTCTGCTACACCATTTTGTTGAGGAGAGTACCTACAAGTAACCTCTCTTTTTATACCTGCATTCCACAAATAATCACTAAACTCATTAGAGAAATACTCTCCCCCTCCATCTGACCTTAGTCTCTTCAACTTATGTCCTGTAATTCTCTCTGCATACATATGATAATGTTTGAAAGTATTGAATATTTCTGACTTATCTTTGATCACATAGATAGTGATCCATCTGGTAGCATCATCAACATAAATCACATAATACCTTGAGCCATTGATACTGAAGTCCTTTGATGGTCCCCACACATCTGTGTGTAACAATTCAAGTGTCTCTGAATACATAAACCCATGTTTAGAATAGGGTTGCTTATGAGCCTTACCTAATTGACATGCCTCACATCTGTATGTCATATGTTGACCTGTAACATTAGGCAATCCAAGCACTGAACCATTATTAATCATGTCTTTAATACCTCTTTCATTGAAATGTCCAAGCCTCTTGTGCCAAAGATCTAACTCAGAGATCTTATGTCCTCCATAAGTGAACAAGGCATGACCAACATTACCTTGAATCTTCAATGTGAACAATCTTCCTTCTTTCTTCCCTGAAACAATTTGTTTATACCCATTGCTAGGGTCTTCCACAAACACTCCTTCATTAGTGAACCTTACTTCATAACCTTTTTCCACAATTTGTCCTACACTTATCAAATTCTTAGGAATTGTAGGAACATACAAGACCTTACTCAATAAGGTGCTTCCATCCTTGGCCTTCACTGATCCAATTGACTTCACATTGTGCTTTGTGTTGTCACCTGTTTGAACAACATGATTAGATACCTTATTCTCCAAATCAGTCATCAAGGCTATATTACCACTCAGGTGATTGCTACACCCAGAGTCAATGTAGAAGACTCTTTGATCTTCACTCTGCCTTTCACAAGTTGCATTCATTATCAATGTTGAATCTTCCTTTTGATCTGAAGCATAATTGTAGTAGGTGTTGTTATATTGTTGACTTTGGAAACCTCTACCTGCATTTCTTCCAAAGTAACCCCTACTACCTCTGCCTCTGAAATTACCTCTTTGATTTCTGCCACCTCTTCCTCTTGAATTATAGTTTTGATTGTATCCTCCATTACTTTGATTATTATGCCAACAATCATTAGCTAAATGATTTGTCTTACCACAAATCCAGCATGCTTTGGCTCCATCTTTGTTGTTCCTGCCTCTTCCTCTACCTTTGCCACCTCCTCTACCTCTTAGGAAGTTGGCTTGACTAGTTGTACCTTCATCTTCACCTGATTGTTGCTTCCCCTTGTTAGCTTTCTTCTTGTCCTTTGAGTACATTGCATAACCTGTACTTTTGTCACCATCTCCTTTAACATCCTGCTCAAATGTTAGCATATGACCTAGCAACTGATTTAAATCAGGAGTGAAATGATCAAGTGATAATTCTGTAGACAAAATGAATGGCTTCCATTTGTCATCACATCTCAAACCTGTAAGGATTTGCCTTACCAATTTATCCTCCTCAATATCTTCATCAACAGCTCCTAATGCATCTGCAATGTCTTTCATCCTTGTTACATAGTCTGAAATGGATTGAGAGGCCTTCTTCTTGAAAGTTGTAAATTCTGCCCATAAAGATGCCTTCCTTGACTTTGTGGTGTTTTGGAAATGCTCTTCCAAGGCATTCCATATATCACTTGCACTTTCAAGACCTCTAATGTGAGGTAGCAAGTAATCATTGACTGCCATATAGATAATGCTCCTAGCTTGAGCATCTTTCTTCATCCAAATCTTCAAATTTGATAATTCTTCCCTAGTTGGAACACTAGGATCTCTGAATTGAGGTTTTTCTTCTTCTCCTGTAATGTAAGCTATCAAATCTTTGCTCATTAGATGAGCTTCCATCCTCATTGACCATGCAGGATAGTTTTCTCTATCCAACTTCTCTATTTGAAGAGAATCTCCCATCCTTCCTTCACCTGTATATTGAATTCTTTAACCTTTATAAAGTATAAGGTTACCTTTACTTCGAATGATACTCCTTTTGACTTCCTTGATGTCGTAAGATCTCCTTCTCAAGCTTTCCTTGCAAGCTTTTACCCTTTGAATCTTCAGATGTCAAATTCTTTGTAGCTACAGCAGTCGGGATCCTCCTTTTCTTCAATTCTAATGCTTCCTGCTCTGATACCACTGATGGAGAGTGTTAATCTCCAAAAGAACAACCTACTCTTGAATTTAGAACACCTCTATATCAAGAGTAAGTCAAAACCTTCACCAATTTAAAAGATCTATGACCAAATATCAATTTCTTGACTAAACTGTGAAGAAGGAAATTACTCAGAAAGTCTGCTGCATAGATCTTGCTCATTGACTGAGTAAATGTGTAAAATTTTTTTATGAAACTTTGCACAAGGTGTCGCCTAAAGATTGCGCACCTTCTCCAAGTCAAATCACTCCAAAAGATTCAGTAGATCTTGAGAAATCTACTTACCAAGTTACCTATGTCTAAATCTGCACTTCTGAGAAGTCGATTTGGACACCCCTAACTTCTTAACTTTAATTCTCTCAGTATAGAACCTGTTTAAGCAAATGATTTTAGCCACGAGTAGCTTACCTTCCAACTTAAAGATTAAGTGCTTACTTGCACAAAACTTTAAACTGTGGAGTGAGAAATGATCAAATCATTAAGATCAAAATTTGCGCCTGTTTTAGGAACCAGTGAGTACTTTCTCACATGTAAATGTTACTACACACAGTTCTCTTAGCCTGATCACAATTAGACTCTCAAACTCTAGCCATAGATTGATTAACTATGGACTTAGATATCTCCAAAAGGAATTCACAAAAGATCTACCACACAAGGAGAAAACACAGAAACATCGGGTGCAAAAATTCTGTCATTTCTGAAGAAGACTACAACTGAATGAGAGAGAGACTTCAACTCACTTCTCATGACACTTACAACATCTAATTTCTCTATTCCTATGCTCGTACATAGTCTCTCCTTATCTTCTCTAATTGCCCCGACATTTTTCCAAAGTATTTATAGGCAAATATGTACAGACTTATGTCAAATCATAAGTATAAGTAACCTCTGTCTTAACTAATGTACATATGTGTACATATCTTTCACTCTGTGAATGTATCCATCTTCTATGCTTCAAGAATTGTTCTTATCTCCATTCTTTGTCCTTCAAATCTTCAATTGGTGATTGGTCTGCACCAACATTCAACACCTCACATTTTTGGTGACAACACAAGCTCACTACATCTTGCAACTAATCCGGTATACCATGCTAGAACCAAGCATATTGAAGTCCACTACCATTATGTAATGGAGAAGCTAATGAGCAAGGATATTCAACTATCCTATGTCTCTACAGATATGCAATGTGTAGACATGTTGACTAAAGCTCTTGATGGTACAAAGTTAAGTAGATTCAAGTTGATGATTGGCTTGCAGGAAATCAAGGAAAATTGAAGACTTATTTGGAGGCCAAGAATGTTAGGCTTGAGGGGGAGCTATTGGTTCATTTTACCCAAGCCTACATGCTTGATATTATGATCATTTGTAAGTCACATGTGTAGTCATGTGAACACCTCTTGTAAAAGAGTACATTTTATCTCTTGTAATTGAAAAAAGAAAAAGGAAAAGGGTGGCTTACCTCATCCATGATGTAAAACCAAAGTTGTGGCTCTTACTACCTATAACCACGAATTTTGGAGCTGAGGGAATATCTCCTAACTTTGGGATCACTTTTAGGTGGAGCCATTCGAATTCGAATTCAAAACTCCCTCCAAGATTAGCTATAAAAAGAGCAAGAAGGAAGAGGCGATTAGCAAGCCTTGTACATGACCACTTCATGTAATTTTGTAGAGATTGAAGAGCTTACTCCATATCTCTATCATTCTACTCCCATTGTGCAAATATTCATTGCCAATGTGGTTGTAATCATATGTGAATCTATACATTTAGCATTATCTACTTCTCTGCTTTGTTCTCTGCTATACTCACTCAGAGCAGTAACTTTTGAAGCATAACTCGAGCTATACTCATCTATTTTTAGTGTTTTAACGTGCGTTGGATAGCTCCCAAATTCTAATTTTTGATATAAATGTTCATGGTTATTGGATTTGTGTTCTGGGAGAAAGCTCTATTTTACTGCTCACTAGTCTATCTCTGGAGAGCCCCGAGAATGGTGGGCATGTTCCATATTTTGTTAAACGTTGTTCTCAGTCCTCAATTCATCATTTGAAGTGTTTTAACTTGGATTAGCAAGCTTGCAAAGTCTTTTTGCTATGCCTAAAAGGAATTCATCTAATTCCTACCAGGTTCAAAGCACTGTTGAGTTTTTCTAGTAGGTGTATGTCTAAAAATAGCAAGTTTTTGGAGCTAGTCATTTCGCAACTAGTCTGTCTTGACTTAAACTTTTGGGATACATGTTCCAAAGTACTTGGCTGATATGTTGGTGGATTTAAGAGGCTCAAAGGGTCTACTAATCAACTCTGAAGTCTCAGTTGGTTGGTGTGAAGCTGGTTGTAGCAGCACCAACTCATCTACAGATTGCATCCACCATCTCTTTTCACACAAACCACTGGCACCGGACGGTAAGCCTAATCTCGAACACCTATCTCGAACACCTATCAGATGGTACTAGATTGACACGAGTTTGGTATTGAGGCTACTCATTGAATTGTACTGGGCTCAATTTTAGTATGCTTTGCAACCCAAAAATAAGAAAGTACTATGGTGCGACCCCACTCGCTCGTATTAGACCTTCTTCATGAGATGATTGACCTTCACTATTACAACATGGTGGTGTCCCAAAGCACACTGTTGACTTTCCAAGGGTGTTTATCATTTTTCTATTTTGGATAACTTTCACCGGAGTGCATTATAGGCATGTATTACGAGGTCTTCCCTGCAAGGTATATCCTAGACTTCTGATAGGACTTATATTCTAAGCCCCATGGCCGACGCTAGTGTTAAATCACTCTCTCTCCTAGCCCTATTGTATCTGACGAAAGATAACAGTGATAAAGATTTCTACAGGGTTCTTGGGTTGGACAAGGGTCTATGTAAATAGAGGCCCTATATTGTTTTCCCACACCATACTCAACTGTGATCACTGTATAGCTTACTGAACACTATCATCTCATTACCATATTCATGTTACAAGTCTATATTACTACCTTCACAAATAAATATATCATCAAGTTATATATCAATTTCTGAACACATATTACTTGAAGCATTTTAACTACCAAATTTTATGGTTGTACAACCACCAATACCAATTTACTCATAGTAAACGATATGCGACTGCCAGTAGATACTTTTATCACCAGTAGGATTATTGCTTCCTCATCAAACTTCTTAACCAAACTTTCTATACAATTAGCTACTTCAATTAGAACAAAGCACTTAACTGACACTCAATGATACCAAACCGAATAAGATTCTAAAAACATAGAGTGAATCAACACAGGCTTGTATTCCGTCGCTCCGCCATGCGTAGTCCAACGAGGATCTATAGTGCATCTTCTCCACTGCTAAGAGACGGGAACACATCCTCTTTTATATTAATAGAATAGAGGTTACATTGCTTCGGCCTTTTATGAGGTTTCACTGGATTAATTACAAAAAGACTATCAATAATACATATGTTTGTCTGGTGGCCTAACAAGCACCCAATAACAATTGAGGGAGAAACTTCCCTTTGGTGCCACACTTGAAGAATTCATTGTTTTAACTACAAGAATTGGAGAAGCTAGGGCACAAATTTGGAGAAAAAAACTAAATGGGCACCTTGACTTTAATGTGATATCCATCCAAAATGTGACCTGTAAGAAATCAATATATTTGTCAAGAGAAATGACCTCCACAATTAGAAATTCATCCTTCAACGATAAGACATCAATATATATGAGAAATGACCTGCACAATTATAACTTTATCCTTCAACAGTCAATATCCTTGCGTTTGTGAAAGTTGTTGATTTAAATGATATGTAGTGTCCCCCTTGACACAACAAAGTCATCAACAGAATATGTCATAACGGTGGTAAGATAGGGATCAAATATTTTCGTAAACCATTGTCGAAGTGTATGTGGGATATGCATAAACCATTGTTGAAGTGTATTGCTAAAAGTATAAGGATGTTGAATGATATCGAAGGCTTGATTTTGTAGTGAATTTTAGGTGTGATTGATAAAAGGTCAATTCATAAGTAAGGCAACCCCTTATTGATGAATAAAATACAAGAACAATGTCCAAGAGGGAGGGATTTTTGGATAACAATGTCGAATTTGATATAGATTTTTGGATGTTCATGACAAGGAAAAATGAAGAATTGAATGATTTTACAGAAAGAGGACATTGTAAAATACAGTGTTTCTCAAATTTTCACTCAATTTTATACACTTTTGCAATCTTTTCTTTTGTTCAATAGTGAAGTGGATCTTTCTTTCACATACTCCATTTTGGGGTGGAGTATGAGGTTGTGTGACATGCCTCTTGATGCCTTGTTGTTTCAAGAAGTTATCAAGGTCATGGTTAATGAATTCACTAGCTCCATTGGATCTAATGGTCTTGACTGAACTTGATGGTTCATTCTAAACTTTATAGATCTATTCTCTCAACTTACAAAATATATATTCCTTATACTTGAGAAAATATACCTAGATATATCTTGTGTGATCATCTAATAAGAGAAATAAGTAGAATGATCCACTTAATTATGGGGTATTCATTGGTCAATAGAGATCCATGTGGACTAGGGCTAGAGGGTTCATTGCTTGGGTGGACGACTCTTTGGGAACATGAGACCTGTGTTGCTTGCCTCGATCACAAACTTGAAAAATATCATGCACTTGCCAAATCTTGGGTAATCCCTTAGCCAACCAAGATGCTGAGGTCTTGGTTAAGTAAGATATGTGTGCATATCTTTGGTACCACAAGCTAGAAATTGACTCCTTAGAAAGAAACATGAAAGCTTGTACAAGACTTTATCTTCAACTTTCTTGGGATATTATATCCTTAGTGCTAGGATCAATCACCTTCATTGATATTCTATCAAATAGAACTTGTTTGTGATGATTGGTGATTGCCTTGATGGAGACGAGGTTCATACACAAGTTTGGTACAAAAAGTAACTTCGATAACAAAACTGAAAAGAAGAGTGCACTCACAAAATGAAAGAGTGTGAGAGGCTAAAAGTGAGTGGACCAAGAAATGGGTAAACTCACATGAACTAAAAATGATCTTTTCAAGGACATGGAGTAGCCTTTACAAGCTTCTAACCAAGTACAAAGTCAGGAGGAGGCCCTCCTTATATAGAATTGGAGGCTCTCCAAAGTACATCCTCTGTGGGATAGGTCCCATTGAAGGATAATGAATACATGGATAGAAGCAAATCATAAGGTACCCAAATACAAAGGGATAAAATATAAAATGAAATTAGATGAAATGGAGTCTCTTGTCGATACAAAATGGAGATGCAATCATGCAGATAGAAATGGAAATGGGGTAGAAGAAATGTCATAAAAAATGTTTACCAAGGCTATAGTCAATAGCTCTATTCATTAGTGCAATACTAATTCTTTCCAGCTTTTGATCATTTTTTTTATTTTGAGCTTGATCAATTTTTATTGCAAAATTTTAAAAGGCTAGAAAATACATTTTTGTTTATAGCATAGAATGGACACATAGATGTTTGAAGTCTCCTCATATATATATCATATGTTGTCTAACTCATTATAAGTCAAATGCAAAGTTTGGTTTCCTACTTCATACAACATGTTTCTTTGAATATGTTCATAATCACCAAATATGGATGTGATTTTCTTATTCAAGAAAGACCTATACTTTCTTACATGATGAGACCAATGCAATCCAAAGTTTTTTACTTTATCGAATTAAAGAAATTGACACATACTTTGGAAATCACTCTGTAACTCTTTCTACTCATTACAACACCATCACAAACCTCTTGAATTTCAGATCAGTCTAACAAAAATTTCTTTATAACTTTTTGAAAAACGAACCTTTTTTACCATACATTCTCATAAAAATTCAACACCTTTAAAACACCATGCTAGCTCATACTTCCATTACAAAAATTAGCAACCTACGTATATCCTTGAATATATACGTTCTTGGCCAATGTGTCAACCGAATATTATGTTGATCATCACACATGCTGCAGACTTAATATTATCTAATGGTTGCTTGCAAAGTTCTTCAAAATATCAATCAATTCTCCATAGCATCATTCAAGCAGCACTCATGTGTAAAGAGATGGAGAGAGAGATAGAGAGGGGGAAAATGGATATTCGACTAATGCTCTGCAAGAAACTAAGAATTATGACCACCACATACTAGAGAGATGACTCTCCTCCCAACCATATGCCTGTATATATAGCTTCTCGAATCAATGAGGACCAAAAATGTAACTAGAGTCCACAAGTGCATGTGCAATCTACTCCACTGCTTTCATATCTTCCACTAGTCTAGTCTATTAGTGGCTAGAGTGATCTTGACCATTGCTTTAGTACCTTCCACTAATGTCCACTAGTGGTTGTTGTACTTGCCACTCGAGTTATGTCTCCTTGGACTCAAGTTAACTCACATTCACTTGAGTTAGAAGGCTCTAGAGCCATTGGGGCAAAACTCTTTCCCCATGCTCCCCATGGGGATTGAACCCAAGACCTCATCCTTCATAACCTTGAGACTTAACCACTAGGCTAAGTGGATCACTTGTTTAAGAGAGCACATGGACTTATGCTTAAGTCTAATCTCCAGATCTTTGGCCATAAACATGAGTGACCAAATGGTGTCAATTTCAGATCTGTCTAAATCGGCCAGACCCTTAGGATACTTTTCTTAAAGACTTTAGCTAAAAGTTCTTGGGAAGTGTCAATCTTATCAGCAATTTGTAACTTCACTCTTCTAGAGTATAGAGGACTCTAAGAAATCATTTATGATATAACTTGAAGCAAACACAAATGAATAAGCCAATCTTGGACTTAGCATTTTTTGAAGATTGAAATCATTCTTGTTCAAAACATCTATCTAAGATGTTTAATTTAGGTACCTAGTTCTAACTGACTAACCCTTGACTTTTGTGAAAAGAACCAGATATTGTATTTGAGTCAAATCCAAAAGTTTTGAAAAGTGAAAAGAAAGAACTAAAAATCTTTTCAACCAATTCAAACTTCCAAGATACGTAAACTTGCTATGAATCAAAGTCTAGATGACTCAAGACTTTAGCTTCTCAAAGATACATGGTATTTAAGCATTTTTTCTATCTTTAAGAGAAATAAGTTGGATTCTCAAAAGGATTCAAAGCAAATCTAAAACATCATCCAACCACAAGATAGTAGTGTGGTAACCAACATCAGTGCATCGACCCACTGAGGTTTTATTGATGAGTTTTTTACTCAAACAATGCTTCACTTGAGATGAAGGTCATGCCTATATTCGATCTTTATGATTGTTTACTAGGAATAGGATTATTGAGCATTGCTTTGAGTCAAAAGAATGAATTTACCAAATTACACTAAGAACTTGATGCTTAACTTAGTCAATCTATTCCTTAGTTAAAAGGATCTTTTCAATGTCAAAGTCCTTCTGTAGTAAGTACTTCTGATCAACAACACTTAATCTTGAAGTGTTTCATAATTCAATAAGAATACATCTTTATTTGAAAGAAAAGATCTTCAAAGTTACCAACTTCATATCTTTTGCTTTCTTGATCTTGAAGTATCTTGAGATCATACTTTTATCCTCCTTGAATTTAAAAGGTTTTAGTTCTCGTGAAGATCAAATCTAACTTCAAAATCCATTCTCAGACTAAAAGATAATTATCATTCCACGGTCCGATGTCCCATACCATCTTTCCTACATCAATTTGAATATAAAATCTGGTATCCCATACCACCCTATTTTATATTCACATCAATGTGTGGGTGATACTTATCCTAAAGTCTAAACATATCTTGATAGAGAACCTTTTCACTTCAACTCTTTAAAAGAATTTAGAAGTTTCACGCATTACCTCTAACTTGATATTCTAGGCTTTAATCCCTTCACATGATCGTTTCATGATCTTTTTCTTTTACTATGGAAACTGGAAATCTTCTTCATAGAATATCTATTCTTCTTTACTCCGATTTTCAAGTGAAAACCAATTATAATTCCAAGTACTTGAATTTTTAATAGATTCAAGTTCAATTGGTTTATTCTTGACCAATTTGTAGTGATAAGAGCTTTTGAATTCTTGTCTTTAGATTCCTTCTTTACTAATGCTTTAGGTACCTACTTTGGCCAAGACTTTACAAGAATCTCTCTATTGCATAAGTCTAAGCATCCCTCATGCTTTCTAGATTTGTACCAAAATCCCTTTAAGGATAGACAAACGTTATGTTTTACCTTCCATAGACTTAAGTACCATCTTCACGATTGTAGACTACATTCATGGAATTTCTGACTCTCTTCAAACTTGGAACATATTACTTTAATTACAATTTCCATTGGATAAATAGAACCGAAGTGAACAATTCCCAAAAGGAATTTTATTATCAATACTTGGGAAAACTGCAGAGTAGTTCCAATTGCAAGTTCTTGGACAATCATGGCCAAGGTTGATCAAGTGTGGTTGTCCTTGCGACTAGAATAAAGACTTATTCTTTATCTTTAAGATCTCCTGAACTATCAAAAGCTTATTTGCTTACCTGTGGGATTTTGAAGATCCTTCCCTAACTCAAGTCCAAGCATGTACTAATGCCTTCATATTCTAAAGCTAACAATCTTTGATACATTGCAAGGTGATATCAACCACTAGACTTTAAGTACCACTTCTGATGGTTAAAGATTTCTAGGGAACTACTTGTTGTCTAATGATTTTGAAGAATTTCATTCTCACTACTTGGGAGAATGTTATTCTTCAAAGACTTAACACTCATTCTAGGGAGTCAAATAACCTGAGAAAATGATTCATCTTGGAGTCTTTTGCAATTTTGGAGGATACTTGAAAGAAATTCTTAGACTTTCAAATAATATCTAGAAGCTTTACTGATTCAGACGTGTTCATTTCCTGACTACCAAACTAGAGGATAGATATCACCTTTAGGATATGGTTTCTCATTCCACTATGAAAGTTTGACTTGAACTTTCATTTATGTGATATTGATTCCTGTTCTTGAGTTTGATAGAAGATTCATTATTATTGATCAATCTTTAGATGTTAATAGAGTACTTTAAACATATTTCAACAATCAAAATTATGTTTAAAGTCGAAGCATCTTTTGACCATTAATCAAATAGTAATGCTACTACAAACACATAACTTTGAACTTTGTAGCTTGTTTAGGAAAGTTCATGGATTGGAGATCCATTTCTTGGAACTTTGTATTATTAAATGAAAAGTTCACAGTTTCATTCAAGTCTTTAGAAACTTATCTCATTTCCTAAAGATTGCTTGCTTTGGTTTCCTCTTGAAGCTTCAATTATCTTAAATGAAACCAAAACTTAACTCTCTAAATATTCTCTAAATCCTACTTTTGAACATCAAAGTTCAATTGATGCTAAGGGTCAACCTTTGGTTTACGTCACTCCTTGGAATGGAGTCAAATGAGAACTTACAAAGTTCATATTTTTTCTTGGCACTTTGCATCCTTATCAGGGATTCTACTTATGGAATATATGAACTATCTTTTGAGCTTTTAAATTTCAAATAGTATAAGCTCCATTTAGCTTTAACACGTGTTGGAATCCTCCTTTCATGCACCAAGCTTAAATCAAGCAATTCTTGAGCTTGAAAATGCATGTCCCCAATCATCCATGCACAAACATTCTACTTACTAGCTTTTTGAAATGATATAACCGTTCATGTGCATAAACTTGAGCATTAACTATCTTTTTCAAGCAAGAAGAAAACATGTTTTGTGCATGAAAACATTCTTTCAAAAGGAGAAATGCACAAACACTCTTTCGTAGATGCATGTCTATTCTTGATAAGTGTTTCCATACTTCGATGCTCTCCTATTTTTCTTTGATTAAATTGCATACAATGCTTTCAAAATTGAAGGTTCCTTCCCTATTTCAATGATAATAGCAATGCATTTTATATGAAAGCATGGAGAAAAGAAAATATTGAAATGAAAACATCAACTTGTAAAATACTTATCTCCTAATTATCTACATTCTTCCATTGATCCTTGGGAAGAGCCATTCTCCAGCCTTTGGTCTCTATTTAACGTAGTCATGTAGCATACAGAGGCCACCTTTATGTTTCCTTGATGCCTTCCATGTCCTTTGCAGAATAGTTGAAGACGGAACTACTCCATGGTGGTTTGAGAAGCTTTTTAGGTCCTGCTTCCTTTTCCCTTAATTCTAAAGAGGTGTTGCATCAACTGGTTAGATTAAAGTTTTCATGTTGAATTGTCAAAGTTTTGAATCCCAACTTCATACTCTACAAGGGCATGAGCTTAAATGTTGCTATTGGTATGGGTTAGTAAGATGTTGTTGAAGCATAAGGCATGCAATGCATGATGATGCCATTGCAACATAAACCAATTGGGCCATGGGGTTTTTTGGCATGAGTATCATGCATCGATGAAAAAGATCAAAGGTTCAAAACCTCTAAACCATGTTTTGCTTCCCAAAATGAGCATGGTGATTTCATTTGTTACTTATGAGATTCAAAATAACCATGGTTTCAATTATTACCATGCTCATATAGTTGAAAGCATGGCTAGCATCACTAGACCGGTTGTCCTGATGTCATAGTAGCTGAGTTGGAATCCAGACACTCTTAGTTATCACATGGTTTGTCTCCACATTGACAACAACTGGTTATCTTGGATGCCATAACTCCATGAATAGAAGATATTTTGGTTGCACAATGCACAAGACAAACGTAGAGAAATGGTTGAATGCATACGATGGTTTCCAGGTCCACAACTCTTTTGTATTTCGTATGGAAGGGGATACATTTTTGAAGCCATCAAGCACATTGGTTGCAACAGCACGTTGGAGATGAGACATCATAGGTTCGATTCCTATCTCCTGCGTGAGAAAGACCCATAAGTGCACTCTCCATTTTGTGATTGTGTTGAGCCCATAAAAGTCATATTGGTCAAAGTCAACTGTAGTCAAAGTCAATTGCAGTTTAAGTCAAATTGGTCAAAGTCAATAGGTGCAAAGTCAAAGTGCTAAAGTGCAGGTGTCAAAGTGCAGAGTTAGTGCACAATTAATTGTCCACAAAGGGTAAATAAAGTGGGTTGTAGGTTGCAGAGGTATTTCTCTAATTTCCCTAAGGTTCAAAGTGTTTTTAAAGTGTTTTGGATGATTCAGGTGAACCCTCTCTTAGGTGCACAAGTGAAGACTAAAAAGGAAAATGTGAAGGTATGTGAAGTGGTAGCGAACGCAGAAGTGAAAGTATGGCCCCTCAATTAAAATTTTTGTTTTAGGCTAAAGTCACTACAGGACAAAATAGGGATTCGTTGGCTGCCACTTGTGAAGACAATCTTGGGACATCAAAGTGAGCACCAAGATACTCTTGCATTAAGGAGTATACATAAATCGACACTCAAATGAAGGCAAGGACTATTCTTGGACTATTTTGAGACTAAGCAAGGAGAGCATAGTCTAAGGAAGGTAAGAGAGAGAAGTGCAAGAGACACACAGTGTGCAACATAGAGAAGTGAAGGCAAGGTGTGCATGAAGAGTGACCAAGGAAGTGTGCAGCGAAGTGCTAAGCTAGTCCTCCAAGGATCCCAAGGTCTTATTGAAGTGTGCGCTTGGAGAAGGTGAAGGTTTGGTGCAGAGGAGGCCAACAGCAACAAGTCCCTTGGGTATTTGGTATTTTGTAATTGAGCACTCTGTGGGATTTTACAGAGAAGCATTGGATTGTATTGTGCTTCAACATTGTATTTTTCTTATTATAATCAATTGATAGATGCTTCTTGTGTGTATCTTTCTTCTTGTCTTTCCATTTTCTCCTACAAATACTCAAATCCCTTCTTGTCCAAGAATCCCCCAACAAAATTTGGCATGCACGGTGGGACTTCAAGGAGATTTGAGCATAGGAGAAGACATCTTGCAGTGTAGAGAAGCACTATTCAAGTGCCAAGAGTACTACTTCATTGGGATAAAAGGTACATATTCTTATCAACGGTCTCATACTAAGAGGACTATGAACAGCTCATGACTGCAACTCGGTCCCAAACATTGAGGGCCAGCTGCAAGCAAACAAGAAGGAAGGATGTTAGAAGATCATCTAGTCCGCTTTCATCAACTTCATCAGTAAGGAGCATGGCTGGTCAGGTAGACTTGGAAACCCTACTATCAAGCTAAATATAAAATTTCCTTCTTTCAAAGGCCTAGCTCAGGAAGATCCGAACGAGCATATTAGAAGGTTTTTAGCACTATGCAAAACTAGAGGCTTAATGGGAAGAGAGGATGCCTTTTTGATACTCTTCCCTGCTACATTAGAAGGATTAGCAGATAAATGGTTCAGCCAATTTGCTGAGAACCATTTTACAACTTGGGACTTAATGAAAAACTTCTTCCTTATGCTGTTTGCATGCTTTAAGAGACTTCAAACTTCAACAATTGCAAGTTTCCACTTCATCTAGGATGTCTTTGACACCCCTCTAGTTAGAGTCTCATAATCACACAAAAGTTGTTGAGCAAACTCAAGGTGATTAAGATCTCAAAATGACTTTGCTCTATAGTGTCCAAATTATGAGCTCAGCTTGTTTGGGCCTCCAAATGCACTATCGTAATGGTAGTTCTGTTCAACTTTTTGAGATACATATTATTTTTTTGGATCAGGGTATTTTAGTTAGTGGTCATGGTTGAAAAGAGTGATGTACTCCATATGTTGCCTATTGAGCATAATTTGGATCGTAGTACTTACCCGTTATGGGCTTATATGATGCATCATGTATTCATTGCACAAGGAATGTGGAATATTGTGCAGGGTGTTGAAAAACATCCTATTACACTTGCATATAGTTACTAAAGTTTATGTATATGGCATTGAAGATGGTGATATTCTTCATGTCCATCATCATGTTATAGTTCCTCTTGCACCTACTAAAGAGAGACTTTATTGGAATGGTAGAGTTGCTCAGGTACATGCATTGATAGCCTTGTCCATCAAATGTGCCATTATTCCTCACATTCGCTTGTACAAAACATCAAAGGATGCTTGGGAAACACTTACCACTTTATACGAGGCAAAGAATGAGGATTGTGTTGTGTACCTCTGAAAAGAGTTGAAGAGTGAGCACATGAGTGAAGGAGATAACACGGATAGTTTTTTGACAAAGATCAAAATTTTGAAGGAGCAGTTGACTTTTGTTGATGAAGTTTTGCCTAACAGTTCACTTGTGTAGACTGTTCTAGATGGTCTTCCAGATTCATATTAGAGTTTTGCTTTTAGTCTTTGATTTATGATAAAAGGCAATCCAAATCCATTAACATTTGAGGATTTAGTCTCTATTCAATTGCAAGAAGATCGGTGTAGGTAGAAGAGGTCCGTTATGTGTGTTTTAGATCAAGCTTTCTTGGCTAGTCGAAAGGGCAAAGGTAAATGGAACTCATCTACTAGTAAGCAAAAATCTACTAATTCTGCATAATCAAAGAAGGATGAAAAAGATGAGAAGAAAATAGAATAGCAAAAATTGTTTTGCAAATACTATAAAGGAAATGATCATATCATAAAGAATTATCTAAAACTGGTTGCAAAAGAGGCAAACAATAAAGAGGCTAGAATGGTTGTTGTAGAGGCCTCTACACCCACAATAAAGTCTATTAAGTTTGTGCAGAATAAAGAATGGGCAGTTAATACTGTTTGTAGTTATGACCCATCTTATCATGAATAGTGTATGTCTACAATAGAGTCAGATGTTTGGTACTGTGATAGTGGGGCAACCAAACATATTACCTTGTATCACAATCTCTTCACTTCACTTGAGCTTGGTTTTACAAGGAATAGTGTAACGTGCCAACAACTCCTCTTATCACATGATGGGAGTTGGTAAGATCATTATGACTACTATTGGTCATAGTTCATTTACATTTTTAGATGGTTTATTTGTGCCTGGGATCAAGAAAAATCTTTGATCAATTTTAGCATTAGCCAAGATCAACTTGGCTGTGAAATTTATTGATGACATATGTACAATTCATGATCTATCCAATGGTGATGTCATTATTGCTTCTGGCATTTTACATTGTAGGCTATATAAGCTCATAGACTAACACTAAGTCACAACAAAGGAGAACAAAGACATGTTCTCTTTTTTTTTGGACCTAAACATCATGAAATCATGCAAAAAAGGATCCATTTAACAACCTTTAGTCAGAACTTTTGAGATATCAAGCTCAACATGTGATGATCCAAGATGACACGTATTACTTTTTCATTTCTCTAACATGTATAGTGGTCATGCTAGTATATTTCAAGGATGCTTCATTGAGCTTTATAAGATCTATCTACTGAGAGTCATGGCACATTTTTTTGTTACCAGCTCACTCAGTCGTGGACATTAGGTTTTTCCTTATCACCTGGTATTTATATATTGCAGTAGTTGTATTCTTGTTTTAAGGTAATTCTTGTACATTCCTTTTTATGTAATAGAAGAAGAAGAAGAAGAAGAAGACCATTCTTCCTTGCCTCAATCTGAGTGTGTGCTTCTCTTTGATTGTGAGACTATGTGTGTGAGCTCTCTTATCTCCTTCCTTGTGACATGCTATTAGATCC
The DNA here is from genome assembly GCA_020310875.1 of Ceratopteris richardii. Classification (NCBI taxonomy): domain Eukaryota; kingdom Viridiplantae; phylum Streptophyta; class Polypodiopsida; order Polypodiales; family Pteridaceae; genus Ceratopteris; species Ceratopteris richardii. Next base: position 118,525,367 of record CM035426.1, read on the forward strand.
ACGTGGCTATAGAGAGCTCGTGGAGAAGGCCGACGGTGAAGAGGATGCGAGAAGGCATGGAGAAAGCATGATTCACAAAGGACCTCAGATTGCTATGAAGTTTTAGAGCCATCTCCACCTTCGTTTTGAGCCCGCAAGGTGGGGCCCATAGAAAAACTAGATCATTTTCAGAAACTGTAACTTGCGTCGTGTTTGGCAACATTCATATATTCAAGATCCATAGCGATTTTTTGTACTGTTGATACACGAGAACTATGTTTTTCTAAGATCTAAGTGTCATGTGATAGTGTGAAAGTGTTCAAAGAGAAGTGCTGCTTGTAGTGTTTTGTAGTGTTGTGAGTTGCTCTAGAAATGGCAAACCCAGATGGAATGAGTCACCTTATGAGCGATAAGCTGGACAAGAACTTCCATGCTTGGAGATTCAGAATGACAAATTTCTTGATGGGAAAAGGCTACTGGAAGTACATCAAAGGAGAGAACAAAAATGCTCCCTGTCATGGACAAAGGAAACCATCCTGAACCTTAGATTCCATGTGAACCTTATATCTCATGATTGGTTCAGAATTAGGAGAAACAAATACGACCATTGTGTCCGAAACGTACCAAAACCCTAAGATCGACTATCTACTTGCCTGATTCAGATATTGAGAGCTCATGTTTTGAATTGATGATATCATCAATGACATCATCAATTTGTAACTGCCTTTCATGAACCACCCTTGAAAACCTATATAAGGAGGGGCTGGCTACATTCATAATCAATCTTGCCAATACCAGTCTTCGGAGCTCAAGGAGTCATGACCACCAAGTAAGTACTCTCCAAGTTCCAGTTCATGTTCTTGTCTTGTTCCTTGTTCCAGTCTTGTCTAGTCTTGTATCCAGGACATCTTGTCTTGTCCTCTTGTAATCTCGTAGTACGAGATCTTGTCGAGTTCTTTCTTGTATCTAGTTCATCTACCAGAAGGGAGTTCTTGTAATCTAGATATCTTGTCTCATACTTACGATCCCGGGTTGTGGGATCTCCTATATCATCTCTAGTCAAGTTATTCATACCTATCAGTCTCGGGTTGTGGGACATCTTGTATTAGTCACGTATTCTTGTATTATTTTCCCTTCGTGGGTGATCTTGTAATCAGAAGTGTAGTTCCAAAATCTTATCTATTGTAGTTAGAGAGCACGATCTAGTGCTCCCCTGACATTTTGGATGGACTATCTTCTATTCAAGACTAGGCATCATGGATAACGCTTATGAACAAATTGTAGCATCACTTCAGAGTCTCCAACAACAAGTGGAAGACCTAAGTCATCGACAAACACAAGTGGAGATGGGACAACTAGTGCATGTAGATGCACTCATCGAATAATTACACGAACAAATTGGGAGTCTTCAAGAAAACCAAGGGAGTATTCAAGTGAATCAACGGCCTAGAACATCATTTATGAAGGAACCCAAGATCTGCATGCCAGAAAAGTTCGATGGTGATCGCACAAAGTTTCGAGGATTCTTGCAACAAGTCAAATTGTACATCTGTATGCAGCTTGATAGATACCCTAATGATGCATCCAAGGTCGGTTTTATTGGAACCTTGCTCTACGGTCAAGCATTATCATGGTTCACCCCAATCTTAGAGAAGGATATGGCCGTACGTCATGACTATGAGGGGTTTCTTAGAGAGCTCATTGCCACATTTGGAGATGCAGACACGAGTCGAGTGGTAGAAACAAAACTTTGAAAGCTACGTCAAGGTAACCACCCTACCTCTACCTACGCATCAGAATTTAGGCAATTGATATGTGACCTCACTTGGCACGAAGATTATTTTATAAGCCAATTTAGATGGGGCTTAATGGATGATGTGAAGGACCTTCTACTCATGATGCCAGAGGTGAAGACATTGAATGAATACATCAACCAAGCCATTCAATGTCATAACCACCTTTTTGAAAGGAAATAAGAAAAACAAGTAGAAGGAAGATCTCATTCCAGCCTACTCCTAGAGATACATCCATGCTCGAACCTATGCAGATAGATGTAACTAGGTTCCAGCCTCTAACACCACAAGAGAAACAAAGAAGGAGGGATAACAAGTTATGTCTATATTGTGGAAACCCTGGCCAAATTGCAGTTAATTGTCCCAACAAGAGAATGAACTCCAAAGTCACAGCCACCCTTGTAGAGCAGGGAAACGAGGAAGTCCATTCGTAAAAGAGACCATACAGTCGGACCATGATATAAGAAAGGGTCTCATCATTCCATCCACACCCGTAGAAACATGTCTTGCCCCTGTCAAGTTAATCATGTCTAAGAAGACCCTTTCCTTTACAGCTTTGGTAGATTCAAAAGCATCCTCATGTTTCATTGATGAAGGACTCATTAAGAAACATGGAGTTCCAGTACTTCGGAAGAATAGACCAGTAGTCGCTGAAGTAGTAGATGGACGGCCTCTAGCATCAGGGAATATAACCATGGAAACCATACCACTAAGAGTACACCTTGATGACCATGATTCACACATATGTTTCAATGTAATATCGAGTGTAGTAACTATGGTTATCATTGGAATGCCATGGTTAAAGAAAAATAATCTAGAAATTAATTGGGAGAATAATAAAATCACCCCTCGAGATATCCAGAAGAACCCAACATATGTCGGAGCCAAAGCCTTCATACATGCAGTAAGGAAGGAACCGACATATATGATCTATGCCATACCAGCCCAAGAATCCAAGAAAGATGATACAATGCAGCTACCCAATTAGTACAAAGGCTTTGAAGATGTTTTTGAAAAGAAGAATGCAGACATCCTTCCAAAGCATAGACCCTATGATTGTGCCATAGAACTTCAAGAGGGAGCACAACCGCCTTTTGGAAAAATCTATAGACTATCCTCAGAGGAACTTACAGAACTACGTAAGAACATTGATGAGAATCTAGCGAAGGGGTTTATCAAACACTCAAAGTCTCCAGCAGGAGCTCCTATTTTATTTGTAAAGAAGAAGGATGGGACTCTCCGGATGTGTGTAGACTATCCTGGATTGAATGAAGTCACTATAAAGAATAGATACCCTCTACCACTCATATCCGAGCTCTTGGAACGCCTTGGAAAAGCAAAATTCTTCACGAAGATTGACCTTCAAGGAGCTTACAACCTTGTCAGGATCAGAGAAGGAGACAAATGGAAGACCGCATTTCGGACAAGGTATGACCATTTTGAATATGTACTTATGCCATTTGGTCTCACAAATGCTCCCGTTGTCTTCCAACATATGATGCATGATATCTTTTGAGAATATTTAGATGATTTTGTTGAAATATACCTTGACGATATCTTGATATTTTCCAAAAATCTAGAGGAGCATGAATGTCATGTAAAGATAGTCCTAGAGAAACTAAGAGAAAAAGGATTATATGCGAAATTGGAGAAGTGCTCTTTCCATAAGGCAAAAGTGGAATTTTTAGGGTACATTGTATCAGATAAAGGAATTTTTATGGACCCTAAGAAGATTGAGACAATCCTTGATTGGCAACCACCTTCATGTGTTCGAGACGTACAATGTTTTTTGGGGTTTGCTAATTTCTACAGGATATTCATCAGAGATTACTCCAAGATAGTGACACCTCTTACCAAGCTTATAGGGAGCTCCAAATTCTCATGGACCGAAGAAGCAGAAAAGGCCTTTCAGACCTTGAAACCAGCATTTACTACCGCTCCAATTCTAGTTCATCTTGATTCCAGTAAGCCCTCCTTCCTTGAGACAGATGCATCAGACCTTGCTTTAGGGGCCATTCTTTCCCAATATGGAGATGATGGATGCCTACATTGAGTTGCATATCATTGAAGGAAGTTTTTCCCTCTAGAAATTAATTATCAAATTCATGATAAATAACTTTTTGCCATAGTAGACGCGTTTGATACATGGCATCACCATCTAGAAGGTGCAGCTCATAAAGTCACTGTGTATTCACATCACAAGAACCTAGAGTATTTTATGACCACCCGAATTCTCAATAGAAGGCAATCTCGATGGAGTAACGTTTTATCCAGATTCGACTTTGTCATCATTTCTGTCCAAGACATCAACAATGTCAGTCAGATGCCCTGTCCAAAAGATCTTACCTTGCACCAAAGAAGGGTGAAGAGGCCTTTGATCAACAAGAGAGTGTATTACTCAAGCCTGAGCATCTCCAGTTAGCAGCTATCTCTTCAAGCCATCATGAAGATTTAGCCTTGAATCAGTTGATCCGTGAGAATCTACCACAGGATGAATTGTTTGTAACATTAAGCAGAAAGCTCAAGAAGGAAAATTCCAAGAAGTAAATGAATTTTAGGAAAAGGATGGGTTACTACTCTATAAGTACCTATTGTATGTCCCTCTAGGAAAGCCCAGGATCCAAGTACTTCAACAACGCCATGATAACCTTGCAGCAAGACATTTTGGAGTGAATAAAACAATAGAACTCATATCAAGGGACTTTTGGTGGCCTCAGATGTGGAAGGAAGTCAAAGAATACATTCGAACCTGTGATACTTGCAATAGATCTAAGGTACCCCGACATTAACCTCATGGCCTCTTGCAACCTCTACCTATTCCAAAAAGGCCATGGGCTTCATTATCTATGGATTTCATCACAGATCTACCAAAATCAGACAAGTATGATGCCATTCTTGTTATTGTGGACAAATTTACAAAGATGGCACACTTCATTCCAACTACCAAGGCAATCACAGGTGCAGCCACTTTCCAAAAAGGCCATTGGCTTCATTATCTATGGATTTCATCACAGATCTACCGAAGTCAGACAAGTATGATGCCATTCTTGTTATTGTGGATAGATTTACAAAGATGGCACACTTCATTCCAACTACCAAGGCAATCACAGGTGCAGCCACTGCTAGACTTTTTCTCAGGTATATATTTAGGCTTCATGGATTGCCTGATGACATTGTCAGTGATGGAGGCCCATAGTTCATATCGAGTTTTTGGAACAGTCTTTGCAAGCTCCTTGGTGTTCAAGTTAAACTATCTACAACAAATCATCCACAGATAGATGGACAAATAGAACAGGTGAATCAAGTCCTGGAGCAATATCTCCGTTGCACTAGCAACTATCATCAAAATGATTGGTTTGAGCTTTTACCCTTTGCAAAGTTTGCTTATAACAATAGTGTTCATGCATCTACCAAGTAGGCTTCCTTCTTTGCAAATTATGGACAACACCCAAGGATGGATATACAACTTAAATCATGTCAAGAACCCAGTTGCTAGAGACAAGGCCCAGTACCTGATGGACATTCACAAAGAACTCAAGGAAGAGATCCATAAAGCTCAAGAACAATATAAGTACTATGCAGATCAACATCGTGTCTAGAATCCATCGTATCAAATTGGGGATAAAGTATGGTTACTCTTAAACAATTTGCAAACCTCAAGACCTTGTGCAAAGTTAGATCATCAAAGATTTGGTCCATTTACCATCTTGGCCAAGATTAATCCAGTCACCTTCAAGCTCCAGCTACCAAGGAAACCATCCTGAACCTTAGATTCCATGTGTAGCTCAGTGATGAGTAGCACCTCCTTTAATGTCAATCCGGGAAGACGTGAGGATGGTATGAAGACCTCAAGCAAGTGGAGGCACAAGTGCGTGAGTGAGAAGCACACAAGCATGCACACACATGCACGCACACGTGCACACACGGCAAGACAAAGAGTGAGAAGCAATGGAGTTCTTAGATTACTTTCAAAAAAGCTCTTACAAGTTCATTTCAATTACAATCCAACCTCAAAAATGAGCTCTCTAGCTCCTTTTATAGTTTTTGACTAGCTTTGGCCTTGTTCAGACCTAGTGTCCGGCCTAGTTAAAAATTAGGTTCCAGGGCTTATTAGAGGGCTCAAACGAGATCTAAAAAATATGAAAATTGGCAGGTAGATACTTCTAAAGCTCCTCAAGCTCAAGGACTACTTGGCACAAAATGGAGCTACAAAAATACGAAATGATATTTACAATGGTTTTTAGTGATGAAAATCACTATTTGTGTAGGGATTTTCTCTATTGATTTGTCATACATACCTTTGAGCTCCCTACTTGCTTTGTCTTCTTGTGTGCTCAACTCCTTGATGTCTGAAAAATTTAGATGGCCTACTTGCCAGATCTTCTTTGACTGCCATGTCTGCTTGTGCTGTCCCTTCGCTCTGACTCTCTTCGTCTTGTGGCTCCTTCGGTTCCCTGACTGCTGCCAACCCCCCCCCCCACTCTCGCGTCTGTCGCCCCTGACAGACCCTTGTCTAGAGGGTTTTTGAACATAATATTGGACGACATCGGAGGCTAGGTGGTGTTCTTCGAGTCGTAAGCCGCGTGCTAGATCTGTGAGCAAATCATCCCAATTCACAGGTCCGGGAACATCTGGATGAGGCCCCCTCAATTGTTCTGAATGAATAATTCTCTCCACAGCAAATAATTGGAGGAGATGTGATGGTCTAGGTATAAAGATTTCGGAGTGATATTCCCAGAATCCTGTGATGAACATCTCCTCAAATGTCTGTTTAAAGCAGGCTGGGAGGTACTTGATTCTGGCGTGCCAAGCATATATTACTTCAATTGAGGGGGTGGTACTCATATCGTACACCAGATCCTGGTTTCCTATCACGAAGCCTGCTCCTGAGAAGTGGGGGTCCTTAATATTCTTAAACGTCCTGAAAGTGATCAGCATTAATTCAAATATTTTCATACACATCTGGGCCATCACATCGGGATTATTGCGTAGCCGAATGCTCCAGTGACGGATTGTAGAAATCATGTAGTTCACCGTGGGGGGTCCTCGTGGAGGTGCTAGATAAACGTAATTTAACCATTTTGCGCAGGCTTTGATGTCTCTGACGGCAATAGTGAATTCAGGCCAGGTGCGTCTTCGAAGAACTGGAACGTAACAAGGATTATATTTAATAAACAACGGCATATTATTCCAGGTTCGGACCATTTCAGGATATGTTTCCAAAAGCCTGATCCTCCAGGTGGGTTGATGGATGGACCCACGCTTAGCACTTTCCGGTATATCGTCTGGACCAAATTGTGTAGCAAATGTGGGAGGCTTGCCACATTGTCGTTGAATCTCGGCGTTGTAATCGGCCAAAAGTATGCAGTATGGCACATATTGGTCATTATTGGTGCCGATCCATCTATGATGAGACATGCTTCTGAAATATTCTGATTTTATGACAGTTTCTTCTAGGTTTGCTAGTGATTGGATCTGAATGGCCACCCGTTCTTCGTGGGTGTTCGCTGTCTTTTCCAGTGTCTGAAGCCACTCGGGTGCTTCCACTTCCAAGGTGTCTAGTCCCTCTGAGGTTCGTTGCCCTCCTGGCATTGGCATAGGAACGTATGGTTCCTCGTACGAATCATCTACCTCAATGGGAACCAAGTCTTTTGGCTCAGGTTCAATAACTGGAGAGGGTTGTCTTTCATACTCTATTAACTTTTTCTGGAGCTCAACCACCTGCTCTGTCAATGCCTTCACTTCCTCTGAAGTCGAGGCCGACTCGATTACTTTGGTTGGAGCCTCTTGTTCCTTGAGCTGGCCACGCAGCTCATCACGTTCCCTTTCCAACTCATCATGAGCATCTAATAGATCTGCATAGCTTTCTAAGATGGTCTTCATCATCTCTGAAGGTACGGCTTTAAACTGCTCTGGATCGATTTCGTGGGGAGAGCCTTCCATTGCCGCTTCCAGATTCTCTTCATTTTGTTTCTGCAGTCTCTTGTTCTCTTCAAGTGCTGTGGCCATATGTTTCCTGAGTAGCGCCAAGTTACGTCTGACTCGTAGGTTATCAGCCTGGTATACTTCGAGCAAGGCTTCTAGTTGTTTGACGCCTGATTCTTTCAATGGTTGGGGTGCCTCCAGTAGTGTTTGGTGAGCCTGCTCAAGCGTTGTATAACGTTGATTCACATGTGCATTTTCCTCTTCAAGAATTGTAAGTTGCCTTTGTAAGTTCTGGTGATTTGTTGTCAGTTGTTGATACCGGTCATCAAGAGCTCTGTACTCATTCTGAAGCTGATATACACATTGATTTAATGCTAGAAATATACTATTTACATTAAATGATGCAGGGAGAGGTGAAGATGCAGGGGGAATGGGGGCGGGAAAGGGAGTTGTGAATGATGTGGATGCAAGTGGAGATGTGGGTGGAGGGGGTATGGGGGACGGAGGTTGCATGGGGGGAGGGAGCGGTGCAGTGGCAGGAGATGTTTCCATAGTGTCAAATGTTTGAGTGACCGTGTAAATGGGGATCGTGGGTGGGGTGGAAGTGACGTTAGTGAAGAGAGTGGTGAAAGTGGGCATGGTGACTCCCCCGAATTGGATTCCCGGAGAGAGTGGAATTCCCGTGACGATTGTGGTGATATTGGACGTGGTGGCAATAGTGTCACGTGGTGGAGTGAGTTGTGTAGTGAGGGGTGGGGAGGGTGGTGACAGTGGTGCTTCCTGATGTTCGTCTGCTTGCATTGTATCTCCTGGTGCTGATACGTTGATATGAATTTGTTTCCCGGACCTCATGGGACGGGCGGAAACTCTTTTCTCAAATCGGTGAATGTAGGCCATTGCCTCATGAATGGCCTCATCCAATCCTACTGCATCTGCATGTAGGTTGATGGACTTGATGAACATATCATCCACGCCTTCCTCTGCCAGCAATTGGTTCATGAGTTTCTTGCCTGCTTCAAGTGACATTTTATGCTGTTCTTGAACTAGCTGCATGGTTCGATATAGTCTTTTTATTTGTGCCGAATACGCGGGGGCACTTGCTAACTCTGAAAGTTCATCATACTCTTGTTCTTCGTAGGCTTCTTCCCCTTGTTCGGTCTCTTGTTCATCGACGTCGACTTCTACAACTTGTGGTTGGGTGGGGGCTGACGTTGTTGTATGGGTTTGTGGTTCCTGAGCTCGCTCTGTTTCCGTTTCGAGATTAGAGTTGTAGATTAGTCTAGCCACTTCTTCATCAGTGAGATCATTGAGAGTAAAGCCCTGTGGAAATTCCAAGTCCGATGGGACGGGTGGAAACACCAGATTGGGTCCCTCTATACTTGGTCTTGGTAGCCGAATGGTGAATGGTCTAATGCGTCGTGTCTGGGGAGGGGTAATCTCTGGTGTATTGGTGGCTCCCCTTGGTTGAGCGCAGGGTAATTGGACTCCCCCTCTCATCTTCTTTGATGGAGGACCTGCCGCTGATAGCCTTCTCTGGAATTCCTGGGCTTGGACCATACAAGTGCCCGCTGAATAGGCACGTCATAGGCTAGATATCGGTAGATTATTTTGGTCAGAGCACAACACCCGTGGAGCACATTTTTCTGCTTCTTGTTCCACCGTTGATGGGCTAGGTGAATCTGATCTATGATCCAATGTGGTATGTTGATAGGGAGGTTTTCTGTCTCTGCCAAATACAAGCTAAACCATATCTTCTTTGGGGGCATGGTGAATCTTTCTTGGGCGGGGAAAGCAAAATGTTGCATGACGGTCCGTAGATGAAGAGCGATGGTCGGTGTCATTGCTACCATATCCTTCAGCTTATTGAGATCTTTATGTTTCATTCTGCCTGGAACCATTGTTTCCTTTTTAGTAGGAATGTGCATACCATACATGCCCAATGCTTCTCGTACCAGATTGAGGGTTAGTTTGAATCTTTTAAGTTCGTGGCCCGGCAATAGTGAGGGTAACACAAAAGTGTTGTCGCCTCCCTTGGCCCTGCTAGGAGTGATGGTACTGAAAGAACAACGTAAGAAATCTGGCTTCGGTAAGTGGGCCCTGAAATAACTGTCCAGGCCAGCTTTGGTCCATACTGAACGCATGACTTCGGCATTCTGATAGCTCTCAAATTCGCGCGTGAAAAAATGGTAGCGTCCCCATTCACCATTAAACTCCAATTCAGCTTCCCAAAAGTAGGTTCCATCACCCAATGGTCCTGCGACATCACTGAACCAATGAGCGTGTTTGCCCACTTGAGAGGTGTGCCCGTGGGGAGGATCCTGAACTGGGAGTACACGCACAACTTGAAGTTCTTGTGGTCTTTCGGTGAGATGTGGTTCGAGGAGGAGTGTTTCTATATCCACAATCTGTGCGCTGGATCCGGCGTGAGAACTGGCACCTCCGGCTTCTGCCATGGCCCTGCTTGCTTGTTGGTTCTGTGAGAATATAGAACCAGGTGTTAACATCGTAATGGACAGAATAAACCCGTTGTTGTCCCCGTTACAACATTAACAAGAGGTAGATGATGAGTCAATGGTTAATGAGTGCACGATGACAGTGTGTGTAGTTAGTGCCTGGATAGTCCTAGGAGCTAGATGGAAAGATGCACTATCTGACTAATGCGGTTAGTAAGTGGAGATGAATTCACAGATTGGGGTCGGGGGGTTTATTACAAGTCTTAGGTTGCCAGACACCATGGATGGCTTTTGGTCTTGGTTTTGTGCAGATTCGCGAGGATTGCATGAGTAATTCTGTTGGGAGTTGTTGTGTCATTGGGACCCATTTACGAGTGAGTCTGTGCGTGCTTCTCGGTGGCAGCGTGTTCGAGTGTATCAGACAAGAGTGGGTGGCGGCTGCTTGAGCGCGTGAACCCTGTCGTGTATGATGTGAATTGTGTTGGGTTAGTTGAGCCCGCAAGCAAGCCTTAGGCACCCAAATTTGTCTTGATTGTAGGTCGGCCTTCATCAACTTCTTGGGTACCCAAATGGATTTCACTTTCTCAACAGAGGTTTTAGGAGTCCTCGTATTAGCATCAAGTCGTCGATTACTAATAAGAAGTTGAGACCGTTGTTGCGACTTAGTTACGGCCGGCAGCCCGTCTTTCCGCACCCACATTTGTTTCATCGGCTAAGTTGTTCTGCTTCGCGCGTTCTTTTGGTCTCTCGCCTGGAGAATCTTGAGTGATTGATCTGCCCTTAGTTGCTGCCTCCTTCTGGCCTTTGGAAAAGAAGGGAGTTCCATTGTGGTTCTGGCTCCTTCTTTGAGATCTTCGTTCTTCTGTATCACATAGCCTTGGACAAGAACAGCATGGTCAACTTCATGTGTACCCCTAGAGGGACCAGGAGTCTGTGCCTTTTCTAATTCCTTGAGTGCTCCATTATTTAACTCAATTGTAATTCTAGTTTGATTCACCCATACCTGAAGAAGTCCACTTCTTAGGTTTAAGTTGACGGCTTGGTCATAGATCCAGTCTTGACCCAAGACAAGGGGCTCAGTGAGGTCCTCATCTTGACACACTAGTACTTTAACTGTCATTGCCTCATCATGAATATAGAGGGGAAGTTCCACCTCGCCCATGCAAGGGGTTTCCACGCCTCCCAATCCTATGAGATATGCGTCCACAGGGTTGACAGTTAATTGCAACTCTTGACAGTAAGACAATTTAACAACACTAGTGGCTGCACCTGAGTCAATCAAGGCTCTTACAGTCCTTGCACTCTTTCCTTGTCCTATATCTAAGGTTATGAAAGGACATCGATCAGTTATCCTATGAGAGCTAACACCTGAAACTTCACACATAGCCACGTCATATCCTTGATCTGCATATGCATCTTGCCTAGGGTGCTCTCTACCTTGTCTTCTTAATTTCATTCTCCGTATGCGCTCTAGGGCTTCTGCTTGAGCTTCTTCTCGAATTATCTTTTCTTCTTCTTTGCGTTTCTTAGCAGTATTGAGTCGACTTAGCATTTCCTCAGTGAGTGGTTCCTGATACAACTTAACTCTGCATCCGCTGATATAACTTGGGAGAACATCGCCTTCTAATGTGGCTAGTTGCACTGCTCCACTTGTTGAGATTCTGTTAATGATCATGGGTCCGTAGCCTCTTTTCTCTAGCTTCCTAGCATGTTGTTTCAAAGTGTAGACGAGCACTAGGTCTCCTGCTTTCAACACTTTGTCCTTAACGTGGGCATCAAAGTAGGCCTTCTGTCGTTTCTTAGCTGCATATATCCCTGTAGCTGCTCTCAGTCTTGTTTCTCCTAATCGTTCAAGGTCAAAAAGTCTAGAGGAGAGTTCATGACCCGTCCATTCATGCTCTTGTGCCACTTTCAATGTAGGTATCAAGAAGTCCAACGGTAGCACTGCATTTTGGCCAAATACCATCTGAAAGGGGGTGGCTTGGAGTACCGTTTTGTAGGCGACTCGGTATGCCCAAACAGCATGGTGTAGCTGTTTATCCCAATCAGAGTGTTTATTGTTCACTAATTTCGTCAGTACATTGCATAAGATCTTGTTGGTGCTCTCGGCCTAGCCATTTGCTTGAGGGTGATAGGGGGCAGACTTCTTATGTACTACCAAGAATTCTTGGAGCAGATTTTCAATAACTTCATTCAAGAAGTGAGTGCCTCTATCACTAACTAGCTCTATAGGTAGCCCGTATCTAGTGAACACATTCTCAAATAAAAACTTAGCTGTTGTTTGAGCATCGTTCTTCGTTGTGGCTTTCACCTCTACCCACTTTGTTAGATAGTCTGTTGCAACAATGATATATTCTGCATGGGAACCCTTAGCTGGGGGATTAATAGGACCTATGAAGTCTATTCCCCACTTAGAGAATGCACGTCCACCCATCATAGGTTTCAGTGGCATCTCATCTTTACGTATAGGATACTGAGTTCTCTGACAGACATCACATCATTTCACATAGGTATGTGCATCCATGTGAAGGGTCGGCCACCAGAAGCCCGCAAATAGTATTGCCTTGATCACCCGATCTGGTCCAAAGTGTCCTCCTGCTACACCTTGGTGAGCAGTGTCCAAGATCTTAAGATATTCACTCTCATGGACACACAGTCTCAGGTAACCATCCTTACCACGCTTGTAGAGCTTATCACTAGTATCCTTTTCCTAGCCAGAGTCATGTCTGGAGGGAATGTTTTCGTCCTCAGGAAGGATACTAGTGCTTCACTCCAATCTGGCACTATGGACACTTGATAAAGAGTGGCATGTTCCACCGGTGGTTTAGTGCGACAGATTGGGCATTCTTTGCACAACCTTTGGACATCTGCTTCCATAGTTGGCCAATGCACTCCGAGTCTCCTTAGTGTCTGTAGGGTTCGTTGTTTTGAGTAGTGTTGCTCTAATGCACCTACATGTGCTAATTGCAACCACTTCGCATACTCGTCCTCTTCTACACAACAAGCCAAGATTCCTTGATCTGTGTGCTTGTACATACTTCCTGCCATGATGTGATACTTTTGGGCTTTTACTACCTCTCTATCCTGCGTGTTTATTACTGGATGGTTAGGTCCGTATGTCAATACTGGCACTAATGGCTTAGCCCACTGCGGTACCACTTCCAAATTAAACAAGTAAGCATCAGGAAGGTCATCTGATACTCCTTGTGGGGCTTCTCCAGATGTGAGCCTAGAAAGATGATCAGCTCTCAAATGAGTCCTCCCTTTCCTTACCACAACCTCGAAATCATATTCCATTAGTAAGAGAAACCATCTTACTAATCTTCCTGTATTGCATGGTCTGTTCACGAGATATAACAATGCTTGGTGGTCAGTAAAAAATTTAAACTTATTTGCAAGCAAATAATGTCTAAATTTCTTAACTGCATATACCATGCCTAAGCCTTCTCTCTCAGTGGTGGTGTAATTTCGTTCAGCTGCATTCAATTGTCTACTAGCGTAGGCAATTGGAAGATCCATATTACCTTCACCAGTAGGTTGTGCAAGCACACATCCAATAGCATAATTGGATGCATCCACATGAACATGGAATGGCTTGTTCCAATCTGGTGTGGTCAAGATTGGTGCTGAACATAATCGCTGTTTAAGCTCATTGAAGGAATTCTCGCATTCCTCAGTCCACTCAAAGTTTGTCAGAAGTCTGTACATGGGCTTTGCAATGACAACATACATGTGAATGAACCGGCGGTAGTAACCACAATGTCCCATGAAAGCTTGTACCTCCTTGACATTCCTTGGCCTAGGTAGCTCTGCTATGGCTCTCACTTTCTCTTCGTCAGTAGATATGCCATTCTTTGACACTATGTGCCCTAGAATCTTGCCTTGCCTGACCATGAAAACACACTTTTCTGGGTTTAGGCACACTTGATATTCTCTACATTTGTCAAAGATTTGTCTGAGTTCAGGAATATGGGTTTGTCTAATGTTGGAATGAGCACAAAGATCATCAACATAGACCTCTAAATTCTTCCTCAGGAACTCCTTAAACACATGGCACATCAGCCTCTGGAAGGTTGTTGGTGCATTGGTAAGCCCAAATGGCATTACACGAAAGGCAAATATACCCCACTCTGTGGCAAAAGCTATTTTATGCTGATCTTCTGGAGCTATGGCTACTTGATTGTAGCCCGAAAATCCATCAAGGAAGTTGTACACTTCCTTGCCTGCCACTCTTTCTAAGAGATGTTCTGTGATGGGAAGCGGATAGTTATCTCGGATTGTGGCTGCATTGACCTTCTTTAAGTTAATGCATACACGTAATTTTCCATTCTTTTTGGGCACCACTACGATGGGGGATACCCACTCAGTGTGCTCAATTTCATAGATAAATCCAGCTTTGACCAGTCTATCTATCTCCTCTTTAATCTTGGCAGCGTAATTATCGTTATATGTATAGGGCTTTTGCTTAGAGGGTTTAGCATCTGAGGTCATGGGGATAGTGTGTGAGCATATGTCAGGGTCAACACCTTTCAAATCCTTGTAACTCCAAGCGAATACATCTCTGTATTCTCTTAGCAAGGCTATTAACGCATGCTCTTCTTCCTCTGTTAGGTCATGGCCTATGTACGTGCATCTCTCCTCTCCTTCTTCTAGGGCCACTACTATTTTCTTGGTGGTTTCTTTGTTATCATAGGCCTCTCCTGATTGTGCCTCTCGTTTAGGCATTCTTATCATGACTCTCCTGTCGTCTATCTCATACTTCTTAAAATTTTCTGGGACCTCAAACAAAGATTCTTTCTCTTCTGGTGAGACTTCTTTCTTCTTTCGTTTCTTTCCTTCTTCCTTCGGGGTCACATGTGTGGCTAATCTTACATCATTTGTGAGCTCTCCATGCCTCTGGGGTTGAAATTCTTCTTCATGGAAGTATTCTTCATCTGATGCAAAAGGTGGGTCCATAATGATCGACTCTAGATCGGAGTCACTTGCATCCTCAAGTGCATCAGGGCTAGGTTCGCATTCTTCTAGAACTGCCTCTCCCATGATTGGCTCTATGGAGAAGATGGAAATGTCATAGCCATCCTCATCACAGTGAGGTGTCCATTGTTCTTCATTGATGGCTACATCCATTGTTGCTAGGATTTCTGCCCAGCCATGGGGTTCAAATTCCTCATCAGAAAAGACTACAGGTGCATAGGCTGGGTCTTGAATTGATCTATGGTTTTCTTTTGCACCTACCTCTCTGGCTTTCTCTCTCTTCTCTTCTTCTACTGCTACCTTACACATCCATAAGTGGGTGTCTTCATGCATCCACGAGGATCCGGATTCTATGGAATGCACAGACTCAGTCTCATCTTTGGCTCTATGGATGGGATTCCATTGAATAGGTGGTACATCTCTATGAGAGTAATCCTTAAGATTGACTTTGGTCGTAACACCTAAGTGCTGCAGGTACAAAGAATTGGTTCCCCAATCCTGTACCACTTGCAACTGTCGCATAGAAGGTCGACCCAAGATCATTTCATAGGCATGGTTCTTGCTAAAATCACATATGGCAAAGGTATGCTCGAACTCGACACCACATGTGGTGAGAGTTATTCCTTCTAGCAATCCTAAGGGTCTCTCAATATGACCATCGGCCATCTGCAATTTCATTCTCGTTGGCCTGAGTGCTGGCTTGCCCCAACGCTTCCATAGGGAAGTGGTGGCAATTGCAACTCCTGCACCTGAGTCCAAAATTGCCTTGGGGGTGTACTCCTGGTAGGTAATGGGAAGATAGGTGTTCCCTTCTTCACCTTCACACATATCTCCTATCTTATCCAAGGGTATCTCTGGCACTCTCCTATGTGATCCTACCTGGGAACGAGGTTTTGCTATCTCGGGCACTTGATTGGCTACATGTTTCCACACTTCTGGTCTAACCCTAAGCAGCTCTTCCAAAGTGAGATTGCACTGCACTTTGGTGTTCTTCACTACCTCTGTGTTCCTAGGTATGACTGAATCTTCGTTTCTTACCATGACTGTAGGTGCTCTCATACAGGTGGACTTTGCTTCCCATGGGCCTGTGAAATGGGGTAGTTCTTGTAAAGAATTAGACTCGAAGTCTAATCTTTCTTGAGATTGGGCACTCTCCTGTTCTCCATAAATGGATGGGATGTCTTGTGGGAATTGGTCATGTGCATCATCCACAAGTTCAATGGGAGGAGGGACTTCACTTTCTTTAGCCCATTTGTCTTCTTGAATCTCGCGTAGGAATTCTGGTGTGAATTGATTCATAGAAGAAGAGGTGTCTGGCGCCGTAGAGTTAGGCACGTAGGCTTCAGGCACATAGGCTTCCTGAGCAGGCATGCTTACTCTTTCACTTGCCTTGTCCTTGTGTTGAGAGGCTGGTTCCTTTTGTGATTGTGCCATTAGATTCTCTATTCTTTCTAGGGAGGGGGGGTTGTCTGGTTCAGTGGAATTGGGCACATAAACTTCTGATGGGGGATGGGTCATGTTTTTGCTTACTTTATCCCTTTCTTGATTTTTTTCTTCCTTGGCGGATCTTGCAATTATGCCCTCTAACTTCTCTAGAAGTCCATCCAAGTGTAATTGCGTCTTGGCTGAGCCCGAGTAATTGAAAAGGCGACTGGCTTCAAACATAGTCTGAGCCAATGCGACCATTTTCGCGCAAAGCTTGGTTCTTTCTATCTCTAGGTCAGCTCTAGGGTAGCACTTGTCATGATCCGTTACATTTGTCCCTTCTTGGATTCTGGCTTGATATGCTTTAAGCATCATGTCTATGTCTTCAGGAGTGGGATCAGCCAATACTGATCCTACTCTAGGGGGTGGTGGAATCGTATGACGTGGGTTGGAAGGTGGCGGATCGGATGGCGATGGGAATGGTGGTGGTGGGGTAGTGTGAGAGGGAGTGTGAGATGTGAGTTCAGTTATCCTTGCTTTGGTTTCCCTTATGCTTTCCTCAAGTTCACTCATCTTTTTAGCCCATTGTCTTTTCATTCTTTCCTGACTATCTTTCCACGCTCTAGTCCTTTTCTTTGTCACACTCTCGGTTTCACTAGCCTCTGGGTTCTTATCCTGGTTTACCCCTTGGTTCTACTGCAATGCCTGAGCTCTAGTCACTACTTGTACTGGTGCGGTGGATGTCACACTTCCTGTGGAGTCTACCACCAATCCAATAACGTTAATAGGAGTGATTTTTGGCATATTATTAGGATTCTTAGGGCAATCTCGTAAAAGATGCTCCTTTCCACATTCTTGGCAAAAGCCCTGAATTGTTATTGACTGGGGTTGTGTTGGTGGAGGTAAGGGACAATCACGAATGAGGTGATCTCCCTGACATCTGTAGCATGGTCCTCTAGGGAATGGGGGTCTTACCTGCCTAGGTTGAGGCCTAGGGTTGGGGTTTGCATACATGATGTTTGTGTAATCTGACTCCCAACTAGGTTCATTTGGCTCTTCACTATAGTAAGACTCACCATGTTCAGGAGATTGCATGTAGTAAGCATGGGGACTATCGACATGTGTAGAATCAAAGCTATGGTCACTGGGGTCACTTTCAGAAAGCAATGGTGTTACAGGGACTATAGCTCTATTCAGGTTTTCTTCGGCTGCTGCATATTTTACTGGGATCACATTAGCTGGGGCAGGGGGTTATTGTGCTAACACAGGCTGAGGCCTTTGTTGGTTTTGGTATGGTTGCTGAGAAGGTTGTTGTGGCCTGCCATATGGCTGTGGAGGGTACGGGTTCTGGTATCTTCCCTGTTGAGGGTATGGCTAAGGGTAAGGTTGCCTAACCGCTTGCTTGTTGTATGGGCAATCTTGCGCTGTGTGATTTGTGTATCTCCGTTCTATGGTGCAGTATTGGCCACTAGGATTTACTTGGGGTTGAGCCATAATGGGACATACATTTGCCATATGGTCGCCTCCACAATTATAGCATCTTTTCACCGGGGCAAATCTCGGAATTTGTTTGCTAGAGACACCTAGTTTTTGAGCAACTTTCTCTGCAAGTTCCTCAATCGATGGGGATTGCGTGGAAGAGAGGCTAGAGGCACTATCTGAATCTTTGTATATCTTGGCAAGCTCTAACTCCTCCCCTAGGTTGTCCTCAATGTCAATACACATGCGTACACACTCTTCTATGGTCCTAGGGTCCTTCAAGTACACATATGATCTCAATTTGGTACTTAGCAGTCCGTCCAAGAATAAAGCCACTTGCTTAGCTGGTGTGGGTAGCTCAGGGACAGTGCATCTTTCAAGATATTGCCTAAATCTCCTTCCTGCAAGTCTCACGGTCTCTTGAGGGGTTTGCGTGAAGCTGTGAATCAGCGAGGAGGTATTATGTCTTATGCCACTCTTAGAGAATTCAATAATGAAGGCCTCTAGGAGTTGGTCTATGCTCCTGAACTGTCTCTCGTTTAGTGGCTGAAACCATGTCAGGGCAGTGTTCCTAAGGGTTAGACCAAAGGCATTGTACTGCGTGAATAGATCCTCCACTTGTTCAGCTCTTAGGACTTGTCTAAACTCAGCCACATGATCGTATGGATCTCCAGTGCCATCGAAGTAGTTCTTCATGGACTTAACTAGCTGAGTCGGTCTCAAAGTCCTTGTGTGCTCTCTAGGTCGTGGTAGAGGGAATTCATCCGCATTTCTTTGATTCCTGTGAGCTCTAAGCATCTCAGGTTCTACTCTATTCGTTTCCATTCTCGTTCTTTCTCTGCCCCCTGAGTTGGCAAAGCTCACCTCCGGCCTTTCTCTATGTCTGTCTCTTTGAGTTCCGTGAGCGTGGGAGGTTCCAGCTCCTGGGTGACCAAAGGACACGTTTGATCTCGGTTGGGGGAAAACGAATTCCCCCTTCCAAGTGTAAGCATGCCTATCATTTTCTGTCACCACAAAGATCCTCTCCGACACGTGATCTAAGTAGGTCACTTTACCTGGGTTATCAGGATCCTTAAACTCATAGATCATGATTGTTCCTATATCAATTGGCCGATCAGGTTTGTACCTCCAAAAAGCTTCGTCAGTCTCTCGATTGAGGAGCAAATCTATGCTCTTATTATCCTGGGGAATCCACTCCGGTGTGATAATCCTAGTGAGAACCGATTTACCTCGAGGGGTTCTAGGTTCTGCACCCATGTTTCCTTGCTCCAGGTCACCTAAGTCTGCTTCTGGGATCACATTTCCAAATTCATCCGTCCTATCTGGGTGACTGGTGACTACATATATGGTTCCTTCTTTGTCCAAGTATGCTCCGTTTTCAAACTTGACAGCTGGGCGCTCTAGTCCAATGGATTGATCAGGATTCTTAATCTGTACCACAGATCTTCCTAGGCCGTCCTCATAGATGCTGGCACCTAATCGGTTGGTCCTAAGGTATTCCAACTGCGTTTTGTATGGGCCTTCTACCCTGTGCAAGTATGGCACTCCTGAACTTCCCGTAGGTCTGTCCATGCCTTGAGACAACTCTGATTCACTTGTATCAGAGCTAGGGTAATGCGAGTGGTGACTCAACTGCTAGGCCCAAGACCTGGCAGTATGATTGACACTAGCCTCTGAAGACCTAAGGCTTTGTCTATCTCTTACTAGATGTCGTCCTGATCTAAGGTTCATATGCCTAACTGATTAACCCAATTTTTCCCAGGTACAACCACGTTTCTGAGTCCTTTGTATCAACTACTTAATCCCCTTTTTATGTTGATTATCGTGTTTATACTCTTGTCTGATATCACGTCGTTAGGAATACTTGAGTTTAATTTCTCACTTTAGTTTGGTCGTTTCACGTTAGGTTCTTTTCCTTTAAGGTTGTCGTTCACACACACAGGTTATCTCTTGTCTTGAACTTGATTTCTTAGATAGTCTTTGATTTATCTCGTGCCTATCGTTGCCTGGAATTACTTCTATCTCTAGTCGTTCTTAGCCTAAGCTAGGAATTGACGAAGGGGAGTTGAGAATATTCCAACCTTTCTTGCTGATCCCTGCTCTTTAGTGCTCGAGAAGTTGATTCTCAAGCTTGCACAAAGCCCTTGCTTGGACGCTTGCATAACATGGAGGTCCATAATGAAGAAATTCCTCCTGTTTGGATAGAGGAATCATTGGAGAAGGACTTAAGTACCTTGGGTAACGATATCTCTCTACACTCTCTACTTTGCATGCAGGGTACAATAAATAACAAACTAGTTAAAACTCTACATGATGATGGTAGTTCACATGACTTCATTTCACATTTATTACTACAAGAACTTAAATTACAAACGTTTCCTTCCTTGTATAAAGTGAAAGATGCATTTCAAGGTAGTCGTTATAATGTAACACAAGAAGTGCAAGATGTTACGATTAGCATAGGCCCATATGTTGATTCACGGACATTTTTAATTGCACCTTTGCAATCTTACGATGTTATACTAGGTATGCCTTTTTGTCACCATTATAACCCACGTATTGACTACCATACGCATACCTTTAACTTTGAATTCAAAGGTCAAATCATTACTTTGTCTGCACGACATGATTTCCAGCCGTTTCCATTGATTAGTCACACTCAAGTAAAGCGTGCATTTAGGAAAGGATTCAACTCATGCAATGTTTTTGTCAATGTCATCAATGATTATACTCATACACTTCATGATGCATATAAACCTTTCATGAGTACTTATGAGGATTGTTTTATGTCTGAGTATCCCTCTGAACTACCACCATCTCGAGGATCCTTTGACCATAGCATAGACTTAGTCCCTAGTAGTTCTCCCCCTCATAAAGCACCTTATAGACATGGCCCACTACATCAAAAGGAAATAGAAAATCAAGTAAAAGACCTACTACAAAAAGGACTTATAAGGCCTAGTTCTTCCCCATTTGGAGCACCAATTTTCTTAGTAGAGAAGAAGAATAAAACTTATCGAATGTGCATTGATTATAGAGCCCTTAACAAGATCACGATCAAGAATAGATACCCTATTCCTCGAATAGATGATCTCTTAGATAAGTTACGAGGAGCTTATGTCTTTAGTAAAATTGATCTTAAATCGGGTTACCATCAGATTCGTATGACACAAAGTGATATTTTCAAGAGTGCATTTAGAACTGAAACTAGCCATTATGAATTTATGGTAATGCCCTTTGGACTTACTAATGCCCCTGCTACATTTGCGCGAATGATGAACAATATTTTTCTTGATTCTCAAGCTTTTGTTCTTGTCCTCTTTGATTATATACTTGTTTATAGTAAGAATGATAGTGAACATGAAAAGCATCTTGAAACAGTTTTTCATTTGTTACGAGAGAACACACTTTATGCTAATCCTGAAAAGAGTTACTTCTTTCAACGTAAGCTAGACTATTTAGGACAAATTATTTCAAGTGAAGGTGTGCATGTGGATCCGAAAAAAAAATTAGAGTTATAGTAGAATGGCCTACACCACAATCAGTCAATGATGTTTGTTCTTTTCTTGGGTTGGCTAGTTTCTATAGGAAGTTTGTTCAAAATTTTTCTTATTTAGCATTGCCTCTTACCTTGTTGTTGAAAAAGAAAATAAAATTTGCATGGGGACTTACCCAACAACAGTCCTTTGACAAACTGAAACAAGCACTTTCACATGCACCTGTTTTTCAGTTACCTGACTTTTCACAACCCTTTCATGTCGTTACTGAAGCTAGTGGTTCAGGAATAGGTGCTGTTTTAATGCAAAATGACCATCCCATTGCATTCCAGAGTAGGAAGCTTAAACCCCCAGAGCAGAATTATAGTACGTATGATAAAGAATTGTTAGCAGTTGTGCATGCTCTACGAATTTGGAAACACTATCTTATGGGCTCTGAGGTCTTAATCAAAATTGATCAAACAGGCTATTAAGCATTTATTAAGTCAACCTTTAATTTTAGATAGGCATCTTAAATGAGCATCATTCATTCAAAGTTTCCAACCCATGATACAATATCAGCCTGGTAAAGCTAATGTTGTAGCTGATGCTCTTAGCCGTTTTCCTTCGCATTCTGTTGTTTTGAATAATATTTATGCCATCCAAATTCATTCTTTTCAAGACATGGTTTTCACTTATGCATCTGATATGTATTTTTCACGTGCATGGCATGACTTCAACAATGGTGCATCTTTATCTGATGAACATTATACATTTCATAATGGTTTTGTTTATTTTCAACATAGATTGTCTATCACCCACGCTTTTAAAGATTTTGTCATTAAAGAAATGCATGAACCATCTTACATGGATCATAGAGGCATACAGAGCACCATTTTTTTTTTTTGCACAGATTTCTTCTTTTGGCTACACATGGAAAAAGATATTGCACATTATGTTTCTCAATGCATTGTATGTTAGCGTGTCAAACGTCATCATATTGAACAATGCATTGTTAAAGTGTTATATTATTAATGTATTAATATGTTTCTGATGTTTTTGATATAGCAGCTAAAGGTTTGTGAGGAGTGTGCAAGGCGTGAAAGGGTGGATATCAATAATCCGAATAATTATTATTTAGCTTGTAAATAAACCTGCGTAGAAGGTTCTATTGTTAGAAAAGTAATGGTCAGAATAAGGGTCGTTGTAGACCGCAGTTTCTGTTATTCAAAGCAATGGCTTTCTGTAAAAGTTACCAACTTTTAGTTTCACACCTGCTTTTCGAAGCCGCCCTCATGTAACCACTATTTTCGACGTAATCAAAAGTCCTATAAATACAGGCACCCCGTGGACTGTCGGAACAGAGTGCATGGGGGGAGATTGCACCCAATACTGTGTTCAGTCTCGTCTCTTCTTATCTCTATTTTTCTGTGTGTTTTTCTGCGTTCATAATCTCTGTATGCACGTGAGCAAGATCCTGACAACACTATTCATGGTTCAACATCAGATGATGAATACAATGTCTAGGGGTGTTTCAAAATCAAATGATAATGTCTGGTATGTTGATTCAGGTGCTTCAAATCACATGACCAGTCACGCAAAATGGTTTAGTACTTTGTAGAAATTTCCAGTTCCTAGATATGTTGAAAGAGGTGATGACACATCACATCCTATCGAGCATACAAGAAATATAGCACTCTCTATGGAGGATGGGAAGGTAAAACACCTTCTTGATGTGTTTCGTGTTCCAAATATAACAAAGAATCTAGTTTCTATTGGACAAATGGTTGACCAGGGACTACAAGTCAGGTTCAATGCTGATGGGTTATATGTAGAAGAATACAAACTGGATGGAACATTGATTGCTAAAGGAAACAAAGTGGGTAGGATGTTCACCTTAAATGTGAAAATTCTTGAAATGAATGCAGCCATCTTTGCAAAAGGTGCAAGAGTTATTGCTGATATAGAGATGTGGCACAAACGGATTAGACATGCAAACTTGCAAAGGCTGAAATTGATGGAGTCAAAGGAGATTGTCCATGGACTACCAAATTTCAAGGTTGTAGAGATGCAAAAGGTATGTGCAGCATGTTAATTTGGTAAATAGTCAAGATCATTTGTTTTCACATGACAAGCATGTTAGTGAGAATGTGCGAGAAATAGTACATACAAATGTTTGGGGCTCTGGAAAGACCACATCTATGGGAGGTTGCAGGTTTTGCGTTACTTTCATTGATGACCATACATGGAAACTGTGGGTATATTTCATGAAAGAGAAGAGTGAGGTGTTCACTCACTTCTAGAAGCCTTGATGGCTGAGAAGAATATGCCTCATTGTTATTGGGTAGAAGTTTTTCGTACTGTTGTATACATCATGAACAAAACTCGGGTTGCCATTGTACATCAAGTTACACTTGAAGAGAAGTTTACAGCTAAAAAGCCAAACTTATCACATATGAACGTTTTTTGTTGTATTGCATATACATGTTCCAAATGAGTTGAGGATGGAGCTTGATCCAAAAGCAAAAAAATGTTTCTTCATTGGATACTCCCTTGAGCAAAAGGGATATAAATGTTATAACCCACTCACACGACAAGTGAAGGTGAGCAGAGATGTGGCATTTGATGAAATTTCAAGATTCTATGCAAATGCCAAAGAAGGATTGAATCATGAACCAAATGACAAAGAAAATGCTAAAAAATCAAGTGCAAAATCTCAAGTTTTGAGTGGACCGGATGCATCACCAAGCAATAGTTCCAATTCAAATCCATGGAGTGGAAGATTGCATGGAAATTTTAGTCCAACAAATTCATCAAATACATCCAAGGAACGTAAAGAAAAGCTTTTTGTTGGTAATAAAACATGTGCAGGTTTTGAAGACGTTGATGTAGATACAACCGGTTCAAAAAAGAGTCTTGATGAGGAACTTGGATTACCCTTTGTGAAGACACCATGAGTAAGAAAGGCACATGTAGATGATACAAGGAGAAGTGATCGAGGACCAAGAAGATATGTGAGCATGCAGAATTGAGTGCAACGATTGACATATGATAGTTACATGGATCGTCATTGTGCCTACATGACAAAGGTAATACAAGATGTTGAACCTTCTTGTTTCGAAGATGCAATTGGAAATGCAGATTGGGAAAAAGCTATGGATGAGGAGATGGTTGCACTTTATGGAAATCATACATGGAAGCTGGTTCCATTGTCATAAGGAAAGAAATCCATAGGCTACAAGTGGGCTTAAAAGGTAAAGCACAATGTTGATGGCACCAAAAGCAGGTATAAAGCATGTTTGATAGCAAAAGAATATGCACAAACTTATGGCATTGATTATGAGGAAACATTCAGCCCTTTAGCTAAAATGTATACTCTCATAACACTTGCTGCATTAGATACAACAGAAAAATCATCGATGAAAGTCACGACGTAAAGATAGTTGCCAAAAGAAGGTGTCTGCATAGGACCACACACATTAGTGTGAACAAGCTACAAGTTTTGAGTAGCTTGAATTGAACCATCTTTTGGGAATGAGGAATGCTGCAATTTTTCAAAAATATGGCCTCCACATACATGTTTACTAGATGCCTCAAGTTTGGGAAAAGAGGAAACTATTTTAGATTTCTGTAAGCATAGCAAACTAGCAAAATTCAGATGACCAAAGCATGCATGCCAAAACTTTTCATCTGACATATTATGAGAATCTTGAATCGCACATGTTGAATAATTCATAGATTTTGCATAATCTATGAGCTTATACAACCCACAACATAAAATGTCAGAAGCAATAATGATATTGTTATTTGCCAGATCATGAATTGTACATTTGTCATCAAGAAAGTATTAGTATATGATCAATGTCTACCCCTCATGATTGTATGCACATTTTGTAAGGCCCCCATTACGAGGAGAAGCTAAGCGTGCATTACCCAATTGATGGGAATCCCAACTTGCATGTTGGATGAAGGTCATATTGGACTATGTAAGGTATTGTAAGGAAAGGGAGTTACCAGGGTCCCCAATTGTGGGGTCCAGGGGAGCGGGGAGCAGCCTCGACTAGGGGGTCCAAGGGGGCCAGCGGGCCCCTGGCTAGGGGGTCCGAGTGGGCCCCTTGGCTCGACGGTAAACAGAATATTCCATGGAATATTCCCTATTGGAGTTCGAAATCATTTATATTTGTTAGGTCGGTTCAACCGGCCTAAGCCGCGTATGGCAATTACGCGGGTGGTGGCCGCCCACGCTCTATCGCCCATGTATAGCCGTCCACGGAAGGCCACCCATGATCCCATATATACATGACTTTTGCACTACCTGAGACATCGAATTGAGCCAGCATACCTCTACCTTGTATCTCCCTATCTAGAGTTGTCTAGATCACCATTTAAGCTCTACCTTTAGAGCGCATGGGTGGACAACGCCATCATCTTTGTACTTGCTGTTAGTCAAAAATTCTTGAGATTCTCCTATATGTGTTATCTTCTCTGCTACTGCTCCTGTGTTATATTGTGTAACTATTGTCTTACATGGTATCAGAGCCGTAAGGTTCGAATAGCTTGAGAAGTATCACTATTTTAGTCTACTAGCATACTAGAATATCAGTACATTATTTTAGTGATTACATGATGGCTTCATCGTCGAACACTGGTCTTTGTGCTTCAGCTAATGTTCATGCTGCACCTATTCGAATTCACCCACCTGCATTCACTGAAGGGAAGCTGGATGGATCCAACTATACACTCTAGAAGTTCAAAATTTCTGCAATTTTGGACTCCTATGCATTACTTGACATTGTCATGGGACCGATGGGATTGGATCCAGAGCCTATACAAGTTGAAGATCCAACTAATTCAAGATTGATGATTCAGCCAGATCCAGATCTTCTACGAGCTTGGAAGAGGTGGAATGGTGATGCATTATGTGAAATTGTCATTAGTGTAAGTGATTTTGTGCTTACTTTAGTTCAACATACTACTAAAGCACATGAGGCTTGGGGCATATTGGCTAGCCAATATGAGACCATTTTTCGCTGTTAGTGGACGATTATAGTAGAAAGATGTGGGTTTATTTCATTCGAGAGAAGGCTAATGCTTTTGAAAAGTTTAAAACATGGCTTAACTATGTGGAAAATGAATCAGGAAGGAAACTGAAGAAATTCAGAATAGATAGAGGAGGTCAATTCTTGTGAATAGAATTCAATAATGATTATAAGGAGCATGGTGTGAAAAGGCAACTTACCCCAGCTCATACACCTCAACAAAATGGCATTGTTGAGCACAAGAACATGATAATAGTTGAAATGGCTCATTGTATGTTAAAGGCGCAAGACATGCCTAATTCATTCTGGGTAGAAGTAGTCAATACAGCAGTCTAAATCCTCAATCAAAGATACATAAAAGCACGGAAGAGGATGACTCTTCAAGAAGCATATTTTGGTAAAAATCCTTCAGTTTTGCATTTCAGAATTTTTGGTTGTTTATGTTATGCACATATTCCTGAGTCAACAAGACCAAAGTTGGATTCAAAAATCAAAAAGTGTGTCTTTCTAGGATATAGTGAAGAGTCTAAAGCATACAGGTTGTGGGATCCTGAGGCAAGGAAGATTTTTGTCAGCCGAGATTTAGTAGAAGATAAAGGTAAATCTACTATCTCATCAAACGGAGAAATATCTCACCTTGTGCCTATAAAAAGACAAGTTAAAGTTGAGGAGGAGGAAACATCTGATGGAGAAATTTCCTCAATAAAAAGCCAACCAGTTGTAGCTGCACAATGTAAGCCACTACGAAAGTGGGCACAACAGCTCTTTGATGATCACAATCCACATGTAGATGTATGAGAATCATCCTCCGATGGATTACGAAAATCAAGGAGAATAGAGGATCAAAGAAGTGCCTCAGAACACATTATTTTGTCAAGTGGTATCTCTGGGACCCTTTTCTTATAGCTTACTTTTGACACATTGGAACCAAGTTCTGGAACCTAATTCAGCACATGTTTCCATAGCTCAAGTTTTACTTTGAGTAGCTCTTCTAAGGTGAGATGACACTGCACCTTAGTGTTCTTCATGAATTCAGTGTTTCGCAGAACCACTAAGTCTTCATTTCTTATCAATATTATGGGAGATCTGATATGAAGAGATTTAGATTCCCATGGCCCAGTGAATTGTGGAAACTCTTGTAAAAAATTAGGTTCAACATATAATCTTTCATCTTCTTATTCTTTTGCTTTGTCTCTATAAATAGATGGAATGTCTCGGGGAAATTGATCATGAAGATCCTCAATTTAAGTAATAAGAGGGGATTAACCTTCTTTTGGCCCATTTCTCTTCTTGTATTTCCCAGAAGAACTCTTAAGAGTACTATTCACTTGAAAGAGGTGTTCCAACATCCATGGAATCAGGAACATAAACTTTCGTTTGTGGCAAGCTTTCTCCTTCAATAACTTGTTGATGCTGTGGAGATAAAGAAACCTACGACTTGTACGGATAAGTCTCAATATGGTCCGGTGTCTCTATGCAATAAGCTCGTGGACTATCTTCATAGGTGTAGTCAGAAATCTGAGCATGAGGGTCATTTCCTAAGACCAATGGGGTTATCGACACCAATTCTCTATCAGGGTTCTCCTTTGCCACTGCATACTTAACTGGGATCACATTGGCAAGAGGTGATAGTTGGTTTCGTAAGAACGGTTGTGGCCTATATGGTGCTTGGTATTATTGTTGGTATTGAGGTTGATATTGCTATTATGGCCTATAATAGGGTTGGTGGTATTAAGTTTGATAAGTACCTTGTTGGTAAGGTTGCTTGTTGGTAAGTGTTGTAGAACAGAGAAGCACAAAAGAAGAGCCCCAAAATTTTCAAATTAATGGGCATAATTTTTCTTCTTTAAAGTCTTAGAGAATTTCCTCAAGCCATGTAAATGCACTAGAGGAGTCCTCTAGATGCATAAGTCCAACTCAGTGTAACATATTCCTTATAAATTAGTAGGAAATTCACTTTTTTAGTAATAAAGTGCCGGTCTCTTGTGTGAAAGGACCAAATTTAGAGCACATGTATATAAGTCACTATGTGACTCTTTGTGAGACTTTTTGCCATTGTGAAGAAGGAGAGCTCCTGATTTTCGAATTTGCTTCTTTCTTGCAGATTTCCCTCTTCTCTTTGATCTTTTATGTGTGTATAATGCTTGGAATGTGTGTGTAGGATTGTTGTCTACCCCTCGCCACTGTTTTGACCTACTGTAGTGTGTGTGTGAGATTATAGGAGCTGTGGTGTGAGTGTGGGCGTTCCCCACCATTCACTATTTTGGCCATAACTTGAAGCACGATTGTCAGAATCGAGTGAAACCACCTCCAATATATGCGTCTCATTGAGAGCTTCAAAACGAGTCTGCTATTGACTATAGTCAGAGTTCAAAACTGGGAGAAATCCTCAATTTACTGAAAACTATTGTAAGTGGTCTCGCGACAGGCACTTTTAGTATTTCAGTGAGTTAGAGAGGTGGATTGGTCTTTTCTCATGCATATAAGCTGAACCACTTCATGTTCCATCATGTGTGCACATGTCCTCATACACTTGGTTAGGTCGTTTGATCGGATTGACAAATAAGCGTGTGTCAATTTCCCACTATACGCACTTGTGTGGCAAATGAGGTTTAGTCTCTTTGGCACAAGTCGTTAAGTCTTCCTGACTTAGGTACACATGTTTTTGGCGCCGTTGCTGGGGAACACTAAGCCAAGGTGCCTTCGTGATGGTTATAGATCGAGTGTGATGAAATCGTACTTGTAGAAGTGAACTCGTTCAGTGGCAAGTAGTCAGTCACTTCAGCACTTGTTATTTCACATCCTGGAGTAATGAGTTTCTAGGCTTAGGGTTAGTAGGAAGGGAGAGAAGGAAGAGTTAGGGTTAGGTTAGGAGAAGAGGAGGAGATGAGTGAGGTAGAAGTAAGTTAAGATCACCAAGAGAAATCTCAAAAAATTTGTCAAATTAGTTAGTTTAGCTTTAGTCACCAAAAAGTATAAAAGCCCAAAAATTCCAGTTCATTTCTCACTGTTCAAAGAGCAGTATCGTGAGAAAAGCAGCGATCGGTATCGTGGGAGCGGTATCGCGCATTTCAGGCTATCAAGACTAGTTGTTGAGCTCAAAGTGCAACCAAGACATCACTGAGGTAAGATTCCATAAGTGTTCACTAACCAAAAAATATTAAAAAAGCACAAAAACGTGAATACTTGCGCATTTGGTATCGCGGGGAGGGACTGTGTATTTTTTTTTAGTTTCTTTGCAAGAGACAATAGGCTAGGAAGGAAGAGGGGTGAGACAAGAGCAAGGGGGTGTAAAAATTTTTGTATTTGGAGGTATTTTGACTTGAGTATCGTGATCGGTCGAGTTTTTGGTATCGTGATACCAAAAATTTCCTTGTATCGCGATACTCGCCGAAGTATCATATCATCGACTACCAGCCTTGGTTTTGCGATACCACTTGAGGTATCGTATCGTCGGGTTGGTATCGCAATCTCACTTTACCAAAGTGGTATCGTATTGCGGTCCACTTCTGGTATCGTATCGTGCCTTGTCTGGTTTAGTATCGCGATACCATACTAGTATCATATCGCGCAAATCAGTGGTATCGTATCATCGCTTGAGTTGGTATCGTATCGCATAACCGCCAGTATCGTATCGTGCTCCATTCTAGTATCGTATCATCACAGCATCCAGTATCGTATCGCTCAGGTCGGAGGTATCGTATCGCCACCTCTAGCAGTATCGTATCATGCAAACCTCAAGTATCGTATCATGCAAACCTCAAGTATCGTATCGTCTCTCTTTCCAGTGTTGTATCGTGATACCATCTTGGTATCGTATTGTCCCTTCGTTGTAGTATCGTATCGTGTGAGGAGATAGGTATCGTATCGGGGCAAACTCCAGTATCATATCATGCCCTTTTTGGTATCGTATTGTCCAAAAAGCGGTATCATATCGTCTGGGTTTCCAGTATCGTATCGTTTGACTTTTTCAGTATTGTATCATGGGAGTTCCGGGTATCGTATCGGCCATAGTATAAGTATCGTATCGCCCAAGTTTTTGGTATCCTATCGTCGAACCC
Organism: Ceratopteris richardii; assembly: GCA_020310875.1. Classification (NCBI taxonomy): domain Eukaryota; kingdom Viridiplantae; phylum Streptophyta; class Polypodiopsida; order Polypodiales; family Pteridaceae; genus Ceratopteris; species Ceratopteris richardii. The sequence continues at coordinate 118,555,971 of CM035426.1, forward strand.
ATAGGTATCGTATCGTGACTAGGCTTGGTATTGTATCGGCTAGTCTTCAAGTATCGTATCGCTAGGATAGCCAGTATCGTATCGTGATCAACACTGGTATCGTATCGCATGTTGATGCGGTATCATATCGCCTAGTTCTCAGGTATTGTATTGTGAGCTGGTGCGGTATCGTACCGTGGACGTTCTGGTATCGTCCAGAGCAGTATCGTCTAGGGTGGTATCGTCTAGGGTGGTATCGTCTAGAGTATTTGAAGCATTTTGAAGGGCAATCTTGAGGCTTTTTGAGAGCCACTCAGGGAGAGTTTCAGAGACCTAGAGAGCCTCAAGAGGGTGAATGAACTTGAGGTCAGGGAGAGTGCTAAGTAGCCGAAGAAGTATCATATCTTCAGGTGGAAGTGCCGATCAGGTCAATCACCGCTTTGTCTATTCAGACACCTCTAGTGACTCGGAGGAGGAGATACCCATGGCTTCAGAAGACATGCAGGGCCCTGCTCCACATAGAAACTTCATGACCGCTGTGGAGGGAGAGTATCGTACCTCCTTACAATACGTTTCTACTAATGCCCAAGAGATTCCCATCTACCTGGATGGCTTAAACAGATCTCTGGCTAGAATGGTAACTTCCAGGGATGCCACAATTGTGCCCAGACCTAGTGTTAAGTATGAAGGAGGAGCATACATGGTCAAGATAGGTCACATCTACATAGTAACCGAATTTCCCTATTTGATCAATGAAAGGGGAGAGTTAGAGGGACAAGAAAACTCAGGGAGACCAAACACTGAGGAGTTATTAGTGACGACTCCTAGAGGCAGGTCCCAAGTGACACGAGTCTTGAGAGGAGACTTGATACCTCAAGACGACTACCTATTGGAAGTCTATTTGATCCAGGGAATGGACTTATTGCTTCAAACAGACTCACCGGCCCAAGGAAGAGAAGAAAGCTGGATGACATTTTATGAGCTAAAGGATCCAGAAGACGAGACTAGAATAACATACCTAGATAAGAATTGTAGAAGATATTGGTTGGTTGATGCCATAGACAGGGCTCAACTGAAATACATGGGTTTGCCTGTATTCCCTCAGAGAGAGCAGGCAACCACCTCTCAAAACCCCTTTGGAACCCAACAAGAGGTAGAGCACACCATGTTAGGACAAACTAGTCAATGGAGTGTTCCAAACCGTACTCATGTGCAATTTGTGACTCCAGGTGTGCAACCACAAAATCAGACCCACCCAGGAGTAGGTAGTCAATACCAACCACCGATAAGACCATGAAAAAACCAATTAGAGTGTAGCCAGGAATACCCCCGGTTAGACCAATGGTTCCTGCCCTCCCTGTAATGCCTAGACCGTCGGAACCAATAAGAAGATTGAGACCAATTCAGGTGGCCAAACGTGTGAGAAATCACTATGACGGATTGGGAGAACCCTACGATCACATTGTTGAATTTAAACAAGTCCTTAGGGCTGAACAAGTAGATGACTTCTTTGTGCAGTATGAGTCTTTGGACTCACCCTGACAGGAACGGCTCTGACTTGGTTCCAGCCATTAGATCCCAACCAATTTGGAAATATGGAGCAATTTTTTCAAGAATTCATTGGGGAATTTACTAAGAGAGGGATTAAACACAACTCTGTGTCTTTAATCCATAGCTTTAAATAGAACCCTAATGAAACTGTGAAAACGGCTGCCCGTAGATTCAACCAATATGTTGATAAATGTCCAGTTGCGGAGAGACCCACTCAACAAAAAATGATTTCATTATTTTTGGATGGACTCACGAATGGAACCCTAAGAACTTTAGTTTACGTGAAAATATTACAAACCTTGAGTGAGTGCCTTCAAGAGTGCATTGACCTAGAAGACAATCTAGCTGAGGATCTCAAGAGCACACCCAACCCCACTAAGTCAGAAGATTCTAGAAGTACTGTCACATCCAACTCCAGTAATGTGGAGGAATTAGCAGAGCTAGTAGCAAAGAAATTGGGAGTCCAAGGACAGAGAAATTACCAACATCCTGCCTTCAGAGTACCCATGTTATGAAGATGTAGTCTATGTGGAGGAGATCACCCTACACACATGTGTGTACGAGGAGGAACTGGTGTACCTCAAACCTATCCTTATAACAGACAGCCCCAACAAGGAACTACCTTGTATTGCCACATAGAACAAAAATACACCAACCACACCACAAAAAATTGTTCATTCAATAGGCAGACACGACCTTTCCAACCACCTCAGTATCGACCATATGGATATCCACCTAGAGAGCGAGGCAGAGAGATGCCTAGGTAAAATCCCTATTCAACACCAACAGGAGCACCGAGGCCATATGAGCAAGTACCATATCCACCACCCCAACCAGTGTTAGGACCACAACTGTCACAACCCCAACAAGTGGTACCAGTTAAGTATGCTCAACCAGAGGAAAACCTAGAAAGAGCCATAGTACCAGCATCCCCTATGACCATTGTGGAATCGACAAACTCAGGCTATGAGCAATCTTAGGGAGAGTACTATACCTATGACACTAACATGGCTGAGTACGAACAATCCTATGATCCACACTACTATGGATACGAAGGATATGAACATGCCTATGGGCCAGAAGTGGCAACATTAATGTACACTACACCTAAAGCGCAATCACCCCTGAGACCACCCATTAGACTGCCTATGCCAAGAGGACCATGTTGTAGATGCGGAGGAGACCATTTTATTAGAGAGTGTACTCGACCTTACAATCCACCACCTCTAGGGCTTGGGAAGGATATTGTAGTGATTGCGAAAAGGAACTCTTTTTAGAGATTCTCCAAAAAATCCTAATAAGACCCAGGAAACAACCCCTGTTAATGTAATCGAGGTGATAGAAGCACCGGGAAGTGATAAGGAGTACACCGTGCCTTTAAAGGCTATTACGCGAGCTCAAATGAAAGAACGAAAAGAAAAACAACCAGATAAGGAACAAGAAAACAATAGGAAGGAAAACCTCAAAAGTCAAATAATCGAAGATTCAGAGGAATCACGTGAGGGTATGCGAAACACAAAAACACAGAAATGGAAGGAAAGAAGATAAAAACTCAAAGATAAATGGATGAAACACAAGAGTCAAGAAAATAGGAAACAAATCAGAAACAAACAAGAGCATAAAGAACCAGAGATTCGAGAGTAAGTTCCCAATCCACAGCTTGCTCGAGAAGTAGAGAAACCAGGATCAATTCTAGCTGACCCAAAACCGGATGATTTGGACATGTGGTTGAAAGCTTACCAAGCTAGAATTAAAACTGGACCGAATGTGGAGCAGCATGAAAAGCTTTACCCACAAGGAGAATTAGAAAAAGAGAGGCTTGCGATATGTCGAAAACTTATACAGGTGGCACAAGCAACCCTAGAAAAGACTATCCCAGCCCTTCAGAAACGAGGATAGTAGAGGATCAATACAAAGAGTGCGTCAAAGCCAAGGATAAAGAACCTAGAGAGAAGGATGACAAGTGTGAATGAACAAGAACCCAGAACAAACCTATGTCAACAATACCTGATTTAGAGGTTGAATGGCCAAATGAGTTATGGAATAGAGTCCAAGAAGAACAATGGAAGAAGAATGGAGCGACTAAGCCTCCCTTTGAGGAATTAGATGTGGAAGTTTATCAACCCAATCCCATTATGGAAGAAGTATACGAGGAAGTGTTAAGGCTAGATAGAAATAGAGAAGAAGCTTAGAGCATTTCAACTTTACCTAATTACATGGGAGAAGATGAAAAGGATTCTATGATAATCCGAGCACCCACGGTACATCGAGAAGGAAAGGGAAACTAAGAAAAGATTTCACACAATCTAACGGAACTTAAGAAGACAAAAGTACAATGCAAGCTGACCATGGAAGAATTACTTTAGGTTAAACCACATTTATGGAAGCAATTAGCGAGTCAACTGGAATTAGGGCAAGAAAAGGAAGAAAAGGGAGTCAAGGGAAAAGAAAACTCATCTAAAATACAAATTCCAGTTGATAAGGTGGGAGAATTTAGTGAAGGAGATGAAGGTACCACATGTCTACCTATCACTTACAATGGGTACATGACCAAGGCCATACTAGACACTGGAGCAGGAGTAGGAATCTCCACCAAGGAGATTTGGGAAAAATGGGGAAAGCCTGCCTTGCGGCCCACACGCATGAAGCTCCAATTAGCAAACGGTCATGTGGAGAAACCCTTAGGAATACTGGAAAGAATCAAATTAACCACCTGTGGAGTTGAATTTGAACACACATTAGCCATCTGTAAATTCGAAAAGGCTAACAACTACGAAATGATATTAGGACGACCTTTCATGAGACAAATGCGGGTAGTGCAAGACAGGGGAAGAGATTCATTATACCTGCAACATCAAGGAAGTACCACCAAGATAAACTTGCACACATTTTCATATCGAGATGTCCCTCCACTACAATGGAATCCCATACACAAAGAGGAAGATGACCTATCTATTCATAGTGCGGGATCAAGCAATCAATCATGGATGCATGAGGACGCACAGTTATGCATGTGTAAAGAAGCCAAGAAAGAGGACAACAAAAGATAGTTATGGCTAATAGGACATCCTAACTACAGACCTGTAGAGGAGTCAAGGTATATGCCTCAAATCTTTCCTTATGAAACCTTTGAACCACATGGATGGATGGAAATTTTAGCCACCTTAGATGTGTGTGTGAATGAGGAAGTACTAACGATGAATGAGTGCATATATGAAGAAGGCTATGATGTGAATTTATACATGGTTGTCCTTCAAGAAGTGGAAGAAGGAGAAAGCTTGGAAAAAGAATGGAAAGAGGTATATGAGAGTATAGAAATGGAACCAGAATTCGATTCAGAAGAGAGCTATCTAGACACCATTCGAACCAAAGAGAAGCAAGAACCGACAAAAATCTTGGCAATAGAGGCTGCTCCCATAGTACAAAAGCGAGAGGAAAACATGAGTAAAATCGAACCAAATCCAGATCTTTTCGAGGTTCTTGAACATTTTAAAAGATATGAAGTAGAAGAGAGAAAGGTAGCCATTCAAATGCCTAAACGAGAGGCTCGAGATAGAGAAGCATACGACAACAAAGAACAAACAAAAAAGATCATAGTAATAGTGGAAGATGGGGAAGAAAGATGCACATACATAGGTAAAGATGTGTCAGTTGAAGAGGAAGAAGAACTAATACAATTAATCCAAGAATATCGAGACATATTTGCATGGACATATAAGGATCTCAAGGGTGTGGAACCCTCAATTTGTTCCCATAGAATACCGATGACAACGGATGCGAAACCATCGAAGCAACGCCCATATACATACAATGAGGTCTATGCTGCTAAAATCAAGGAAAAAATAGACAAGCTATTAGCGACAGGATTCATATATGAACTAGAACACACCGAGTGGGTCTCGTCATTAGTAGTTGTGCCTAAGAAGAACGGAAAACTGAGGGTGTGCATTAACTTGAAAAAAGTCAATGCAACCACCATACGTGATAGCTACCCATTGTCCATTACGGATCATCTATTGGAAAGAGTAGCAGGAAAAGAAGGCTATAGCTTCTTAGATGGATTCTCCGGATACAATCAAGTAGCTATTGCTACTCAGGATCAACATAAGACCGCATTCGCGACCGAATGGGGAGTCTATGCTTTCCGAGTGATGCCTTTTGGACTCCCTAATGCGCCTGCTACTTTCCAACGATTGATGTGTCATGTTTTCAAGGAATTCCTGAAGAAGAGCATGGAAGTGTATGTAGACGACCTATATACATATTCAAATCAAAGGTTGGACCACATTCCTGAATTGCAAAAGATATTTAATAAATGCTGACAATATAGAGTCTGCCTAAACCTAGAGAAATGTGTCTTCATGGTAAGACAAGGGAAGATTTTAGGACACATAGTCTCTAGAAATGGAATTTCCATGGATGAAGATAAGATTAAGGTCATCTTAGAGCTTCCTAGACCTAAGAATGCGAAAGAGGTACAAGCATTTATGGGACATTGTGGATACTATCGTCGATTTATCCAAATGTATGCCATAATCGCCAAACCCTTGTATGGACTCTTAACTCAATTCATTTGGACAGAGGAATGTGAGAAGGCATTCAATGAGTTAAAGAAGCGGCTCAGCACGGCTCCAATTCTGAAAACACCGAATTGGAACAAGCCCTTCCATATTCATGTAGATGCTTCTAATTACGCAATAGGATGTATCTTAGCCCAACCAGCAGACGAAAGGAAGCTAGATCACCCAATTGCCTATGCTAGTAGACAACTGAATCAAGAGGAAAGAAATTATACCACTACCAAACGAGAAGGATTAGGAATGGTCTATGCAGTGAAGAAATTTAGACACTATCTCTTAGCCAACAAATTCAAGTTTTTCATAGACCATCAGGCTCTATTGTACCTAGTCAATAAGCCTTGTAACACGGGAAGATTGGTAAGATGGTTCCTACTATTGATGGAGTTCGACTTTGAAGTGATAGTGAAAAAGGGAAACACGCATGTAAGAGTAGATCATCTTTCGAGGTTAACACACGGAGAACCACCAAGTGGAGTGCCCGATGATCTGCTAGACACTTATTTATTTAACTTGGAAGTGTGTCCCAAGTGGGCAGAGAAACTAATTCCCATACTCATGGCCCACAACACCCAATCAATAAGGAGAGTAAAAAGGAAATTATCCAATCAAGGAATTTACACATTGTTGCTGGAAGTGTGTACTACAAGGAAACCAATGGTGTATTACTAAGATGTGTTGAGGAAGACGAACAATCGAAGTTAATTGAACAAGCACATGTGAACAAATGGAGGACACACAAAGGAACTCATGGAGCTATTAGCAAATTAAAACCATTAGGAGTATACTGGCCTGACATGACTAAGGATGTCCATGATCACGTAAGTAACTGTGCAGAATGCCAGGAGACAATTCCCGAGGATCATATGTCCATACCTTTCTCAACGATAGCACCCAATTGGAGCAAAATATTGGTAAAATTCCTAAAGACAAGAGAGCATGAGGAAGGATTTAGCTTGGCAAGAAAACGATCCCTAGAGGAGATGAGCAAGGATTATGTACTCATAGGAAAAAACTTGTTTAGAAGAGGAAAAGACAACCAATTGCGATTATGTGTGCATGAAGGAGAATATTTGCCCATATTAGAGACGGCACATGCAGGTGCGGCAGGAGGTCATTTTTCAGCAGAGAGAACCGTAAAAACGATCCTCTTCGGGCTTGTGGTGGCCAACTTTACATATGGATGTTGAAACATATGTGCGAAGCTGCGAAACATGCCAAAGGGCTAAATACCCAATTTGGAGAGATGACATGCCCTTGAGAACCATGGTTTATGCTAGAGCATTCTCTAAATGGGGTATTGACTTCATAGGACCCATTAACCCACCGGCCAAAGGATCACATGACGAATACATCATAGTAGCCACAGATTACTTGACAAAATGGGTAGAGGCAAAGGCTTCTAGAAAGAATGATGCTCGAACCACGGCTAAGTTTCTTTTTGAGCATATCTTCACTCGTTTTGGATTACCAATTGAGATTGTGAGTGACCGAGGAACTCACTTCATTAACGAAGTGATAGAGTCTCTAATGAATGAGTTTTTAGTGATCCATAAAAAATCGGCCCCATATCATCCCCAAGCCAATGGTCAAGCGGAAAGTTCCAACAAGGTATTATGCCCAGTATTGACAAAGATTGTCAATAATGGGAGTTCTGACTGGGACAAGCAATTGCATCATGCAATTTGGGCATTTTCGAGTCGCATACAAGACTGCCATTGGAACTACCCCATTCAAATTGGTGTACGTGCAGAATGCAATTTTGCCAATTGATTTTTTAATCCCCACTTTGAGAGTAGCCCAACAGTATGAATGGACCGGGCATGAATTATCTCAACAGAGAAGCTGCATGAAACTAGGTTACAAGCAGTAGCAGGAATCTATGCGGCTAAGAGAAGACAAAAGGCATATCATGATGCACATATAAAAGACAAAGGACTGAAAGAAGGAGACCTAGTCCTGGTTTACACCTTAAAGCAACATGCCAAGAAGTTACAAAAACGCGGATATGGACCTCTGACCATAAATAAGATTTCTATGAGTGGAGCAGTTAATCTAGCCACTTTAGATGGAGACATTCTTCCTAACTACATAAGTGGATGTAGAGTGAAACGATTCATGGAGCCATTGATGGATCAAATGTTAGCACGTCTTGTAGGTGCACAAAATAGGAAGAAAGAGGAAGAACGGATTAGAGAGGAGGCACAGCAAGAAGCACTAGAACGCATCAAGAAACGGAAAGAATGGCTTAGGCAAAGAGACGAACGGTATCTCCAAGGAGAAGAGCCTATCCCTATGGCTAATTACCAAGTCCATAAGTCTGACAGGACTAGTGCTTACATGTCACAGCATTACCTAAGCCTAGGGATTGGCAAAACAAAGTACAAATTGATAGATGCCTTGATAGACTCAGGAGCAGGACTTAGTTGCATACGTAACACAGTCATAAAAGATCTCCAAATGAATATGACCCCCACAAAAGCTCATATGATAGGAATTGGAGGTCAAATCATAGAATGCATTGGAGCAACGATAGTATCCCTCCACCTAGGAAATTCTTCCATGGAACAACGAGTCTTAATGTGCAGAGATGAAGATTTAATAGAAGATTTGACCCTAGGACAGGATTGGATCATTGAAAATGAAGTAAGCATCAACCTAGCTCAAGGCTATATTTCAGCCAAGATAGGGCACAAGGAAATTTTTAGTCTATTAGGGGAGAAGCCTTCACAACAACCAAAAGCCATCGAGAGTGAAAAAGAATGCAAAGAAGAGCTAGTGGAACATGATTCCAACCCCAATATCTCATAAACCAATCTAGAAGAAGTAGAAAGCTCAAACCCTAATGTGTCCGAGGAAGAGGTGAAATCATCCCATTCAGTTGGTGAACGGCCAGACAATAAGGGGACCAACTCTCATGGAGTTTCTCACATGATAGAAGGATCACTAATATGGAAAACAACACTCAGATACACGCAACAAGGAACGGTCAACTGCAAATGGTACGCAAGGATCAGGTGCAGAAATGAGAGACGTCAACATCAACTCACAAGGAGAAAAAGGAGAACAAGAAGTCAGCTTCACCAAAATCCAAAACAACAAGACTCTTGCAAGTATGGCTTCGGAAGACTCTGATTGAAGCTCAGAAGGCACAACAACAAATATGGATTCCCAAAAAGGTCAGACAAGCAGCCAAGCAAGAGATACGCAAACAGACAGATACATTACATCGAGAAATTCAGACAACAAAGCCAAGACAAACTCGTCATAAAAACATGAAGAGAAAAAACTCAATTACTAAAACATCAAAAGAAATACATGAAGTTCGAAGGACCATAGAGAAGACACGGACTATCAACATGACAACGAAGTGGATTTGGAAGCCAAAGAAACCGCAAGGAATGGACCACCACACCAACAAAGATTCCAATTGCACTCATGAAGTATCAAATGCACCTAAAAGTATGCATAGTAGGGCCACATCACAAGGCCAATCATTCGGCACTTGATGTGCATAAAAAAGTTAGTGGTGCACATTCCCCAATGGGAATTAGGACATAGCTTCAACTTCCTTAGGAATGGACATACTATGTAAATAAATAAATGCTTCGGCTATACTAATACTTATTTTCTTTCAGGAAAAAGAAATAAAAGGAAGTGTTAAGAGATCTCACTTATAGAACCAAGGGAAACTGAGTGACGGAACGACAACATATCACTGCAATGCACTACACAATTGCTATGCTTTCCATTGAAGCTAATGCACTTTTCATTACAAGTGCAGATGGCGTTTGAAGATTCCGAGGCCACGATTCAGGAGGAAGTCTTGGAATTCCCTCTTCAGAGTATAAACAAAGCAAAGGGACATTAGTTTAGAGAAGATCAACCGGCTGGGGAGTATCTTTTCCTGGCGACTATCAAAATCATGGATACAGATCATCAATTTCTGATAATGTCCCAAGATTTCAGAGTAGTGCATGAACTCCTGTCTACAATCGACATCATGAAAAAAGCGGGCATACACAAATACTTCGAACTGCCAATCTACAAGCCCGACTTTGAAAGATGCACACAAGGCATGAACACATTATAGCCAGCACTGCATGACCCATTGGTGCTTTAGGCTAAAGTGATGGACAGTATAGGTGAATGACTTTTGATGGGGAATGGGTCATGTTTTTACTTACGTTCTCCCTTTCTTGATTTTTTTCTTCCTTGGCAGATCTTGCAATTATGCCTTCTAACTTCTCTAGAAGTCCATCCAAGTGTAATTGTGTCTTGGCTGAGCCCGAGTAATTGAAAAGGCGGCTGGCTTCAAACATAGTCTGAGCCAATGCGACCATCTTCACGCAAAGCTTGGTTCTTTCTATCTCTAGGTCAGCTCTAGGGTAACACTTGTCATGATCCGTGACATTTGGCCCTTCTTGGATTCTGGCCTGATATGCTTTAAGCATCATGTCTATATCTTCAGGAGTGGGATCAGCTAATACTGATCCTACTCTAGGGGGTGGTGGAATCATATGAGGTGGGTTGGAAGGTGGCCGGTCGGATGGCGATGGGAATGGTGGTGGTGGGATAGTGTGAGAGGGAGTTTGAGATGTGAGTTCAGTTATCCTGGCTTTGGTTTCTCTTATGCTTTCCTCAAGTTCACTCATCTTTTTAGCCCATTGTCTCTTCATTCTTTCCCGACTATCTTTCCATGCTCTAGTCCTTTTCTTTGTCATGCTCTCGGTTTCACTAGCCTCTGGGTTCTTATCTTGGTTTACCCCTTGATTCTGCTGCAATGCTTGAGCTCTAGTGACTACCTGTACGGGCACAGTGGAAGTGACACTTCCTGTGGAATCTACCACTAACCCAATAACATTCATAGGCGTGATTTTTGGCATATTATTGGGGTTCTTTGGGCAATCTCGTAAGAGATGCTCTTTTCCACAATCTTGGCAAAAGCCTTGGATCGTCACTGACTGGGTTTGTGTAGGTGGAGGTAAGGGGCAATCACGAATGAGGTGATCTCCTTGGCATCTGTAGCATGGTCCTCTTGGGAATGGAGGTCTTACTTGCCTAGGTTGAGGCCTAGGGTTGGGGTTTGCATACATGACGTTTGTGTAATCTGACTCCCAACTAGGTACATTTGGCTCTTCGCTGTAATAGGACTCACCATGTTCTGGAGACTGCATGTAGTACGCCTGGGGACTATCAACATGTGTAGAATCAAAGCTATGGTCACTCAGGTCACTTTCAGAAAGCAATGGTGTTACAGGGACTATAGCTCTATTCAGGTTTTCTTCTGCAACAGCATACTTTACCGGAATCACATTGGCTGGGGCAGGGGGTTGTTGTGCTAGCACAGGTTGAGGCCTTTGTTGGGCTTGATATTGTGGTTGATAATTTTGTTGTGGCCTGCCATATGGCTGTGGAGGGTACTGGTTCTGGTATCTTCCCTGTGGTGGATAGGGTTGAGGATAGGTTTGCCTAACTGTTTGCTTATTGTAGGGGCAATCTTGTGCGGTGTGATTGGTGTACCTCCGTTCTATGGTGCAGTACTGGCTACTAGGATTTACTTGGGGTTGAGCCATAATGGGACATACGTTCGCCATGTGGTCGCCACCACAAGTATAGCACCTTTTCATAGGGGCAAACCTTGGGATTTGTTTGCTAGTTACACCTAATTTCTGAGCTACTTTCTCTGCAAGTTCCTCGATTGATGTGGATTGCGTGGAAGAGAGGCTAGAGGCACTATCCGAATCTTTGTATATCTTGGAAAGCTCTAACTCCTCCCCTAGGTTGTCCTCAATGTCAATACACATGCGTACACACTCTTCTATGGTCCTAGGGTCCTTCAAGTACACATAAGATCTCAATTTGGTACTTAGCAATCCATCCAAGAATAAAGCCACTTGCTTGGTTGGTGTGGGTAACTCCGAAACAGGGCATCTTTCAAGATATTGCCTAAATCTCCTTCCTGCGAGTCTCACAGTCTCTTGAGGGGTTTGCTTGAAGCTGTGAATCAGCGAGGAGGTATTATGCCTTATGCCACTCTTAGAGAATTCAATTATGAAAGCCTCTAGGAGTTGGTCTATGCTCCTGAACTGCCTCTCATTTAGTGGCTGAAACCATGTCAGGGCAGTGTTCCTAAGGGTCAGACCAAAGGCATTGTACTGCGTGAATAGATCCTCCACTTGTTCAGCTCTCAAGACTTGCCTAAACTCAGCCATGTGATCGTATGGATCTCCCGTGCCATCGAAATAGTTCTTCATGGACTTAACTAGCTGAGTTGGTCTCAACGTCCTTGTGTGCTCTCTAGGTCGGGGAAGAGGGAACTCATCCGTATTTCTTTGATTTCTATGAGCTCTAAGTACCTCAGGTTCTACTCTATTTGTTTCCGTCCTCGTTCTTTCTCTGCCTCCTGTGTTGGCAAAGCTCACTTCTCGTCTATCTCTACTTCTGTCTCTTTGCATTCCATGAGCTTGGGATGTTCCAGCTCCAGGGTGACCATAGGATACATTTGATCTTGGTTGGGGAAAAACGAATTCACCTTTCCAATTTTAAGCATGCCTATCATTTTCTGTCACCACAAAGATCCTCTCCGAAGCGTGATCTAAGTAGGTCACTCTACCTGGGCTATCAGGATCCTTAAACTCATAGATCATGATAGCTCCTATATCCATTGGCCGATCAGATTTGTACCTCCAAAAGGCTTCGTCAGTCTCTCGGTTCAGAAGCAGATCTATGCTCTTGTTGTCTTGGGGCACCCACTCAGGTGTGATAATCCTAGTGAGAACAGATTTGCCTCGGGGGGTTCTAGGTTCTACACCCATGTTTCCTTGTTCCAAGTCACCTAAGTCCGCTTCTGAGATTACATTCCCAAATTCATCTGTCCTATCTGGGTGACTGGTGACTACGTATATGGTTCCTTCTTTGTCCAGGTAAGCTCCATTTTCAAACTTGACAGCTGGGTGCTCTAGTCCTATGGATTGGTCAGGGTTTTTAATCTGTACCACAGACCTTCCGAGGCCGTCCTCATAGATGCTAGCACCTAATCGGTTGGTCCTAAGGTATTCCAACTGCGTTTTGTAAGGGCCTTCTACCCTATACAGGTATGACACTCCTGAACTACCTATAGGTCTCTCCATACCTTGAGGCACTGGTATCAGAGCTAGGGTAATGCGAGTGGTGACTCAACTGCTGGGCCCAAGACCTTGCAGTATGATTGACACTAGCCTCTGAAGACCTAAGGCTTTGTCTCTCCCTTACTAGGTGCCGTCCTGATCTAAGGTTCATATGCCTATTTAAGTAGCCCAATTTTTGCCCAGAGTACAGCCTCGTTGTCGATCAATTGGTATCAGTCACTTGATTCTTTTTAGTTATTTCTCGTGTTTAAGGTCTTGTCTGATATTACGTCGTCAGGAATACTTGAATGTTCTTCGTGCTTTTAGGTTGACCGTTCCACGTTAGGTTCTTTTCCTTTTAAGGTTGTCGTTCGCACACACACAGGTTATCTCTTGACTTGCACTTGATTTCTTAGATAGTCTTTGATTTATCTCGTGCCTATCGTTGCCTGGAATTACTTCTAACACTACCCGCACTTAGCCTAAACTAAGAATTGACAGAGGGTGTTGCGGGTTTTCCAACCTTGAGTTCCTTTCCTTGTATTGTTGCCCTGGTGTGCCCGGGACGCGTGTTCCCAAGCCTGCACTTACTCTTGCCTTGCGTACCCTTCGCTGCTCTCAAAGGACCTGTAAAAGGCCCACCGTTAGCTCAAGACTTAAATTCGAAAGACAGAACCAATCACTTTCATTCATGTAACACTTCACCAATTTGCACTATGACTTTTTGGACACAACTCTAGAGATCCCTGAACTTTGTTCCCCCTAGGTATGGTCAACTTCAAAATACCCTAGCTAATATTCCTGATCTTTCCCTAGCTAATATACCCTAGCTAATATACCCCTAGGTTGTACTCCCTGTGAGCTTTCCAACAAAACAAAAATCACGGCAAACGGATTTCGTATGAGAAAGTTATGCCAGTTCAGGGTTTTGGGGCTAACACAGGATTAAACTAGGTTAACAGGCAAACAGGAGTTCTCGAGTGACTTGGGTCATGCCCTCGTAATGCAAGACTACACCCTAATGTTTGTCCCACACTTGGCCAAAATTTAGACCACAATTTTTGCCTTAAAAATTTGACCTAATTTGCCCTTCTAACGTGTTCGCAAAGTCTGTCGGTCGCGATTGACAGGTCAGTCGCGATCGACGTGTCGATCGCGATTGACAGGTCCGTCGTGGCTGTCAATCGCGATTGACTGGTCAGTCGCGATTGACACGTGGCCGAAAATTCAGTCAATCGTGGTCAAACAGTCGTTGACTCTGTCGATCGCGATTGATGGGTCGATCGCGATTGACAAGTCGGTCACGAGGGTCTGTCCGTTGTGGTCAAACAATCGTTGACTGTGTCGGTCGCGATTGATAGAGCCATCGTGGGCTGTCAGTCACGATTGATGAGTCGATCGCAATTGATGGCTCGATCGCGATTGACACGTGTCACGCGTATGGTCTGTCGGTCATGGTCAATCAGTCGTTGACTCTGTCGGTCGCGATTGACAGAGCCGTCGTGGGCTATCGATCGCGATTGACTGGTCGATCGCGATTGACAGGTCTGTCCGTCGTGGTTTGTCGGTCGCGATTGACAGAGCGATCGCGATTGACAGAAATCTGAGGAATTTCAAAAAACTAAACACATTTTTGGGAAGCTCTAGGCCTGTAGATCATGGTTTTGCACTTTGTTTGGTAATTTGAGCGTTTTTTCTGTCGGTCGCAATTGACAGAGGTCGGCGACACACAGACAGTTACTTCGAATTCCGTACCTGCGCAGAGTGCTGGGGACGATGATGTGACCTGTACCTGCAAGACAGCTCAAGAAACATGCAAAAACAGCACACACAATTTCGCTCTCTCGCTCTCTCTCACAAGTGAAATGAGGGAAATGAGGTGGAGATGGTGATATAATCAAAAAACTGAAATTTTTGTGATGATGGAAATGGAGGTGGAAGATGGTGATGATGGTGATGGTGATGATGGTGGTGAGGTAAGAAAGAGAAAAATAGGAAAAGTAAAGAAATTACCTACAACGCCAACATCTCCAATCTATGTCTTACCATCACACGCTCGTCCTCAAAGCTCGATCCCCGGCAACGGCGCCAAAATTTGGTGTAGCTCAGTGATGAGTAGCACCTCCTTTAATGTCAATCCGGGAAGACGTGAGGATGGTATGAAGACCTCGAGCAAGTGGAGGCACAAGTGCGTGAGTGAGAAGCACACAAGCATGCACACACATACACACACACGCGCACATACGGCAAGACAAAGAGGGAGAAGCAATGGAGTTCTTAGATTACTTCCAAAAAGCTCTTACAAGTTCATTCCAATTACAATCTAACCTCAAAAATGAGCTCTCTAGCTCCTTTTATAGTTTTTGACTAGCTTTGGCCCTGTTCAGACCTAGTGTCCGGCTTAGTTAAAAATTAGGTTCCGGGGCTTATTAGAGGGCTCAAACGAGATCTAAAAAATATGAAAATTGGCAGGTAGATACTTCTAAAGCTCCTCAAGCTCAAGGACTCCTTGGCTTGCACAAAATGGAGCTACAAAAAGGTGAACATGGTATTTACAGGGGTTGTTAGTGATGAGAATCACTTTTAATTGGTGTAAAGGTTTTGAAAAATTAAAGGTTGCCTTAGTGCTAGATCTGCGTGAATGCTCGTACTTGCTTCTTCATGAAGAAAATTATTGGCCTACTTGCCAGATCTTCTTTGACTGCCATGTCTGCTTGTGCTGTCCCTTCGCTCTGACTCTCTTCATCTTGTGGCTCCTTCGGTTCCCTGACTGCTGCCAACAGTTGTTCTGATGGATCAAAGAAGAATCCAAAGAAGAAAAATCTCATACCAAATTGCTTCTATTGTGAAAAGAAAGGCCATGCCATCAAGGATTGTAGAAAGAAGCAAGCTGATGAATGGAATGGGACTATAAAATCATCGTGGAAGAAGAGAGAGTCTGCAAACAACACAGAGTTAGAACTATGGGTAGCTATTGAAGAGGTATGCTCATCTGCTCAAGCTCGTGTCGATGAACCATGGATTCTAGATAGTGGAGCTGCTCGCCATATGACCAGTAAAAAGGATTGGTATAGTTCCCTAGTGCCTTTATGGGAATCCATCAATGTAGCGGTGGGAAATGACTCCAAGTGTCCAATGGAGGGAATTGGAACCATCTCTTTTATCACTTCTCCAGGTGTTGACAAAAAGTTATCCGATGTTCTTTATGTACCTACACTTTAAAGAAATTTATTGTCAGCTTTCTACAAGAACAGATCGTGGACTTGAAGTTCACTTCAATAAGAGTGCTACAGAAATCATGGATTCATCAGGTAATGTAGTAGGTAAAGGCATAAGACATGATAACTTGTATGAGTTAAGTGCCTTAACTGCTACAAAAGATAAAGATGTAAGCAGGTTATGGCACCAATGATTTGGGCATCTTGGATTTGCAGTTTTGAAGGAGATGCAAAGAACACAGATGGTTGCTCATCGGCCTGCATTTTTAGAGTTGCAGAAACCTTGTGAAGCTTGTATGATGGGCAAACAACAACGAAAGGCATTTCCAAGAGAAACCAGCAATCGATCTCAAGCCCCTCTAGAGTTGGTACATGCTGATCTCTGCGGTAAAATGTCTACACCTGCTTTAGGAGGATCTTTCTACTTTTTGATGTTATTCAATGATTATAATAGAAAGATGTGGGTTTATTTCATTCGAGGGATGGCTGATGCTTTTGAAAAATCTAAAACGTGGCATAAATATGTGGAAAATGAATCAGGAAGGAAACTGAAGAAATTCAGAACAAATAGAGGAGGTGAATTCTTGTCAACAGAATTCAATAATTATTGTAAGGAGCATGGTGTGAAAAGGCAACTTACCACAGCTCATACACCTCAACAAAATGGCATTGTTGAGCACTACAGGGCAGTAGTTGAAATGGCTCGTTGTATGTTAAAGGCTCAAGACATGCCTCATTTATTTTGGGTAGAAGCAGTCAACACAGCAGTCTACATCCTCAATCAAAGCTAGACAAAAGCACTGAAGGGGATGACTCCTCAAGAAGCATATTCTGGTAAAACTCCTTCAAATTTGCATTTCAGAATTTTTGGTTGTTTCAGTTATGCACATATTCCTGATTCAACAAGATCAAAATTGGATTCAGAAAGAAAAACGTGTGTCTTCCTAGGATATAGTGAAGAGTCAAAAGCATACAGGTTGTGGGATCCTGAGGCAAGGAAGATTTTTGTCAACCGAGATGTGGTGTTTGATGAACGACCACACTTAGTAGAAGATAATGGTAAATCTACTATCTCATCAAATGGAGAAATATCTCACCTTGTGCCTATCAAAAGACAGGTTAAAGTTGAGGAGGAGGAAACATCTGATGGAGAAATTTCATCAATAAAAAGCCAACCAGTTGTAGCTACATAGCGTAAGCCACTACGGAAGTGGGCACAACAGCTCTTTGATGATCACAATCCATATGTAGATGCACCAGAATCATCCTCGGATGGATTACGAAGATCAAAGAGAATAGAGGAGCAAAGAAGAGCCTCAGAACACATTGTTAACATGGATCTAATGGCAGATATCATGGGCTCGATAAAGGAACCTACCACCATTGAAGAAGCTCTTGATGATCCAAGTTGGAGAGTGGCAATGCAGTCTGAGTATGATAGTATACTAAAAAATGATACATTGGATCTAGTCGACTTGCCGCCAAAGAAGAAGGTAATAAGTACTAAATGGATTTGGAAAGCGAAGTATAAAGCAAATGGAACATTAGAAAAGTATAAGGCAAGATTAGTTGCACATGGTTTTTCACAGATCAAAGGATTTGATGTTCAAGAAACTTTTGCACCAATAGCACGCATGACAACTATTCAGACGGTACTTGTAGTAGCTGCACAAAAGGCTTGGCCTATTTTCCACATGGATGTTAAATCTGCATTTTTGAATGGTCACCTCAAGGAGGAGGTATATGTATCTCAAACATCAGGTTTTGAGGTGCCCAATTCATAAAATAAAGTTTGCAGGTTGAAGAAAGCTTTGTATGGACTTAAGCAAGCTCCACGAGCTTGGAACCAATGGATAGATAATTTTTTCAAAAATATGGGTTTTGAAAGAAGTACTTATGATGGTAACTTGTATGTAATGAAAAGGGATAGCAAGCTAGTTGTTGTCATTGTATATGTAGATGATTTGATCAGTATAGGAGATCATCAGGAACTCATCAATGAAACTCGGATCATCTTGGGAACTGAGTTTGAAATGACAGACTTAGGTCTACTCCATTTTTGTCTAGGAATTGAAGTATGGCAAAGGAAGGATGGCATTTTCATCTCACAAAAAAAAATATGCCAAAGAAATTCTCAAGGCATTTGGAATGATGGATTGCAATTCAACTAGCACACCTATGGAGGTAAATCATAAGCTATCTATAGATGGTAACATGCCTAATGTAGATGCTAAGAAGTATAGGAAGCTTGTTGGAAGTCTTATTTTTCTGTGCAACACTAGACCAAATATTTTCTATGTTGTTGGAGTGTTAAGCAGGTTTTCCAACAAACCTAAGGAGAGTGATTGGAATGGTGGAATGCAAATTCTAAGGTACATTGCAAGAAACTTGGATTTTGGTATTTTTTATACCACAGGTGATACACTCCAAGGATATTGTGATTCAGATTGGGCTGGAGATTGTGATTCTAGAAAATCAGTTTTTGGATATTGTTTCTCACTTGGTTCAGGAATATTTTCTTGGGTAAGTAGGAAGCAACCAACTCTCGGACTCTCCTCCACTGAAGTAGAATACAAAGCAGCTTGTTTTGCTTCTTGTGAGGCAGTTTGTTTAAGGATAATTCTTGCAGATCTAGGCTTTCCATCAAATATGGCAACTGTACTTGTGTGATAATCAAAGTTGTATGACTATTGCAAAGAACCTAGTATTTCATCATGAGCTAATTGAAGATGAAATTGTGGAGCTAGAATATTTCCGAACAGAGGCTAATTGTGTTGACATATTCACTAAAGCACTTGGAAGAGAGCAGCTCAACAGGAATCTTCAACAGATGGGCATAGGACTGAAACCTACTTGATTTTTCATCGGTAAACATTGAGGGGGGGTGTTAGTATATGATCAATGTCTACCCCTCATGATTGTATGCACATTTTGTAAGGCCCCCATTATGAGGAGAAGCCAAGCGTGCATTACCCAATTGATGGGAATCCCAACTTGCATGTTGGATGAAGGTCATATTGGACCATGTAAGGTATTGTAAGGAAAGGGAGTTACGAGGGTCCCCAATAGCGGGGTCTGGGGCAGCGATGAGAAGCCCCGACTAGGGAGTCCAAGGGGGCTAGTGCGTCCCTTGGTTGGGGGGTCTCAGGGGGGCAGCAGGCCCCTTGGCTAGACAACAAAGGGAATATTCCATGGAATATTCACTTTCAGAGTCAGAAATCATTTATATTTGTTAGGTCGGTTCAATCAACCTAAGTCGTGTATGGAAATTACGCGAGCAGTGGCCGCCCACGCTCTACCACCCATGTATAGCCATCCATGGAAGGCCACCCATGATCCTATATATACATGACTTCTGCACTATCTGAGACATCGAATTGAGCCAACATACCTCTACCTTGTATCTCCCTATCTAGAGTTGTCTTGATCACCATTTAAGCTCTACCTTGAGAGCACACGGGTGGACAATGCCACCATCTTTGTACTTGCTGTTAGTAGAAAATTGTTGAGATTCTCCTATATTTGTTATCTTCTCTACTAATTCTCCTGTGTTATATTGCATAACTATTGTCTTATAGGTGTTGCTAAGGTCCTATTATAAATCTTTGTTTACATCCTTTACGACTCCTTCTTTCGCATTGTAGCTTGATGTGTGCCCCTTCAGGGATTTTGGTAGAGGTGAGTCCATTATTGAACTATTTTGTGTTTTGATTTTCTTCTTCTTCTTCTTTGTTTACTAGGTTAACCCTCCACACATCCCTCCTCTTGAACTCTGTCGTTGATAGGCTTTGAATGGCAATGTGAATAAGTCTGTACCACTATTTGCTCTCAGTTATTCAACAAACTAGCTTCACATATCATTAACTCTTTCCATTTTGATGATTTAACACCATCAGTTGGTGTCTTTCTATGATCTTTGAAAAAGTTGAGCTTGTATACTACAAGTCGAGCATTTAAATTGGAAGACATTTTCAAAAGATTTTGGAGCCAATTTCAAAAACCCTATATGCTCCTTTGAAAACTTGCATGTAAAGGCTTGGTAGAAACACTAAACTGGAATAAATAGCCATGATTTTAAGTCACCTAGGCATAATAGAAAGGTCAAAGATTAAAGCATCCATGCCTTGGTTAATGCTAATATAATTTAAAAATGTGTATGTAGCATGTTTGAAGATTTTCAAAACTGTAAGTAGCATGCTCAACACTTTATTGGCCATCTTTGTTGCTAGACTTGGAACTGTAGCATATTTAGAGAGCCAAAATCCTATTGTGTGCAGCTTGTAATCCTCCATTAGTAGATAATTATATGGTGGGATCGGTAGAAGTGGGTAATTTAGCCATTGATTATTAATTTTGCCCTAGCGTTATGCCTCCCAAAATTGCACCCATGGTTGTCTGTGTGGTACTAGACAAAAAGAAGGATTCACTTGAAGTAAGTATGGTGCGTCTTCCCAATGCACCTACAAAGTAGGATTTTTTTCCAAAAATTTTCTTCTCCAAATTGGATCAACTCTATCAAATTCTTCTTGGGTATAAGAAAAAGTGTTAGCCCTAAAATTTAATTGCTGATCTGGTTCTTTTTGCATTATTCTTTTGATGTATTGCCTAGTTTCTTCTTTGAGTAACCCATATGGTATATTGAATGGCTTGAGAATTTGTTCCAAATTTTTTCTCTTAATCTTTGCTTCCTTCATGAATTTCACTATTGTATCTTCAAATTGTTCTGTAAGCTGGGACACCAGTAGAGTCCGCTCAGTTCAGCTCATTTCTAGAATATTTTTTGTATCTTGATCAACACGTGGTGCCACCTCTACCATATGTATAAGCAAGTTATTGATGGGGAGAGATGGAGGGTGTACCTTAGTCTCTAGAGTAGCCATTTGAGAGCTCAAAACCACTAGTATCCCCATATTGTCCTTCTTTGCAATTTGGTCTTGTAAACTTTCAATGAGTGCATCTTTTTCTTTTATTAGTTCTTGGGCTTCCTTTAGGTCTTCATTACTTTGCACTAAATGCCCATTGATTATCGCTAATTGTTTTGCATCCTCTTTGCAATGTTCTACAATTGTTGGTTTTGTCACATTCCAATTATTCCTTAACTCATTTGTGTCATGCATATATTTGCTTTCCCATTGTTCCCTTAATTCTTGATCTTGCTTGAGCTCGTTAGCATACTTTGTCAGTTGTGCATCTAGTTCTAGTGTATCTTGTTGGTTGGCTTCTGGTACCTCTATTGCTTGCTTTAGTAGAATGAAATTCATTAATTGTTTGTTTTCGTTTCTTAGTGTAATTGCCTCATCCATGTATATCTTTATTTGTGCTTCTAAAATTTTGCCTCTATTTATCAAGCATACCTTTTCTACTTCACTTGTCTCATATTTTTTTGCAAGCTCCTTAAGTTGATCTTTGAGCTACTCATTTCCCTCTTAGAGTTGTCTGCAACTTTCCATTGCATCTTCAGCTTGCGCTTCTTTTTTGGTGATTAGTTGCAGAGATTGCAAGAGTTGAGTAGCTAATTCTTCACTTAATAATTTGAATCGGTCTTGTTCAACCCGTGCTTAATCATAATCTTTGTGTGCTTCCATTAAGTGTTGTTGTGTGCCCATGGCCATTTGTATAAATTTTTTTACTACTTGTTTGAGTTGTGCCATGTCCACATTCAACCATGTATTTTTTATGATTGGTTCTTCACCTGTTTGCACATCCTTTCCTTTTTCAATGTGTATTGTCTCATTAAATGGTTATCTGATTTGTAGGAATGTGATGTTCTTCTTCTTTGACCGTGGTAGACTTTGTTGTGTTGCCTTGAGAGGTCACATCCATAGGTGATCGCTCTACCACCACACAAGTGGGCATAAATTGCTCTTGCTCAATAATTTCTTCTGCTATGCACTCTTCCTTGAAGTGTTTCATTCTAGGTTGAAATTCAAGAGTAGCTTTCCTGAATTGAAGCTTTGTTGTGTCATTTATTTTGACTGTGTATGTTCCTTCTTTTTGTTGTTCCTCCTTTCATTCGTGCTCTAATTTAGTATATTTTTCCTGATTTTGTTTTTGGCTCTCCACTTCATGTTGGTCCATTACCTAATTCAATTAGTATATGTGAAACTTAGTTAATCTTTTGCCTAGCAGATGATGAGATGCTGCCTTGGCCTATTGGTAGTGATGGTCTTGTACTAGTGGATTAAGTTCTCCTTCCATGAATTCATGGGTCTATTCCATCGCTTCCTCTAACTCTATCTTTGAGATAGTTGTAGGATTTTCAAGTTGGATTCTTGGTAGGACATGTATCCTCTTATCACTTGGAGTTGATTCTTATTTACTAGTTTTTTCCCTTAATCTCTTTGCTCCTTGCATCACTGATTGCGAACTTGTATCTCCTTCGTTTGTAATGCTCACACTTTTTCTCTTCCTAGGTACTGTAGCTGTTTTTGCATATTTAGCCATTCCCATTGAAGAAGGCATATCCTTAAGATATTCCTTGATATTCAAGGCATGGTAGATCAGTACCGTTAATGCCACACTTCCATTAAGGGACTTTTTGTGGCCCCATTGTTTCTTGGCTTCAAATAATTGTTATTAAACATAAGGCATCAAATTGATTCGGTTGCCGACTTACTTGATTGCATGAGATAATAGTTGGACTATGATCTTTTTAGGTGTAGTATACCAATGCATGTTTGGAAAAAAAAAGTGCTGATGCACCAAGCAAACTACATCTTCAATGTCAATGCGGTTGATATCCAAGAATGTTCTCTTTTTGGCACCATGAATCTATTCCTTCAAGTGGGTGATACCATCCATGGTTCATCCAAATGCTTCTTTTATGAGCTTGTGCATCAATTTGATGGTGGTCCATTCTCCTTCAACATTTAGAACTCGTGCTTTGAGCACTTATGACATATTTAGTGCCGAATGCAATGTGCTCATCACATGTGTACACCTTTGGAAGTAGGGCTTATAAATTGGTAGCTCAAAATACTTATGAATTCCAACTTTTGTCAGGACATCCATGGTCAAAGGGATTTCATACAAGACTTTGAAATCCTATGACATAACTAGGAATTGATAGTCTATGTCCATGATCTTGATGGTAATTAAGAACAAACTTTCCCCTTCTAGCTGATCTTCGTGGAACCAATGTCCTTTTTCCTTTGTTACACTTTTCAATGGGAACTCCGACACTAATTCTTGTATTGTCGCTTGGGAGTCTTCAATAGCCATCTACGCTTATAAAGTAATAGAGAATTAGTCTTGAGAATAAACCAATTCTATCCATTCTACTTGTGTGCAGTCATGCATCATTTCCCCTAACTCAATATCCCCCTTGCTAGGTTGAGGCAAGTAAGATACCTAGCCATATTTTTGTTTTCCTTATTTTTACGGATGAAAGAGAACAAGAGATTAGTTTATAGCTCAAGCATTTGTTGATTTACATTAAGTCAATTTCAACCTATAACAATACATGCTAAATCATATTCCTATGAAGGAAAAGTGCACCACTATTTTTGTTTCTCATAGAGCAAATTGAATGGAGTAATTTCAATAGCAGTCTTGTATGCCACACAAAAGGCCCATATTGCATGATGCAATTGTTTGTCCCAATTTGACCTTCCATTGTTAACTATTTTAGTTAGAACTGTGCACAATACTTTATTGGAACTCTCAGCTTATCCATTGGCTTGGGGATGATAAGGGGCTGATTTCTTATGAATCACAAGAAATTAGTTCATTAGGGATTCAATCACCTCATTGATGAAATGTGTTCACTAACAATTTCTATTGGGAGTACAAAGCACATAAAGATATTTTAAAATAGAAGTTTAATTGTGGTTTGTGACTCATTTTTCCTAGTTGCTTTTAATTTGACCCATTTTGCCAGATAGTCCATGGCCACAATGATATATTTAGCATGTGACTCTTTTGCAGGAGGATTCATAGGTCCTATAAAATCAATCCCCCATTTAGAAAATGCTTTGGCACAGATCATTGGTCTTAGAGGCATATCATCCCTTCTTACAAGGTATTTAGTTCATTGACATACTTCCCAACTTTGCACGTACGTTTCTACATCCATATGTAAGGTCGGCCACCATAGAACTGCAAAGCGAATCATTTTTACAATTTTCTTGATTGAAAAATGACCTCTCGCTATGCCTGCATGTGCCATCTCTAATATAGGCAAGTATTCTCCCTCATGAACACACAACTGTAATTGATTGTCCTTTCCTTTCTTGAATAATTGTTTCCCAATTATAGTGTAATCTTTGCGTTGTTCCTCTAATGCCCTCTTTCTTGCTAGGCTAGCTCCTTCTATTTGAGTTCCTGTCCTCAAAAAAATCACTAATGCCTTACTCCATTCTGGTGGTATAGTGGAAAAATGTAAGGAAAAATAGTAATTAGGGGCATTCTCTTGGCTTTCTCGGCAATTCAAAATATATTCATGTGCGTTTTTTTGCATGTTTGGCCAATACACACCTAGTCCTTTCAACTCCTTCCCAATAGACCCAAATTTGACTATGAAATTCAAGCAAATGAGCAGCTTTGTTTGGAATAAACTTGAAGCAGGACTATAGTTCCATTAATGTCCTTATACATTTTCCACTAATTCACATCTGCTTGCTCGAGTAGATTTTTTTTCATCCTCTACACACCATAACAATAAGCCATTTGGTTCTTTGTAATATAGAGTTGCGGTCACAATATGTAGATTTTGTGATTGCATGAACTCTTTTCTTTTGTCCCTATTGATCCTTTGGTGTGCTCCATGCATGAGGATTTGGATCAATTTTTCTACCCATTTTGGACATACTTCCAAGTTGAACAAGTATATTTCAGGTAGATCATCCGCCACTCCGATAAGTGGTTCTCCATGTGTCATCCTTGATAAATGATCAGCTCTTGTGTGAGTATTCCTTTTTTTTACTATCACTACAGAATCAAATTCCATGACTAATAGGAACCATCTCACTAGCCTTACTGTATTGTAGGGTTTATTGACCAAGTACAATAGGGCTTGGTGGTCTATAAGAAACTTGAATGTATTGGCTAGGAGGTAATGTCAGAATTTCTTGATTGCGTACACCATTCCTAGTCCTTCTCTTTTAGTAGTGGTATAGTTTAT
Source organism: Ceratopteris richardii (assembly GCA_020310875.1). Lineage (NCBI taxonomy): Eukaryota > Viridiplantae > Streptophyta > Polypodiopsida > Polypodiales > Pteridaceae > Ceratopteris > Ceratopteris richardii. Next base: position 118,581,526 of record CM035426.1, read on the forward strand.
TTTTTCTTGGTTTGGTTGTCTACTAGCATATGAAATAGCATGATCTAACTTTCCTTCATGTGAAAGTTAAGCTAGTATGCATCCGATCACAAAATTAGATGCATCCATATGGATATGAAATGGTTTATTCCAGCCGGGTACTTTCAAAATGGGTATTGAACTTAATCTTCGCTTTAACTCATTAAATTCGCATACATGTGGATGAACTGTCGATAATACCCACTATGTCCCATAAAAAGCTTGTACTTCCTTCACATTTCTGGGTCTAGGCAAGTCCAAGATGCCTTTACCTTATCCTCATATGTAGAGATGCCATTCTTGGATACAATACATCCCAGCATCTTTCCTTGCCTTACAATAAAAACACATTTCTTGGGATTTAGGTACAATATATACTTCCTACATTTCTCAAATATTCTTCCAAACTCTAGAATGCATTCTTCTAGAGGAATATGTGCATAATTCATCCATGTAGAGTTCCAAGTTTTCCCTTAGGAATTCTTGGAACACATGACACATCAATCTTTTGAAAGTTGCAAGAGCATTCATGAGCCCAAAAGGCATCACTCAAAAGGCATATACTCCCCCATATTAAGTAGCAAATGCCCTTTTATGTTGAATCAAATCAGTTGCACAACTAAGAATCATTCCCCCTAAACCTGCACTTATTTTGAACAACGGAACTCCTTAGCAATAGCTACTTGGTTATAACCCGAGAATCCATCAAGGAAGTTGTAGACTTCCTTGGCTGCTACTCTTTCCAAGAGATGGTCAGTTATGGGTAATTGATAACTATCATGAATTGTAGCTGCATTAACCTTTCTCAAATGAATGCACGCCCTAAGTTTTCCATTCTGCTTGGGTACTAGTATCAGAGGTGATACCCATCATGTATGCTTAATCTCATAAATGAATCCTACACCTAATAGTTTGTCAATTTCTTCCTTAATTTTAGTAGAATAAACATCATTATATGTGTAGGGTCTTTTATCAAGGGTTTTGCATCAGAGGTCATTGGAATTCTATGGGAGAAAATGGAAGGATCCATTCCCTTGAGGTCTTTGTAAGTCCATGCGCATACATCTTTATATTCTTTGATTAATTCTAACAATTCTTGCTCCTCTTCTAGTGATACATCCTTCGCTATGTAGGTACATCTCTCCTCTTCCTCTTCCATATTTGGTGTCACCTTCTTGGTTTGTTCTTTATTATCGTATGCCTCTCCTTCATGGGCTTCTCTCCTTGGCATTTGAATAGCTATTTTTGATTCTTCTATTTCATATCGCTTGAAGCATTCAAGAACCTCAAATTGATCAAGATGTTTTTCTACTTGAAGTTGTTCATTGTCTTGTTTCTTTGGGCACTTTTCTATCGTGAATATCCTCAGTTCCTCTACATCCTTCTCGGGTTTAATCTCTTTTAAGTATTGTTCTTCTGAATCAAATTATGGCTCCATTTCAACACTTTTGTAATCCTCTCTCCATTCCTTTTCCACTAATTCACCAGCTTCCATTTTTTGGAGGATTACCATGTAAATCTTCATATCATATCCTTCTTCATATGTACATTCGTTCAAGGTCATCACTTCCTCATTTACACACACATCTAAAGTGGCTAATATTTCCATCCATCCCTGTGGTTGGAATGCTTTGTTGGGAAATATTTGGGGCATGTATGATGGATCATCTATGGTTCTATAATTGTCATGTCCTATTGGCCATAATTGTGCTTTTTTTCCTCTCTTTTTGCTTCCTTGCACCTCCATAGTTGGATATCTTCTCTCATCCATGATTGGTCACTAGAACTTGTGATATGAATGGATAGATCATCTTCCTCTCTATGGAATGAGTTCCATTGTAATGGGGGCACATCTCTGTATGCGAAGGTATGTAAATTTATCTTTGTGGTCGTACCCTGATGTTGCATATACAACACATCTCTTCCCCAATCTTGTACAACTCTCAATTGTCTCATGAATGGTCTTTGTAAGATCATTTCATAATTGCTGGCTTTTTCAAACTCTCAAATGGAAAGGGCATGTCAAATTACACTTCGCATGTGGTCAGAAAAACTTTTCTAAGATTCCTAGTGGTTTTTCAACATGACCATCTCCTAACAAGAGTTTCATTTGATTGGGTCGTAGATCTTGCTTTCCCCATTTCTCCCAAATCTCCTTTGTGGCTATGCCTATGCCCGCTCTATTATCTAAGATTGCTTTGGTCATATATCCATTAAAGGTGATGGGAACACACATATTTCCTTCATTTCCCTCACGAAATTCACCAGCTTTATCTATTGGCATTTGGATGGTTGTTGGAGCCTCTACTTCCTTACTCTTTTTGGCAAATTCTCTCACTTCTAGCTTCAAATGTTTGGCTAATTGTTTTCATAATCGGGGTTTCAATTATGGTATCCCTTCTATTATTAATGAACATTGTAATTTAGCTTTCTTGACTTCTAATAAATTATTTGAAGTCTAATTTTGAGATCTTTCTTGTTTGTCCCTAATAGTGGGAGCATGAAATATTTTAGATTCCCTCTCGTACTCTCGCATGTAGTTGGGTAGTGTGGATACTTTGTTCCCTTCTCTTGATTTTGATCTAGAACTGTCACTTCCTCATATACCTCTTCCAAGTCCAATGCAGGTTAATTTTCCCAAGTGTCTAGTTCTTCAAACAGTGGTGGAGAGTTCTCATTCTTCTTCCAATGATCTTCCTCAATTCTGGCCCATAGGTCGCTTGGCCAATTCACCTCTAGTTCTGGAATCATTGATACTTGTTCCTCTTTGTTACTCTGAATGTCTTACTTCTTTTTTTCCTCTTGTTATTCCTTTATCGGTTTTTGGTTGTCCATTTCCAAGCACTCTTTGAATTTCTCTTCTAGTACTCTCATTTCGGGGAGGGGTGGGATAGCCTATTCAAGCATAATTTGAGCTATCTCGATCAATTCTTTTCATATTTCGAATCTCTCATTTTCCAAATCCTCCCTAGGATAACTCTTTAACAAGTTGTTCTATGCTAGACCATGTCTCTAATTTAAACTGATAAGCTTTGTATCATTGCACTATAGAGAAAGAAGTGGTTTCATTCTGTAGATTACACATCAGATATATTCTATGGCATTTGGAAAAAAAAAACCACATTACTTATTAGATTCTTAAATCTATCCGAAATAAAATTTTCAAGCTAGCAACTTTGCAAATTTTGTTCCATGCGTATCCAACTAGATTAGTCACCTTCCTTAATGGTTAAATCTTTTAGAATCCTTTTAACTCTTTTTCTTTGGTTTCTTGATTAAAATAGTATTCTATGATATATTTTTAAGCTTATGTACTGTCCACGATATATTTTTAAGCTTATACAACTCGAACAACTTGTCTCCTTAGACGTCCTTTGCAGAGATGAATCAAACTTTTTGTGAATACATCATCAAGAACAAGCTTTACTACCAATTATAGGATGTGCTTATAGGATGTGGTTAATGATCTTACCTATATGATGAGCTCAAAGAATGATTCATTTGGATTCATCTTCAAGTTCTGAAGTTGGTACCACTCCTTCTCCACATTGCTCCTTGTTTTGAAAGCATTAGTAAAAATATTTTTCAACCCAATATTCCAGGAACTTAAATAAGACTTATTAAATTGTGACTATCATTTATTTTCCAAACCATCAAGAGTGGCACAAAAGAGGATTAATAATGTATCATCTCTGTTATGCAAGACTCTACTCCTACACAAAGCCTCACCAAGATCCTGATTGGATAGCCCACTATAAAATAGAAAATTGATGCTTAGTCTTGATAATAGATGGATGAGATCTTTTGCCATTTTTTCCACCTTGAGTTGAGGTAGAAGGACCTTAAAGAGATGGTTCTCCTATTTGAGGAGTGCATTAGTACGTGATCCTTTGAAATGAAATGAGGTATTGGTTCAACAAAAATTTTGGATTCTTGAGAGCAAGTGTTGTTGATGGACCAAGTAATCTACACTTTCTACTGTAACCACTATGTGAGGTCCAACAAGCATGCTAGTGTTGAAATTGGGGTCAGACATCAGAGCCAAAAATGAAAAAAAAAAACAAGATGTGTAAGGATTTTAACTAATCATGCTTAATGTAGATTAAACATGTCTAATAATCTCTCAAAATGCCAGTGGAGGTTCATTTAGAATGTATCTCACACAAATATATCAGATTTGGAAGAGAGATAAGTGATATGCTGCAAATTTTGTGTCCATTGGAGCTTAAATGAATTTTAACTTCTTCCTCTGGTTCTTCAAGCTATATAATGTGCTTATAGGATGTGTTCTATGTTTTTACTCTATTGCATGAGATGGATCTTAATAGTACGCTCTTCTCTTTTATTGATGAAGTACTTCTCACGAAGAACCTCAATTCAAATAGAACTGTGTGTGATAAGTTCCATACCAATTTTGTGGTAACTCTGGAATATGCAACAATGGGATACATATTTTCAAGAGCTCTGCAACCTTTTAATATCAAAACATTAAAAAAAGGAAGGCAAGAATCATATCGACGTATGGACATATGGATTTGTTTATCCAATTGATCCTTGGACTAGAAGGTACCCACCTTTTCATACTCTTCATGATCTGATTATATTTGTAAGAGATGGTGAATAACATAGATATTGTCTAAGGCTCTTGTGTTTTCAAACAACTACATACAATACATTAGCTATCTACAAAATGTATTGCATTGAAAGGATTTAGAAAAACACTTGGTGCTTTTGTTTTGAGAGATAGAAAGCTTAAAAAACTTAAGTAGACTTCTACAAGATTGAGAATGCACTCAAAATGAATCAATACTTTTTTAGATTTGAGTGAAAGACCTGTCCAAAAGAAAAAGAGAATGAAGATTTCTAGAGATCATGTATCAAATATGCTAAACTTAACATGTTGAGCAGTTTTGAGAAAGTATATTTTTGTAATGGAAGTGTGAATTAGCATGATGTTTTAAAGCTGTTGAATTCCAATGAGAATGTATGGTAAAAAAAGTTTATTTTTCAAAAAATTATAAAGAAATTTTTGTTAGAACCATCTCAAATTCAAGAGGTTTGTGTCGGTGTTGTAGTGAGTAGAAAGAGTCATACAGTGATTTCCAAAGTATGTGTCAATTTCTTTAACTCAATAAAGTAAAAAACTTTGGGTTGCCTTGGCCTCATCATGTAAGAAAGTATAGGTGTTGCTTGAATAAGAAAATCCCATCCATATTTGGTGATTATGAACATATTCAAAGAAACATGTTGTATGAATTAGGAAACCAAACGTTGCAGTTCACTTATAATGAGTTAAACAACATATGGATATATATATTAGGAGACTTCAAAAATCTATGCGTCGATTCTATGCTATAAACAAAAATGGGTTTTCTCGCCTTTTGAAATTTCGAAATAAAACTTGATGAAGCTCAAATCTAAAATATTATCAAAAGATGGAAAGAATTACCATTGCACAAATGAACACACCTTTCGACAATAGCCTTGGTAAACATTGTTGATGAAATTTCTTCTACCCCATTTCGATTTCTATCTGCATTATCACATCTCCATTTTGTATTGAGAAGAGACTCCATTTCATCTAATTTTATTTTATATTGTATCTCTTTGTATTTGGGTACCTTATGATTTGCTTCTACCAATGTATTCATTATCCTTGAATGGGAATTATCCCACATAGGATGTACTTTGGAGAGCCTCCAACACTATATAAGGAGGGCCTCACCCTAACTTTGTACTTGGTTAGAAGCTTGTAAAGGCTACTCCATTGAAAAGCTCATTTTTAATCCATGTGAGTTTACCCATTTCTTGGTCCACTCACTTAATTTAGCCTCACACTCTTTCATTTTGTGAGTACACTCTTCTTTTCATTTTTTTTTATCCAAGTTACTTTTTGTAGCAAACTTGTGTATGAATCGCATCTCCATGAAGGCCATCACCAATCATCACAAACAATTTCTATTCGCCAAAATATCAATGAAGGTGATTGATCCTAGCACTAATGATATAATAGCCCAAGGAAGTTGAAGATATGGTCTTGTACAAGCTTTCATGCTTTCTTTCTAAGGAGTTAGTTTCTAGCTTGCAGTACCAAAGATATGGACACACATTACATAACCAAGATCTCAAAATCTCAACTGGCTAAGGGATTATCCAAGATTTGGTAAGTGCATGATATTTTCCAAGCTTGCACTCGAGGCAAGCAACACAAGGCTCATGTTCCGAAAGAGTCTTCCACCCAAGCAAGGAAGCCTCTAGTCCTAGTCCGCATGGATCTTTGTTAACCAATGAATACCCCATAACTAAGTGGATCATTCTACTTATTTCTCTTATTAGATAATCACACAAGATATATCTATGTATATTTTTTCAAGTATAAGGAAGATACATTTTCTTAGTTGGGAGAATGGGTCTATAAAGTTGAGAATGAAGCATCAAGTTCAGTCCAAACCATTAGATCAAGTGGAGCTAGTGAATTCATTAACCATGACTTTGATAACTTCTTGAACTAAAAGGGCATCAAGAGGCAAGTCACACAACCTCATATTCCACCCCAAATGGAGTACCTAAAAGAAAGATCCACATTATCATGGAAATGGATGCACTATGCTTCAAAACAAATCGTGACCATTCAAGTTTTGGGCTCAAGTAATTGTACACATGACAGTCCACATCCTCAATAGAGGTTTGAGAAGTGCATTAGAAAACATGACTCTGTTTGATGCCTATAATGGATGCAAGCCCAATGCCAATTATTTTGGAGTTTTTGGAAGTGAAGCATTCATGCTTGTGCCAAAGCGAGATCGACATAAGTTTCAAACCAAGTGGAAGAACCATCTATTCATTGAGCATAGTGAACTATCTAAGGCATAGAGAATGTATGGTCTTGAGAACTACTACATAGACATTTCAAAAGATATCATATTTTATGAATCTTCAAATTGCTCAACCAAAGATCCTAGTTCAAGTTTGAGTCCATGCATCTACAATTTAGAGGGGGACACCATTGTTTCTAAGAATAACTCAAGAGTAAGTACCTATCCCCAATGCAAGAGATCTCCAAGGATCACAAGTAGCAACGTGAACAAAGCCACTATGTGAATTATGCACTTGTGCACCAACTTCAACAGATTCTAGATCCTTCTAATTTCAAAGAAGCTCAAGGCCAACCCAAGTGGGGAGAAGCAAACTCTTAGTTCCTTACTTTGCATATGAACTATTCCCTTAGTTCCTTACTTTGCATATGAACTATTCCCTTCCTAATTTTCAAGCATTGAATTAAGCAATCGTATTTTATTCCTTGAGTCACGTAGATATCAACTCCCCTTAAGTCATGCTAAAGGAAAGGGCTACCATTATTCCATCTTTGATTCATGCACGTAATTGAGAGCCACCAAAAATGCATAAGTCCTATATAAGAACTTAGAAGAAAAGAAGACGTGTGGCTTCTCTCAAGAAGATGGCATTCACTGTTGTATTAGTCCTGGTCTCTCCGATGTATAAAATTGAGATCGATTGAGCATGTAATAAAGTAATTCTATGATCTAAGGGTCTGGTCGGTTTAGACAGATCTGAAATCGGACACCGTTTGGTCACTCATGTGTATGGAAAAGATCTTGAGATTAGACTTAAGCATAAGTCAATGTGCTCTCTTAAACAAGTGATCCACTAAGCCTAGTGGTTAAGTCTCAAGGTTATGAAGGAGGAGGTCTTGCGTTCAATCCCCATGGGGAGCATGGGGAGAGAGTTTTGCCCAAGGAGCTCTAGACCTTCTAACTCAAGTTAGTGTGAGTCAACTTGAGTCCAAGGAGACTTAACTCAAGTGGAGAGTACAACAACCACTAGTGGACTCTAGTGGAAGGTACTAAAGCAGTGGTGGAGATCACTCCAGCCACTAGTAGACTCTAGTGGAAGATATGAAAGGAGTGGAGGAGATTGCACATGCACTTGTGGGCTCTAGTTACATTTATGGTCCTCGTTGATTCGTGCAGCTATATATACAGGCATATGGTTGGGAGGAGAGCTATATCTCTAGAACGTGGTGGTCATAATTCTTAGTTTCTTGCATTGGTATCTAAGCTTTAGGCAAGCTTTCATGGTGACTTTTCTAGGCTCATCATCTTCCTCAAGGTTCCATTAGGACCTTGATGGCCTCATCACTCTCTTCACAAGCTCCCATGGAGGGGTTAGATATTGATCTCTCTTGTCTAGAGAGATGTATTTGATAGCTTCATTCACTATACATAGCCAAGCACTTGTGCATATGTGAATAACTTCTCTTTTCATCCGGAATCTCTCTTGGGGGCATATACTTCAAGTTGAAGATTGCAAAAGGTATTCCTATCTCAAAGAGTACAGATGTGGGGGCTTGAACCCATAATGCCTGGAATACATTACTCTCCTCTATGCACAAGAATGAGAGCCATTCATGAACATTATGATGCTTTGAGTGCTATGCAATTTTCAATCTGTTGGGGGATTCTTGGACAAGAAGGGATTTGAGTATTTGTAGGAGAAAATGGAAAGACAAGAAGAAAGATACACACAAGAAGCCTCTGTCGATTGATTATAATAAGACAAATACACAATACAATCCAATGCTTCTGTGCAAAATCCCACAGAGTGCTCAATTACAAAATACCAAATACCCAAGGGACTTGTTGCTGCCGACCTCCTCTGCACCAAACCTTCACCTTCTCCAAGCATGCACTTTTGCACACCTTGCACCAAGCTTCCACTAAGGGGGAGGGATGGATACCTTCTCTCGGCACGTGCACACTTCAATAAGACCTTGGGATCCTTGGGGGACTAGCTTAGCACTTCTCTGCACACTTCCTTGGTCACTCTTCATGCACACCTTGCCTTCACTTCTCTGCGTCGCACACTGTGTGTCTCTTGCACTTCTCTCTCTTGCCTTCCTTCGACTATGCTTTCCTTGCTTAGTCTTAGAATAGTCCAAGAATAGTCCTTGCCTTCATTTGAGTGTCGATTCACGTACGCTCCTAATTGCAAGAGTATCTTGGTGCTCACTTTGATGTCCAAAGATTTTTGTCACAAGTGGAAGCCAACGAATCCCTGTTTTGTCATGTAGTGACTTTAGCCTAAAACAAAAATTTTAATTGGGGGGCCATACTTTCACTTCTCCGTACGCTACCACTTCACATACCTTCACATTTTCCTTTTTAGTCTTCACTTGTGCACCTAAGAGAGGGTTCACCTGAACCTTCCAAAACACTTTAAAAACACTTTGAACCTTAGGGAAATCAGAGAAATACCTCTGCAACCTGCAACCCACTTTCTCCAATTTACCCTTTGTGGACAATTAATTGTGCACTACCTGTGCACTTTGACACCTGCACTTTAGCACTTTGACTTTGCACCTATTGACTTTGACCTTGACTTTGTTGACTTTGACTATCATTGACTTTGACTATAGTTGACTTTGACCAATATGACTTTTATGGGCTCAACAGTTGCCCACCACCTAATGTGCTTTCCGTCCCGGATAGCTACAACCAAATCTCGGAGCATAGAGGATACCATGATTATTGAGCTGCAAAATCTTGAAAAGGACACTTGAGCAACAACCAAGTCCACCAGAAGCAGGAGAGAACAATCTTCAAAGAAGAACCAAAAATTGGAATTGTTGCATGGAAAAAGCAAAGGAGAGTAATTTGAGGGTAGAAAGATGGGGGAGGGCTGAGGGGGGCTGAGATGGATAGGCCAGGGAGGGGTAAGGATGTGGCTTGGGAGAAGGGTAAGGGGAGGGTGAGGGAACAGGATTATGGAGTCTGGAGAGGGCTGAAATGATAAAAAAGTATAGGTACAGAGGGTACATATGGGAAATTGTGAAACACAAGGTAAAACAAAGTGAGAATAGACCATGTAGACCATGTGGTGAAATAAAAATATGTGATAAATGTGCTCAAAACATGTGGGTTTTGACCAAAAGTCAGAGAAAATGTTGGATTTTGGAAAAATCAAGACAAAAAATGAATCCAGAGGTGCCAAAATAGATATATATGACCCGAGTTTTATAACAAATGGCCATCTGAGGCGCAATCCAGAGCCAAAAGGTTTGAACCATGAAAATTAAAAAAATATATCAATTTCCAATTATTTATAATAAAATAAAATAAAAAATGACACTTTTTTTTTAAAATGAACGCTACCGAGAATAAAAAAATAAAAATACAATTAAGCAAAAGAAAATAAAATTAAATTAAATTTAAAAAATTACAAAATAAATAATAAGAAGTAAAAATAAAATAGAATAATTAAAAAAACAAAATAAAAATAAAATAAAATTTAAAAATGGAAAATGGGCCGAGGGGGGCGGGGGGGCGGGGGGGGGGAGGGGGTGGGGGAACGAGAGAGAGAGAGAGAGAGAGAGAGAGAGAGAGAGAGAGAGAGAGAGAGAGAGAGAGAGAGAGAGAGAGAGAGAGAGAGAGAGAGAGAGGGAGGGAAGGTTTTTTTTTCTTTTTTGAATTTGTCCTTCCCTTTTTTTTTTTGAAAAGAAAGATGCCTGAGGGGCCTTTTTTGTTTTTTGAAATTACCCAAAATTAAAGAAAATTACAAAAGAAACCCAAAAAAAATCCAAAAAAACCCAAAAAATTTCCAAAACAATTCTAAAAACATTCTCCACAGGTCTAGGCTAGATTTCTCACTCAAAACCATAGAGAGCTTCCCTTATTTCTCCAATTTGGCAAGAAAATGATACTTAAAAAAGGATAAAAAATACTCGAAAATTTCAAAAAATGCTTGAAAAATTCCCAGAAAATTTCCAAAATTATACTTATGCCAATGCCTTAGAAAGATTTGCTAAATTTGCAAAAAATGCAAAGAAAAATCATGAAAATTGATGAAATCTACTAAAACTTAAGCAAAAATGACGGGAAAAGACTATGTACAACTTGGACAAATTTTGCAGGTTCCAGGTGATCCATAAATCTTCACTTTTGTTGATGATAGGCCTTGAGCCTTGTATTGTTGACTCAGAGAAACTCCTCCATAATCTCCAATTGTATTGCACTCTATTGGATTTGTCTTCTTTTTTGGCACACTGGTCATATGATAGGGGTACCCTAAATCCTTCAGTAAAATATTGTCTCCTCCATACTACAAATTTTGTACCTTTGTGTCAGCAACGACATAGCTTAATCTGCAAAATTTCATTTTCACTATTCCAGCTTCTTCATCAAATGGAACCCATTGTTTCCAAAGACTTGCAAGTACTCCTTCCACATTCTTGTAAAGCCCTGCACTTGCTATCATTAAAATTGACCTAACAGATGATATCCATACTCGTATCCATAAAAAAGTGGCCATTGACATATGATTTGAAGTACCTTCATCAAGCAGTAAGATGGGTCGTCTACATGGAGCCAAGCCAACATGTTTTCATCTTCATATAAATTTGCTTCTTAAATAGATGTGTTTCTGGGTTGTCCAACGATTCTTCTTCCATACAAATACCAATTGTCTGCATCATGCTAGTATGTCTTTGGTTGTTTGGACCTTCTTCTAAAACTATATGCTGCAACTCTTTTCCCTCTTGCTTTACCCACATTGTGTCCTTGCCCCAGTCATGCAACACATTGGCATGCCTTAACCAAGGTCTCCCAATTAACAGGGGGAAACTTCCTTCTACCTGTGGCAGCCTTAAAACAACAAAGTCCAAGTTAAAGATGGTACCTTGTATCTTGACTGGGACTCCAGGGACCACTCCCATAGGCCTTACTATGCTTTGGTCTGCCATTGTTACAATGAAGTTGGCAGGTCTTGAAGGGTATAGTCCAATATTTTTCATAGTATATTGAGGCATCAAGTTAATGCCAGAACCACCATCCACAATAACTACTTGAAACTCATGACCTTTGATAGAGACTGTTAGCCAAGGGCTCTTGTAATCTGTGAGGGGTGCTTCCCCTACACTTTTATCTTTAGGCATAACATCAGCCTTTGCCACTAAACTTGTTGTGGACATTTCATCAATTATCTGTAAGAGTTCTGACCTGAATTTCCCATCCATCTTTATTTATTCAAAAATACTGACCTCCTTTTTCATGGACTTGAGTAGTCTGGAAGCTTCTAATTCCTTAAGAGCATGGGCTCCATTTGACTTATCGAACTCCTCATGAGCCCTGTTGAATGCGTGTCCAATGGCATCATTGGTACCTATGAATTTTTTTTTTTTGCCTTGTATCTACACATGTGGTGGCTTTGTCTTCAGATGCAACTTTGTCTTTTTTCAATCCATTAATCATTGATTCTTGACCTATGTCCACTTGAGACTTCCCCTTGCTTCTTTTCTGCACTGTAAAAGATTCAATTTCTTCTAACTGCACCACCTGGTGGATGGTGATGGCACCCTGGCTTGATCTACCCTTTCTTCTTTGCACACAGAAATCATTTGAATGTGGGGCCCAGATGAAGATGCTTGATTCTTAGGACAACAATTAGTATAGTGGTCCCTAGCCTCTGTGTAGTTCCTGCAAGGAGGGGCATTTTCTAGGAGAGTGTACCTACTTTGATAGTGCCCACATTCTCCACATCTGAAACAAATAATTGGCCTCCTTGGCCCATTCCAAACTTATCCCTCTATCTACGGTTATAATTGTTACCTTGATTGGGTGCATCCGCCATCACATTTGTTGGTGGTAGGGGTCCTCCTTGTGTCCAATATGTTTTTGCAGACATTCCTCTTGATTGACATTCCTGGGCCTCATGGCCAACTTTCCTGCATATTTGGCAAGTCACACTTAACAGAGGACATTCACTTATTATATGACCTTGCTTGCTGCACATGGTACACCAAATTCCACTCTTGATGCCACCCCCTTTTAGTTCTTGCAACTCCTGCCGCAGCTAAGCCAATTCCTCTGCTTGGGCCTCCTCCTCCTTTTGGAGCTTTAATGCCTCAATCTCCCTCCTCAACTAAGTAACAACATTCTCCTCCTCTTTGTGGGGCTTATTCCTTTTTAAGCCCTCCAGCTCCTTCCTTAGTTGGATTACTGGATCCTCCATTTCTGTAGAATATGGTAGTTGAGAAGAACTTGCTCCATACTATTGCCTTATCTGTTCCAATTGTGTAGCTATGTTGATGAATTCCTCTATGGAGGCTATAGGCAACACTAATTCCTTGATTTTACATTGAGCGGTCAGTGGAAGTGGCTTAGCTAACCATTTCTTAGCTTGAAGCACAACACACAATGTTGAATGTATTACCAAGAGAATGTACAAAGATAAGTGACCCATTAGGGTTATCGACATATATAAAATCAGAGGGAGAAAAAAACTCCTAAAGAGGAAAAAAAAATAACCCCGATGGTCCTAGTGTGATCACACACATCACTACCAAAATATATCAACATCAACTTTGTGTTGTTTTTGTCTACCCAATTGGGAACTCTTGGTGTTTACTCTACTTCTCTAGCCCCTTCCCATGGTATATAGTGTACTTCAGGTCTAGATACTAATAGCATATTACTGCCGTATGAGTCCCCTTTGGAGAATACTTTGGAAAAAAGAGAGAAACGAAGTAGCGTTTCTAATTTCAACAAGGAAGAACAAATGAAATGCAAACAAATTCCTTCCTCAATTCTTCCTTTAGAGTTCTCTTCTAGCTATAGGTCAGCTTAGAATCACTTAGATGAATTGTGATTTCATTAGCATGCACACAATCATAATTGATGTGCGTGGTTCACAATCTTCCATTCTTTGTTGAAAAACGAGTTGAAGAAAGTGAGTCAAAGCCTTCTTTGGGACTCCTTTGGAGGACTTCTTCTCTTGCAAAAGGCTTTGGAAAATTCTTTGTGGGTGGTTTAGAAGGAGTTTTCCTTATTTTTGGAACATCAAGATTACACTATGCTTGAGGTGGACTTGATCTACATAAAAAATCTATCATTTGGATTGTCAAAATATCCATTGAAGTGTTCTTTTAGTTATGATCATGTTGTATTTTTTTAAAGATTTTTTATGGATCATTTAGCAATGTAAAATCCTAGATCTTTACACATGTAAAAGGAGAAAAAGAGACCTCAAATTCGACAAATTTGAGGTCATTGAGCTTGAAAATTAATGAATCAATCAATCACCTAAAAGTAGATCAAATTATATCTTCACTTTTCCTATATTGTAGGAAAGTGAATTGATTCTCTTCAACAACTAATCCAGCCCTCATATGAATTCAAACTCCACTTGTAAAAGTCATGGAACAATTCAAGAGTATACAAAGACTTCAAATCACTTATACAGTACATGGAAGAAATATACATACACTTTTGGCCATCATTGTCTTGCTCCATTTCTTTGCATAATCTTCTACAACAATAGTGAGTTTGCAGAGGCTTTTGCTTTCTCTACCGAGCTCCAACTTGGATGATTGAGCATTCATTTGAAAGATATTAGTGTCTAAGTTATGTGTAAAATTTTTTCAAAGCATTGGATGCGATACAATTGGAGAAAATGCAGTTTCTCTATCTCTAAGTCTATCTCTATGCAGCCTTGGAAAATAAGAGGTACCACTATTGAGTGTCAAGTTCATTCTAGAAGCATATTTTGCTTATTACTTGTAATCTTGTGCATTCTATACATGCAACCGTATGTTTATCATTCCTCCCAAAGGATGTTTTTCAATTGTAATCATACTACTCTGAGCATTTTAGTTGATTTGATCATCCGAAAATAACAAGTTTTTTGAGCTAGTGAATGTACAAACCTATCTGTCTTGTATCATCTCTTTCTCCTTGCTGCTCCAAAATACATACTGGATTTTATTGCCCTTATCACATGTCTATAAGGTCTATTTGAGTCTCCATAAGCTCAATGGCTGGTCTTTTGTTGGTTGGTTAGATTGACCTTCATCACTTTGCAACTCAGTTTTCTACCTTGTACAAGCTTCTCCAAGTTCTTTGAGTGGTATCAGAGCTAGATCAAGATCGGTAATGGCTTTCCCCAATTATTGAAAAGCTTGGTACACACAATTATGCTACTTGGAAAATCAGAATGGAGGCCTATTTGCAAGGTATAAATCTTTATGAAATTGTAGCAGTTGATGAAGCTATACCTACTCCAAGATCCAAAGGAGAACCTACACAAGGGGGGACATATAAGCTCACAATTTGGTGGTCAAGGGATGCTTAAGCAAGGTCATATATACTAAAATCTATATCTGATTTTCTATTACCACATATTAGAGGATGTAAGGCATCTCAAGAGACTTGGGATGCCATGGAGACTTTCTTTTCGTGTAGCACAAAGGCAAGGAAGAACCATCTTTGGAACAAGTTCAACTAGATGAACAAGACACCTAAACAAACCATCATATACTTTGTTACAAAGTTCAAGAAGGTTGTTGATCAATTGGCATCCATTAGAGAGCTGATTGAAGAAGATGTCATCATGAGGCGAATTCTCAATGGGATTAGAGGTGACAAGCAATGACATTCTTTCACCATAGTTTACAATCTCATCATGGATGTGCAAACTCCAAAATTCAACATATTTCTTGGAAAAAGCTTCAATCAAGAGGCCCACAATAGCATAATGTAAGGTCCCTGCTATCATTGTAATTCAACTAGTGCTCTACATGCAGATAAGAAGGACAAGAAGCTGAAAGGCAAGAAGAAAAAAGAAGATGAAGAGAAGACTTCCCAAGCCAACTTTGCAAACAAGAGCAAGTGGAAAGGGAAGAAGAAAGGACCACAACATGACACCACTATATGCAATTGCTAAGATTTTCAAATAGTATAATTTGTGAATGCACATTCTTAAGTAACCATCTTTGCCTCTTTGGTACACGTTGTCTCCTATTAAGGCATAGTCTTGAGCCTCTTTCTCCATGCTTCATTTTCTTGCTAGACTAGCCTCATTGGGTAGTGTTCTTGATCTCGTAAATTCTACCAATGGAGCACTCCACTCTCTCCGGAATCATGAAGACTCAACCATAAACCTATGTCCATAGGACACTGGTGATAGATTTACACTCCTCAAGGCCAAAATGCTTCAATAATGTGTCAATATATTTTGTTTGACACAAAGATATTGTGCCATGAACTTGTAGAAAGTGAATGCCCAAATAATGATGCAAATGCCCCAAATCTCACATCTCAAATGAGGCATGCAAATCAGCATTAAAATCAGCAATATGCTTTTCATGAGGACTAGTGAGCAGCATGTCATCAATATAGACAACAATGATCAGAAGCACATCATTTGCACGCTTAACATATAAGATGCTCTCAATTGGACTGTTCGCAAAACCATGTGCAATCAGGTAGGCATGTATTTTTTCATACCAAGCATGTTGTACTTGGTTCAACCCATATAATGCCCTTTTCAGCTTACACACTTGGATTTCATGCCCTTTCTGCACAAAGCCAGAGGGCTAAAAAACATACATTTCTTCATGCAAGCCACCATTCAAAAATGTTCTTTTGATGTCCTATTGATATACATTCCGACCGTGATGAGCTGAAAGTGCATAAATGCTATGAAGAGTAGTCATTCGGCATGTAGGAGCAAAGGTTTCATCAAAATCAATGCCTCTTTCTTGAGCATAACCCTTTACAAAAAGCCTAGCCTTATACCTCTCAACTATTCCATTAGGCTTGCGCTTTAGCTTGTATACCCACTTAGTGACAATGACCTTCTTGTGGAGAGGCAAGTCACATAAAGACCAGGTACCATTTTGCATGATAGCATCATATTCTAATTGCATAGCCGCCATCCAACTTTTTTAATTTAGTGCTTCATCAAACAAAACTGGCTCATTCTCATCACAAAGACTCCAGACAGCCATAGCATAGCAATTTGATGCAAGAGAAGCACTATGAGAGCCTAAACGAGTATGATATGATAGATGTGCATTTAATTTGCTATCATGCAAATTTTACACTAGCCATTTTGGCATAGTTTTTGCCTCCTCAATATCAGCTCTCTCATCAACAACTACATCATGTAAATTTGCATCATAAATGGAATGATATACATCATGACATGAAACCTGTAAAGGCGAAGAAGTTGCTGCCTCATTAGTACCAACACTAGACTTTCCATAAGTAAAAAGAGGCAACAGAGTATCATACATGTCTTTGGAGCTAGTTGATGTCTCCTTAGTACATGAAACTAAGGGTTGAATAGCATCTTCCACAAAAACAACATCACGGCTAACCAAAATGCATTTACTCTATGGATGATGTAGACGATAGCCTTTGCTTTCAGAATTGTAGCCAACAAAAATACATTTCACTGCTTTATCATTCAATTTCTTGCATTGTTGTTTAGGCACTAATGCATATGCCAGACAACCAAAAACACACAGGTGAGAAAAAGATGGCTTACGACCATGCCAAGCCTCATATGGAGTGATAGACTGAAATGGTTTAGTGGGACACCTATTAATTACATATGCCGCACACATGCCAGCCTCAAGCTAGAAACTATGTGGTAAAGCCTAACTCTTGACCATACACCTCACCATCTCCATGAGTGACCTATTCTTCCTTTTACCAACTCAATTTTTTTAAGGTGTATATGCACTATACACTGATGTTTTATCCCATGTTTAACCAAAAAATGCATTAAAATCAGAAGACATATATTCCCCCCTAGATCAGAGTGGAGGGTTCCCATTTTACATGCTAATAAATTTTGAGCCAAAAGCAAAAATTATTTGAAGCATATAAATGCTTTAAACTTTTTTTTTCAATGGATATACCCAAAGATGGATGTGAAGAATGCTTTTCTACACGGTGAGTTATAGGAAGAAGTATACATGGACCAGCCACAAGGGTATGAAGATTCAAAGCATCCAAAATATGTTTGTAGGTTGCAAAACACTTTGTATGGGTTGAAGCAAGCTCCTTGTGCATGGCATGCAAGGATTGGTGAATACCTAACCACCATTGGGTTTTCTATGTCTGATGCAGATCATTCACTATATGCAAGGAAGGGTGATGATGGCATCACAATTGTGGCTATTTACGTTGATGCCTTGATTGTAGGTGGTGATAATGAAGAAAGCATTAAAGAGGTAAAGCAACTTCTTATGCAGGAATTTGACATGAAAGATCTTGGTGTCCTGCACTACTTCTTGGGCATCGAGTTCATACATACAGAAACAGGTATATGGATGTCACAAAGGCAATATGCCTTGAATATGCTGCAAAAGTATGATATGGCTGATTGTAAGCCAATTTCTATGCCATTAGATCAGAATTCAAAGTTGGATGCTACATCAGGTGAAGCATTGGAAAATGCTACTATGTACAGGAAAATTGTGGGAAGTCTTATATATCTCATAATTACAAGGCCTGATCTAAGCTATACTATTGGACTTGAAAGTAAGTTTATGCAAGTTCCCAAGAAGACACATTTGGATGCTCTGAGGTGCACTCTACATTATGTGAGTGCTACTTTGGATTATGCATTGCTTTATGAAGCTGGTGTAGATTTGCATGTTCATGGATACACCGATGCAGATTGGGGTGGTAGTATCCTAGATAAAAAAATGGAGGTGCAGCTATTACATGGAGTAGCAAGAAGCAACCCACTATTACTCTGTCGAGTATAGAGGCTAAGTATAGAGGTACTACAATGGAAGCATGTGAGGCATCATGGCTGGGGATGCTACTTGCAGATTTATGTGTGGAAGTGCAGACGCCTTTCACTATCTATTGTGATAATCTTAGCAGTATACAGTTAGTATGCAACCTTGTTTTTCATGCTAGAAAAAAGCATATCGAGGTACATTATCGATTCATCAGAGAGAAGGTATTAGTAGGTGATATTGATATTGTTTATGTGAGAATAGATGAGCACGTTGTTGATATTTTCACTAAAGAACTTGGAGTAGGGAAGCTAAAGAAGTTTCAGAAGATGCTTGGATTAGAGGACATCACGATGAGCTTGAGGGGGAGTGTTGAGATATCAAGCTTAAGTGAAACCTCTTCATTTACTTTTTAGATCTATAGAAGCACAGATGATAAGAGCCAAAATGCTATTCATAATTTGCATTACATGAGATGGAACAAACCGTTAATGTTTTTCATAGGGAAATTTCAATAATAATCATGTCATTGTCTAGTAGAGACATTGAGAGTAGGCTTTTTGCATACCATATTGAATACCACAATGCATTTTCTAACTAACGTTTCAAAAAGACTACCTTAAACAACCATAAATGTTAAACAATATCCACACATTGATCAATTAAGAAAACTCAGCATAGATAACGATAAGCACAATTTGAAACAAACATTTAGAATTGTATTTTTATTAAATTGCTTTTTCAAGTCAAGATATTGTTTACAAAAATAAAAAGCTTCTACAATAGAAGCTGATCATATATTTCCTCAGCTTCATGCATTCATCTTCAAGTGGTGGAACATGCTCCCTTGAAGTAGCTTGGAATCTTTCAGTACTTGCTATGTGCTTCCTTCCTACCTCTTGGTCCTCATCTGGACATTCATTCAAACCATTTATCCTTATTCTTATGAAGCGCACTTGAGCTTCATCTTTCTCTGTAGCTATGCGATGCCTAAACATCTTTAATGAACAAGCAAGAGTCATTCCTAAAAAGAAAGAAAAACAATTAGAGGCACATCAAGATACATGGTAAATGAGATCCATTAGAACTACAATTACTTGTGCTAGAGAAAAGTTCTAGGACCCAGTCATCATCATTGGAAAAATTTTGAATAAGTCACATAATCAATTTTTGTGGCTTATGATATGGATTAACCAATGTTTTGTCCCCAGCCACATGAAGCAGTTTCTTTATAAATGCAGGGAACATGCGTACATTGGAGATTCTGTTCTCATTACAATGTTCCCTGACCTTTTGTTTCCTTACTTCATCATAATACTCGATTGTAATGCATTTAGTTGAACTCACAAACCTATGCAAAGGGGTATGGTCCACATTTGTCTTTACCCCACCAAAGAAAACCATAACTAAATAGAGTTCATCATGCATAAATCAGAGACCAAAATGAAGATAGATTACCATGTAAGACACTCCACAGCATGACATCTTGACTTCCAAGAAGTTGATACAGAAATGGATTGGTCCCTGCTATGGAAAATAACTATCCTCCATAGGTGACATAGTCAAGTGTGCAAAATCTATAACCATCTTGCAAATCTATGGGTGCTTGAATGGCTCGTCATCATTAATAGAGCCCATCATCCTAAACCACTAGGGTATATTTGCTATTACAAGGGAGTAATGTTTTCTAGGTACAAAAATACACATATTATTTACATCATTGTAATATACACGTCTAACGGGGTCTAGAGGGTTCGAGAAACACTTCAAATTAGACTCATCATCAAAATTGATTTCCTTAGCTTTCAACCTAGACTTCTCGTGCCTTGCCCTTTGAATATGAGCCAGGAATGCAGGTGGGCAATCATCATTTAGATCTGTTGACTTTGAATTTTTTGGCTTCTACAAAAATAAGAGAAGAAGAATAATTATTGGCACACATATGATAATTCAATGTGTGGCATCGACCTATGCCAAGAGGTCGATGTTTGGCATTGATTCATTGCTAATAGCCAATGCCTGGCATCCACTTCTAGCAAGAAGTCGATGTCTAGCATCGATTCTGTATTGAAAGTGGATGCCTAACATCAACTTCCTGTTCACAATTTGATGCTCGACATCACATCTTTGTTGACATTCGATGCCTAGCATCAACTTCTTGCGAGATCTGGATGCCAAGCATCAAATTTGAAGAGAGAGTCGATGCTAGGCATCAACATTCAGTAGAGAACTCAATGCCAGGCATCAACATTCAACAAAGAATCGATGCGAGGCATCGACTTCTTGCCAAAAGTCCATGCCACGCATCAACCTTAAGCAAAGAATCGATGTCAGGCATTGACTTCTTGCCAAACCTCGATGTGAGGCATCGATTATCTGAACACAAAGTGGAGTTTGTAGCACCTACCCAATCACGGAATAGTATAAAGTATTTTGACAGTGTTTTGGATGGTGAGGTGGTTGGATACTTTGCTTGGACTTTACTATAGGAGAAGCTTCCCAGCCTCTTCATCATTACCTCCTAAATCTTTATATAGACTTTGTGAACGCATTGCCATGGATAAAAGCCAGTGAGTTCAGAAACGAGAAACACAAACCAAAGAAGCTTTTAGAAAATCCTACTTACTTATTGAGCTTAGTGACCATCTCTTAAAGACTTAAATCCTTAGAAATTACTCTTGATAAAGTTGATATTATCAAAGTATCATCCTTGATCCCTTGGAGGGATCTCCATGGTGTCAGCATGTAATAATTCTTTTACTCTTCCAATATTATCTAAGTTGATTTCAAAAGCATATACTCCAAAACCTAAAGTTCAACACCTTATACAGATCTATGGCTTTAAGCACTTTTGCTCAGTAGGCCTTGATAAGGGTGCTAAGGTTTTGGCTCCATTGCACAATATTAGTTTCAACTGTGTATTCTTGATGAGGAGGGTTGACGACATAAACCTTTTATTTGCAAAGCAGTATTCGTGTTCTCCTGGGTGGGAGCCTAAAGATGGATGCATATTCTTGTTGCAAGTGCCTAATTTGTCAGTGTATGGTGTAGAACAAACACCATATGAAGATAAAAATAACATGGAAAGATGTAGAATGTGGTTGAATAAAGTAAAAGGTGGATGCGTGTACTTATTGAAAAGAAGAGACATATTGAGCGTGCAAAAAAATACGTTGGAGATCAATATGTACCTTGGTGGGATGACTTTTTCAATCATCAAGAAGAGATTATAACAAACACAATTGCAGGTCGTTGGCCAATTGATGTTTCATTCACATGGAATTTTTGTACACAAAGGTCAGTGAATGTGGACCAAGCATGTAATGTAGATGCACTTCAAAGTTTTATCAATCCACTAGAAAGGAATATTTATATAGGCCCAAGGATGAAAAAATAGGCTGAAGCAAGACGACAAAGAAATTTAAAAGAAATAAATGTTGGAACATTTATTGCAATCCTTGCTGATGGTGATGAGGCTACCAGACCATCTTGGATTGCAAAAGTTTTAGAGGTTAGTAAAGATATTGCTCAAAGAAGAATAGAGGCTTTGATAGAGCATTGGTATTACACTAAAAGTAGTAATGCATTCATAGGTAAATATAACTTAGAAATGGTATGCGAGACCAAACCAATACGCTTAAGAAAGAAAAATAATACTCAAAGCACATCGACTCTTAAAATGGATGATCTAGATATTCTTGTTTATGATTGATTTTGCCTTGACAAAGACAGGGTACTTGAAGAAAGCAACCATCAATATGATAAAACAAAAGCTTCCAGATGTATGTGGTTCAACTAATCATAGGAAAATAAGAAGATTTGTGCATGATCCTGTAGAATTTGGTATGTACTTGGATAAAGATAGAGCTCTTGTGGATATGGAAGAAGAAGAAGAGAGCTCTCAATAGTCTCACACTGAATCAAGTGCATCAGATGATGGGGCTATAGACATAGATCAAGAAAGTTGTGAATTGAGTTGAAAATATAAACATTTTTAGTGCTTATATAAATGCTCCTAAGCATTTTTCTTAATGAAACCATGTTCTATAGCAATTTTGAATAACTATCTCATATCCACCATTGAAAACATGTTCAATGTTTAATTTTTGTATAAGCTTTTTTATCACTTTTATATTTTATGTAGATTTTGGACATGTCAATATTAGAATGAGTGAAATTTTGGCCACATTTTGAGCTCTTTTTTTTTTTAGGAAATGACAAAAAATGTAATAAAGTCACATGTTTTCACTTGCTTTTTGAAATATGTGTATACTGAACAAGGGGTTTTCAAACATAAGATGCAATTTGCTTGATTCTCAACATGGGTGTTCTCTTTTTACTACGTAGTTCTCATTTGTTACAACCCATTGTTGACTATGAAAATTTTGTGAATGGTTCATCATGTGCAGTACATGATTCTCAGGCTATGTGAGATGCAAAGCTTTGGCATGCACACTTTGGTCATCTGAATTTTGCTAGTTTTCTATGTCTACAATAATCTGAAATGGTGTCCTCTTGGCCCAAACTTGAGGCACACAAACATGTTTATGAAGGCTATATTTTGGGCAAAATCCAGCATTCCTTGTTCCGAAAACATTGTTTAGTTCAGGCTACTTAGAAATTGTAGCTTGTTCGTAGTGATGTTTGTCGTCTTATGTAGACACTCTCCTTTGGGAACCACATTTACTTTGTGACTTTTATTGATGATGTTTTCTAGTATGCATCGATGTATCCACTAAAAGCAAAGTCTAAAGTGTTTATTTGCTTCAAAAAAATTCTGCTTTTGGCTAAAAATCTGACACTGTGTAAAATGTGCACCCTCTGTTTTGATCGAGGGGGGAATATATGTCTTGTGATTTTAATGCATTTCTAGTTGAATGTGGGATAAAACATTAGTGTACATTCCTATATACATCTCAACAAAATGGAGTTGTTGAAAGGAAGAATAGGTCACTCATGGAGATGGCTAGGTGTATGGTCAAGAGTCAGGCTTTACCACATAGTTTCTCACTTGAGGCTATAATGTGTGCAACATATGTGCTTAACAGGTGTCCCACTAAAGCATTTCTATCTATCTTTGGTTGTCTTGCATATGCATTAGTGCTTGAACAAGAAGATAGGAAATTGGATGATAAAGCAGTGAAATGTAGTGTTGTTGGGTATAGTTTTGAAAGCAAAGGCTATCATTTGTATCATCTACAGACTAAACACATTATGATGAGCCTTGATGTTGTTTTTGTGGAAGATGCAATTCAACAGTTACTTTCATGTACTAAGGAGACATCAATTAGCTCCTAAGTTGGTCTAACACTTTGCTACCTCTTTTTACAAGTGGATAGTCTAGTGTTGGTCCAAATGAGGCAATTTCTTAGCCTTTATAATTTTCACATGATGATGCAGATCATTCCATTTTTTATGCAGATTTACATGCTGCACTTGTTGATGAGAGAACTAATATGGAGGCAAAAACTATGCCTAAATGGCTAGTGCAGATGCAAGATAGCAAATTGGATGCACCTCTATCATATCATCAGCCTTCAAGCTCTCATAATGCTTCTTTTGCATCAGATTGCTATGCTATGGTTGCCATTTGTCTTTGTGAGGAGAATGAGCGTGTTGTGTTTGATAAAGCACAGAATTATAAAAATTTCATGGTAGCTATGCAATCTAAATATCATGGTATTATGAAAAATGGTACCTCTCCTTTATATGACTTGCCTCCTAGCAAAAAGGCGATTGGCACTAAGTGGGTATAAAAATTGAAGCATAAGCCTAATGGAACACTTGACAAGTATAAGGCTAGGCTTGTTGCAAAGGGTTATGCTCAAGAAAGAGGCATTGATTTCCTTTGCTCTTACATGTTGAATGACTATTGTTCCTAGCATATGTGCACTTGCAGCTCATCATGCTTGAAATGTACATTAGTTTCACATTAAAACTGCATTTTTGAATGGTGACTTGCATGAAGAGGTCTATGTTTTTCAGCCCCGTGGTTTGTGTAGAAAGGGCATGAAAACAAAGTGTGTAGGTTGAAAAAGACATTTATGGTTTGAAGCAAGAACCACATGCTTGGTATGAAAAGATACATGCTTACTTGATTGCACACGGTTTTGAGAGCACTCCAATTGACATCAACTTATATATTAAGCGTGCACATGATTTGCTATTGATCATTGTTGTCTATGTTGATGACATGCTACTCACTAGTCCTCATGAGAAGCATATTTCTAATTTTAAGGTTGATTTGCATGCCTCATTTGAGATGTCATATTTGAGGCATTTGCATCATTATTTGGGCATTGATTTTATGTAATTTGATGGCCAAATAGATTTGTGTCAAACAAAATATATTGACACATTATTGTAGTGTTTTGGCCTTGAAGACTGCAAACCTACTGGCACTCCTATGGGAACATGTTTATGGTTCAGTCTTCATGATGCTAGAGATGCATTGATGTTGTTCTCTATTAGTGGGTTGTTGGATGCTTGCTTTACTTATGCATTACTTGACCATATATTCAATTTGCTATCTCATAGATGAGTAGGTTTATGCATTGCCCAGGTTTCAAGCATTGGTAGGTAGTTAAGCACATCTTTCGCTACTTGAGTAGTACCCAACCACTTGGATTGTTTTATCCCAAGGGAAATCACTTTTGCCACATTTACATGCTTTTTTCTTACTCTTACTAGGTTAGTTGCTATGACACTCATGTGTCCATGAGTGGTTTTTGCTTCATGCTTGGTAGCTAATGCGTATCTTGGTTGAGCAAGAAGTAGCCTACTATGGCCACTTCTAGCTGTGAGGCTAAGTATAGGGAAACTTTCACACTAAATGTTGAGTGTGTATGGCTCAAATGCCTTATGGCTCATTTGGGTGTTGGTCTGTCTTCTACGACCACCCTCTTCACTAATAGTCAGAGCCCTACTTCAGCTCTACAACTCACCAAGCTTCACACATGCATTACAATTAGGAAAGTAAGTGGGCATGGGATAGAAAACACTATTAAACGCACATTTCAAGCATGAAACATGCACACAAGATCTTAGAGAAGAAGATATTTAGCGAAGAGATGCAAATTCGAAATCCCTGCCTGATTACTCACAATGGAAAAATGTTCTTACAAAGAGTCATCAAGTGACTTATATACGTGTGCCCTAAAAATGGTCCTTTCACACAAGAGATCGGCACTTTTAATGAAAATCACTAATTTCCTACTATGTTAAAAGAATTATGTTACAATATCGGATTTATGCATCTAGAGGACTCTTCTAGTGCATTTACATGACTCATAATGTATTTCATAGAAGCTTGAAACCAAAGAGTGTCGACGATGCCCTAGATGAAGCGATGAACTGCTCTGATACCAAATGTTGAGTTTGAGGTAACACTAGGAAGAAGAAGAACCTTGGAGCACAACACAAAATACTGAATGCATTACAAAGAGAATGTACAAAGATTAGTGACCCATTAGGGTTATAGCCGTATATACAAACTGAGGGAAAAAACCTCCTAAAGAGGGAAAAAACTACCCTGATGGTCCTAGTGTGTTCACACACATCACTACCAAACTATATCAACATCTCTGTCTTCCCATGACAATTCTGGTGGTTTTAAGTCTTTGAAAAAAAAAATACTTCTAGGCCTTAGGAAAGTAGGTTGAGGACTTATGATCAAATCCTCATATCTATTCTTCTGTGATAAATTGCTTTGGATGATAAAGAAGCATTTAATCCTTTATTCATCATTTGGTTCCTTGGACAAGTCAACAAGGAACCCATCCTCGCAAGAAGGTGTTGGATTGGACAGAACATATTTGGTATCTACTCCATCTTCCCTTTCACTTTGTCTATAGATTTTTTCTTGAATTTCTTTTATAATGAACATATGTGCTTGGATATTTTTCATCTTTTCATCCAAACCATCGAGTTCTTGATATGTATTAACTTTTGGAGTTTGAGGTCTACAAAAGCACACAAATATCACAAGGAAGAAGAAGAAACTTAGAGCACAACACACAATACTGAATGTATTACCAAGAGAATTTACAAAGATAAGTGACGTGTTAGGGTTGTAGGCAAATATACAAGCCGGGGAGAAAAAATCTCCTAAAGAGGGAAAAAAGTGCCCAAGCAGTCTTAGTGTGTTCACACACACCACTACCAAAATATATCAATAAATCCCTCTTGGCAGTGATGCCGCAAAAAGGAGCTCGAACTCATGTATAAGGAAGTGTCAAGCTATGTGGAATTGATCCACAAAAGGATACTGCACCTCAACGTGCTTAGTTCAAGCAAGGAACACAAAGTTCCTTGCAACTATTTGTATGAGAAGAACTCTGAGTATTTTCGTGTTACGGTAGAAAGTTCGTTAACCATTAACAGTTACAGTTCGTTAGTAAACGTATCCCTCGGTACTCTCTCAGTAAATGAATGTCTCGGTTAAAATAAAGTTATCTCAGTAAATGCATTTTCGGTCAGTTACAGTTTTCTCAGAAAACGTGTTTTCCGGTAGAACAACGAAGTGTATCTCGCAGAGTAAATTAGAGTTTTGTATGAGAGATAGCTTATCTTATAGCTAGACATCTCTACTATTAGTTCATCAAGGATTTCGGTGAAATGGATATGTACACACAGTACAAAGTCTAACCGAAAAGAGACATTCTGAACCGGAGAAGTTTTTTCTTAAACTTCAGAAAGTGTTCACTCAGTGAAGGAAGTTCACGCATCACTTCCTTACTTCTTGTATACTCACTTGAAGTAATTACAAATAGAATAGGAGTTGATTCCGATAAGATTCCGGTATAACTACGGTGTCAGTCTGGTGACAATCCAGTGGAGTTCCAGTGGAATTTCCAGTGAATTCAAGACGTAGTCTTATATGTTTAAGCGATAGTAACTTCGCTAAGCTACTGCTGATTATAGAGGTGTTCTAATATCACTCTAGCTTAGCATCTCTTCGATGGCACGACAATTTCTGCAAGCCTGACAAGGTTCAAGCCTTTGCCGTTACGACCATCAACAAGTGGTATTAGAGCCAAAAGAAGGCCTAACAAGTGGTATTAGAGCCAAAAGAAGGCCCAACAAGTGGTATCAGAGCCAGAATATCCACCCTCAATTGGCGTCAGAGCGGTGAGATCCAAGAAGTGGGTTCAGAACCAGCATACCGAAATTGGTAACGCAGAGCAGGTTAACCACAATAGTGGAACTAGAACGAGAAAGATTCTGAAGAGCAGAAAGATTCTCATAAAAGTTCACCGGAAGTAACAGAAACAAGAAGCTCATGGCAGATCATGTCCAAATTGATAAATTTGACAGAGATAATTATCCCGCATGGGTAATGCGCATGGAAGCCTTACTTATGAGTAAGGACTTAATGATGTATGTGACCGGAGAAGAAAAGAAGCCAACTTTTGAAGATGATAGTCAACCGGAAAAAGAAGAATTAGAAGCCTTGAAGCTGTGGTAGAAGAAAGATGCAACGGCAAGAGCTTACATTTATAATACCGTTATAGATCATCTACTACCGCACATTAGAGGTCTGGAGAAAGCGGAGGACATATGGAGTGCGTTGGAAGATCACTTCCAAAATACTACGAAAGCTAGGAAGGCTAGCTTATGGTCCGAATTCACAACGTTCAAAAAGAAGTCGAGTCAAAGCATTAGTGACTATGTTACTAAGATGAAGGATCTAGCAGATAGTCTCGGATCCATAAATGAAGATGTCGAAGATCACAGATTGATAGCGCAACTGTTAACAGGGTTGAGAGGAGATGAAAGGTGGAAACCTTTCGTACTCTCAACTGAACTTTCTTTAAATCATCTTGTACCAGATTTAAATCAGTTGCTTGGTTTGATGCTCACATATGAGCAAGACCTGAAAGGAGATGCCGATAAAGGACAAAGTTCTGCAATGTACATGAAGAACAAGAAGAAAGACAAAGGTAAGTCAAAAGATGAAGAAGAGTCGAGTTCTCAGGCTTATTATGCAAGAGGTAAAGGCACCGGCAGAGGAAGAGCAAGAGGTTTTGGAAGAGGAAGAAATAGCCAGAATAACAACAAGAAGGCTTGCTGGATCTGTGGACTAAGTAATCATTTGGCTCATGATTGCTGGTACAATCAACAAGGATCAAATCAAAATCAGAACAGTAATAGCAGAGGCACAAGCGGAAGATATCAGAATAACTTTCAAAGAGGAAGACAAAATCAAAGAGGAAGCTATGGTAGAGGTGGAGCAAGAAGTTGGGGACAGAATCTATCCTACAACACCACCTACAACAACTACGCAAATGACACGCAGAATGAAAGTCATACATCATTGATGATGAACTCAATCAGCACATCAGATAACGAAGACCTAAAGGTATTTTACATTGATTCTGGATGTTCTAATCACTTGTCAGGAAATATAGAATTGATGTCAGAATTGGAAAAACATAGTTCCAGTCATACTGTTCAAACAGGTGACAATACGAGGCATAGTGTACATTCAATTGGAAAAGTGAAATGTAAGAGTGGAGCAGATTTGCTAACCAATGTTTTGTATGTTCCGACAATACCAAAAAATTTGATTAGCGTAGGACAGATAGTTGAAAAAGGTTTTCAGGTCAGATTTACAAATGAAGGAGTATTTGTAGAAGATATATTGATTACTTATCGTTGAAGAATGAATTTCTAATTGTGGAGGTCATTTCTCTTGACAAATATATTGATGTCTTACAGGTCGCATTTTGGATGGATATCACATTAAAGTCAAGGTGCCCATTTAATTTCTTTCTCCGAACCTCTGCCCTGGCTTCTCCAATTCTTGTAGTTAAAACAATGAATTCTTCAAGTGTGGCACCAAAGGGAAGTTTCTCCTTCAATTGCTATTGGGTGCTTGTTAGGCCACCAGACGAACCTATGTATTGTTGATAGTTTTGTAATTACTCCAGTGAAACGTCATAAAAGGCTGAAGCAATGTAACCTCTGTTCTATTAGTATAAAAGAGGATGTGTTCCCGTCACTTAGCAGTGGAGAAGATGCACTATAGATTCTTGTCGGGTTGTGCATGGCGGAGCGAAATACAAGCCTGTGTTGATTCACTCTGTGGTTTTAGAATCTTATTCAGTTTAGTATCATTGAGTGTCAGTTAAGCGCTTTGTTCTAATTGAAGTAATTAATTGTATAGAAAGTTTGGTTAAGAAGTTTGATGAAGAAGCAATAATCCTGCTGGTGATAAAAGTGTTTACTTGCAATCGCATATCGTTTACTGTGAGTAAATTGGTATTGGTGGTTGTACGACCATAAAATTCGGTAGTTAACGTGCTTCAAGTAATATGTGTTCAGAGATTGATATATAACTTGATGATATATATATTTGTGAAGGTAGTAATAAAGATTTGTAACATGAATACGGTAATGAGATGATAGTGTTTAGTAAGCTATACATTGATCATAGTTGAGTACGGTGTGGGAAAACAATATAGAGCCTCTGTTTACGACCCTTGTCCACCCCAAGAACCCTGTAGAAATATTTGTCAATGTTATCTTTCATCAAATACAATAGGGCTAGGAGAGAGAGTGATTTCACACTGGCACCAACCATGGGGCTTAGAATATAAGTCCTATCAGAAGTCTAGGATGTAACTTGCAGGGAAGACCTCGTAATACATGCCTATAACACGTTCTCGTGAAAGTTATCCAAAAAAACCGAAACGATAAACACCCTTGGAAAGTCAACAGTGTGCTTGGGACACCACCATGTGGTAATAGTGAAGGCCAATCATCTGTTGAAGAAGGTCTAACACTAGTGAGTGGGATCGCACCACAGTACTTTCTTATTTTCAAGTTGCAAAGCATATTGAAATTGAGCCCAGTACAATTCGGAGTAGCCCCGGTACCAAACTCACTGTCAATCCAGTACCATCCGATAGCTATTCAAATTTAGGCTCGCTGTCCGGTGGCAGTGATTCAGTGTTTGGTGGCACTATCGAGTTCCATAAGGATCCGGTGGAAATTGACACGATTGGATACATTAGTGAGGAAACTAATATATCTGTTGGGATCCTTGGGCAACTAGGAATTGTAAACTTGAACCAAGAACTCCTATTGAGCAGCTTGTGCAAGACGAATCCTTCAACTTGGGGAGTAACAGGAGGGTCTTAGTGACTGATTACCTATCAAAAGAGTGGGATCCTGCAAGGTTTTTCAAAATTACATTTTTAGAAGGCTCCATGCTCAACCATAAATCAGCAGAATTAGGGAATATCAGTGAGTTAGTACCACCAAAGGGGTCAGCAAATAGCTTCATAACAGGTCACCCTATAGACTCCTTTGAGGCACAAGAGTCTAAACAATTGGTCGATCTTCATCTGAACGATATGAAAGACTACCAGAACCAGCAACAGAAGCAACAACAACAACAATAGCAATATCAGCAACAACAACAACAACAACAACAACAACAATAATAATAGCAGCAGCAAGAAGAGCAACAAGAGCAGGGTAGTCACCAGAGATGCTCCATATGGAGGTTACATATGCAAAGTTTGGAGGTTTCCCTGGTGATGATCCAAATGCACACATGCATACTTTTGAGATTAACTATGCAGTACTGAATAATCTGGCAAACCTAGTATACAAAGTGATAGTGTTCCAATCAAGTTTGGTAAATGAAGGAGCTCGATGGCTGATGGAGTACAATATTAACCATTTTAAATCGTATGATGACGTGAAAAATGCTTTCTTACAATGATTTAGATTAAAGAAAAATGTTGCGGAGATCTTTGATTATCTCCAAAATAACCACCAGAAACCACATCAAAGTGTACAGGAATATGCAACCTTGTTCTATACACATTTACAGAAGTTTCCTCTAGCTCATGCAAACCTTTGGACAATGTGATAACACAATGGTTTATTAATGGGCTAAACCCGTAGCTCAAACAGGGGATGATTATTTGATGTGTAGGAGGGATGACACTAGATGCAGTTATCACCATGGATTTGCAGTTGGAACATAAGGTGGGCAACTTCAGAGAAGATCTAGAGTGGTTAAATGCTCGTAAAAGTAAACATGATGATCCATTAAAACAGGTTTATTACACCAAATGTAAAAGCCCTAGATATGTTGCGAATAATGCTCTTAATTAGATTTTTTATGCAATATATGATACTGCAAACCATGCAACCAAGACTTGTCCATATAATGCAAAGACTCAAAATAGACTAGCGGTGAATACCATTATGCAAGAACAGGGGTAACCAATGACTAGCTATGTACCCTTGCACTTGAGAAATACAAGTTATACTAGTTATACCAATTAGAGAGGTGGATGCACAGGAAATCAGGATCAAACGGTGGAATCAGGATCAAACCGGTAGTAGTATGAGTTTACCTCCACCATGCTGCCATTTCTATGAGGAAATGGCACATATCCAATGGCACTATAAGGATGCCCAAGAGTATGATAAATGGAAAAAAGAGTGGAAAAGCCCAATGGAAAACATGGATCACATTTAAGTAGTAGATATGTAGGCAGCCGTGGTTCACACCCGTTCCAATAAGATAGTCCACCTGGCAAAAAAAGTCTTTGAACCAAGAGTAAAAGAGCAATAGTGCACATCTACCAAGGCATCCAGATGGGCTAGAGAAGAAACACTAATTTTCCTCAATCATGTACCAATTATTCAACAAAAAGAGGGTCAAATAGATAAATCCACACTAGATCTGGTTGAAGTTCGGTTAGCAATCCCACCGAAAACAGTAACAAAATTGGTCAGTCCAAGTAGTGCCTGGGGCATCTTATCCAAAGCTCTGATAACCATCCCTTTGAGGAAACCCTTAACATTAGCACCAGGAATACAATAGCAATTTCAATAGCATATTGATCCCAACTCGATGTAGGGTCCAACAATAGCTACAATTAGTCCCGAAGTTGTCCATAAAGTGGACACATATTAAATAAGTGGTCATGCATAATGATATATGATCACTTCTCATTTCCATAATTTTGCTACTTGCAGGCACTAGAGAGATTAGCCAAATAAAAGAACTTATCAAAAATGTTTGAGAGAGATTATAGAGATAACCAATCTTGAAGTCAAATTTTTAATTTTTCTTTATGTCAAGTTGAAGGATGAAATCGTTCCAACAATGTTTGCTTGACTTGTCTTCTTTTTTCGTATGCTTGTACCTTACGTATCCGTGCCGCCCTCCACCTTTGATGTTTTATTTGCATGCTATAACCTTTATGATTAAACGTCAGTAGGTGTTTACCTGCATAGCGCATTTCTAGGATTAGTGCATGTCATGTGTTACCGTCAGTTACTTAAACCATGATTTTCACTTTCTTTCTCTACTATATGTGTGTGATGCTCTCTTTGCATTCTGTGTGTGCTTTATTCGTGCTATTGCTCGCTGTGTGCTCTGTACGTGCTCTTGTTTGCTTGGGCCATGGAGGCTCTATCACACATTACTACCTTTAGCAATGGCATACCAGAGGAGCTCGCTTGGTACCTCTGGGTACATGGTTTGCTTCAGTTCATGGAACTGTCATGGCATAATGTGCAGACTCACCTGCTGTCCTTCACCCTCGCGCGAGACATTGCGGCATGTTCGTCTGCAGCTACGACATGGCCGATTGTTACCCCATTTATTACCACACACATTACTATTTCCACTATTGTGGATAATCTTCATCTCGCTAATGAGGGCAAAATTGAGGCTCCCCAACTCCTACTTTCCACTATGAATTAGTTTTGCCCCCCCAAGTCCTCCAATGAGTACGGTATCATGAGCCGCCCTACCCCTGAGTGTCATGCCCTACAATTCCTTGTGTCAACCATCAATTTACAAAAACATAACTACAGAATCTCTCGATGGCTCTATTTGGTCATTGATGCGGCTTCACGTGAGCCCATCAATTGGGCACTACTCTACTTCTGTCGCATTCACAAGGAATGTCAAGTAGTTGTCAAGGAGTTGTCCAAGGGATAATTTCCCCGAACCCGCTTGCCGCACCACTTTTCTTTCCTTGTCCCGACTGTAGCTGCCTCTGGTGTCCTAGGGTGTCCTGTTCTCGATGTGGCAACCTCTTTGCACATGGATGTTGATGATGATGATGATGATGATGATGATGATGATGATGATGATGATGAAGTGCTCCTCTGTTTCCCAAAGAAGTGGTGTCATGTCACATGTGGCTACTGCTTGTTCACCAGCGTCCAATGCTTCCTCCACCCCACTTTCTATAGGTAATCAGCTTGCTCGAAAAGATAGCTTAATCAAGGTAATTGTGTCTCGAGACGTTGTTATGAACGAATCAGGTAAATCCATTACTGTGGAAGGACTCATGATAGAGGTGACTAAAGTCTATCCCACTCCTTTTAGTTCCCTTATCAAGCCCTAGATCACCTCTGCATCACCTTTGGTTTCCTCGATTGCCCGAGAAATCCTCATGACACTTATTGATGACCTTTCCAATCGACTGCCGTCCTCACTGAAGGAGGATCTGAACATTACTGCCGAAACCGTTATGGTGATTCCCTCTTCTTTTTCCCAACCTCACCCTATTCCTCCCACCGTACCTTTGGTACCACTTTTGTCTCCCTCCGTAACCTCTTCCTCTTCCACTGCATCTCCCTCTTC
The DNA here is from genome assembly GCA_020310875.1 of Ceratopteris richardii. NCBI lineage: Eukaryota > Viridiplantae > Streptophyta > Polypodiopsida > Polypodiales > Pteridaceae > Ceratopteris > Ceratopteris richardii. Next base: position 118,615,722 of record CM035426.1, read on the forward strand.
ACCTCTAGCGTCCCCTAATTACTCCCCGCCCCATTTTCAGGAACTTGTCGTGCCTCCATCTTCTTCTAATTTTCCATTTCCCTTTTCGCCTTCCATACAGAATCTAGCAGCCATTGGTCAATACATCATTCAGGTTTCAGAAGAATCCAATCTCAGATGCTTGCAGAGAAGCAGACAATTTGTCAAGAATTCTAGCATAAACTCAATGTACGTATTGGAAGCAGATATTGTGCCACTTCAAGACAAACTCCTAAGTCTTCACACCAGTGAGGCTCAACTATAGAACGAGGTGTCTACACAAGAAACAGAAGTTCTACAGTTACGTCGAGTGCTGGCAGATAAAGAAAGTACTCTGGATACGATGGGCAAAGCCTTGGAAGTAACAAATACTCAAGTTGTTGACTGGAGCAAACCTATGCCACCGTGCATGGTAAAGCCCTTCAATGGGAATCAGAGTTAGCAACTACAAAGGAAGAATTATTCCAGAAAGCACAAATGTTGAACAATGAAATAGGCCAGAAACTTCAAGTGAAGAAAGAGGTTGAAGCCACTCAGAAGGAATGCCAGGCATACTTCTATTGGAACAAAACAATCCCAAATTGATGATTATAAAGAGCTTGAAACAAGTCAAGGATCAAAATGAAGTTAAAGAGTCATTGGAGAAAAGTGAAGAGATCTCAGAAACGTAGCTTGTACACATATGTATATTATTAGTTGAGAATTCTTGTAAAATGGATAGAGATGATCCTTAGGATGATAAGGAATATGTAATAGATGCGGGATGAGTCTAGAATCATATGTATATAAGTCAAAGATGTAAAGAATGATCAATGGAATTAAGGCCCATGACAAGTATGAAGCATTCACCACTTCCATGGATTCATATATGGATATGCAAGTGCTAGACTTCAACACACTCATTGGTTGACACTAGCTTCAAGAAATCTTAAGCTTTGCCAATCCACTTTGCCAAGGTGATTGCCTCAGCACAAGTTCATGAAGATTCTACCCCTTAGCTCTTAAGTCTAATTTTCAACATATTAGTTCTTTATCCTCAATCACTTGGTTCTCATTATTTGTTCTTTCCCTTTTGTTCAATCAAGTAGCAATAAATCTCTACATTTGGATTTTATCATTTGATCACGTGTTTATGTTCTTTCCGTTAAGTTCTCATAGTTGCTTTATCAATCTTGCACTTTATGGTTTTATAATATCTTATGAATTTATGGTTCATATTGTGTTCTTAAGGTATAAACCTAGAAGCATGCACTTAGTCTAGACTAGAATTGATAGAGGGGGTTTAATTATGTCCAATATCACTTTTCCCTCATTTTAAGGGATCATCCTAAATTTGGTAGAATTTCCAAACATCACTTTTCTCATGACCAACAATTACTGGAGCACACAAAGAAACACATGCCTTGCTTCATAAAATGCTCCAAAAAGCTCTTGAAATTCATCCAAAAACAATTAAAAGTTAGAAGAAATAACTCAAATTTTGACAAAAGAGGTTGTTTTTCATGATGTCTAGGGACTATCATGATAATCAACTATCATGATATAATGTTCTATTGTGACACAAAGTTCTATCATCATAGAGTACTTTGTTATGACACAAAGGTCTGTCATGATATAAGGGAATCAATAATAATAGAGCTACACATGTGATGAGGTCGGTTCATCATGATAAGGTGGAGCATCAGAACAAAGGGTCTTTTTTTAGTGATGGACGGGGATGAGAGACACCTTCTATTGTGTTGGCCATCAAGAGTTGTGATCGAGTAGAATATCATGATAGAGGGTAGACGGTCACAATAGAGGGTCTTTTTCGTGATGGATGAGGGATGAGAGACACTTCTATTATGATGACCATCACGATTTGTGATCGCGTAGACTATCATGATGGAAGGCTCTATCAGGATAGATGTTCTTTTTTCTATTTGTGGTCTATAATGATATACATGTGGTCTGTCATGATGATTAGGTCCATCAACATGATGAAAAAAGATTTTTTGTTTTGTGGGGCTACTTCTATAGTGTTGCAAAATTACTATTAGAGCCTCTATCATGGTCTATTTTCTATCTCAAAAACATGTGTCTGTTGGTCTACTATGATAGATCGGCTTGATCAACTTAGGACTATGTAGGGGTCTATCTCACATGTACAACCTACTAGAGTTCAAGATGTCTACAAATCTAGAATAAACTCAAGCAAATATGTGCTCAATTTTTTCTTCTCTTTCTCTCTCTCACTCACACAAATCAGAGGATGAAGGATCAAAAGAGTTCTATGTAGCTGAAGGTGATTTTTTGGCAATGAAGGACATGGAAAAGGGGGGCGTGGGAGGGTGAGTGGAGGTTACAAGAGTGTGTATGGGGTGTAAACAAGCTAAACAATTAAGATAAAGGAAAAAAACTACTTATTGAATGACTTCAATATCCATTGTCTCCTTAATCTTACCATCACAAGCTCTTCCATGAGTAGATCTCCCAAGCAATGTTTCATATCTCAATGATTGCTCCTACGTTTTGGAGAGAGCCTGCACGAACTCCGAGGTAATGATCAACTCAATGAACTCAACGATACACATAGATTCCAGCCTTGAAGATGCCGCCCAGCCAGGTACCCTCCACATTAAGTTTCTCTTTCCTTGATCAAGTGAGCCCCCCACATGGCTCCACACATGGGTGCCACATGGCACTCATGTGTGAGCCCATCTAAACAGAGCTAAGAGGTGATTCACACCTCTCCTCACGGGTACTCCATATAACATTTCCTTCCCCTTAACTCCATTTTTGTCCTCAAACATGGTACTGGAAGGTCTAATAGAAAGAGATAATCAGTGAAATAGTACTCCCACTATATCCCCATGCACTTCATGTACATGGTCGTATCTCCATGTTGTTTCCCCATATCCTTCCCCTTAAGAAGATCCTTGGGAAGGTAATTGAAAGTTGGGAAACCGTCTCTGAAGGGTGCTAACCCGTTTCCATGTAGCACTATCTTCTGAACTATCTTTCCACTTTATTAGACACTCTTTATATAAGTGATTTCTCATTTGTTTCTCTTAAGTGCATAATATGCTCTTAGGCTCATGTGGAATAGATTGAATAGAAATAGGATCTACTACCTCGCTGTCTGGAATGAGGTTGTCAGATTCAGCCAGCCTTTTCTTAAGTCGGTAAACATGAAAAACTGGATGGATTTGACTATTCTCTGGAAGTTGGAACTGGTAAGCCATCTTTCCTATTTTCATAAGTATTTGGAAAGGTCCACAATACCTCGGAGATAGTTTTGGACAAGGTCCCATCTTCATGGTTTCAGATCTAGAGGGAACTCTAAGATAGACATGTTCTCCTACCTCAAAGTTGATGTCTCTCCTTTGAGGGTCAGCGTAGGCTCTAGCCCTATCCTGAGATCTCCTAATGTTGTCGTTAGCAAGCCTAATCATATCATTCATCTCTTCCAAGAAGTCCTTTGCATCTAGAACTTTCTCATTCTGCAAGCCTATTGCATAAGGAGCTCTTGGCTGAAACCCATACATAAGCATAAATGGACTATGTCCAGTGCAAGAGTGCTTGGCACTATTGTATGCAAACTCTACTATAGGTAAGTAATCTTCCCAATTAGTTGCCTTTCATTCACATATGCCCAAAGCATATCCTCTAGGATTTGGTTAACCCTCTCTGTGGTTGTTCGGTCGTACTCATGCTAAGTTCAACTGTGGTTGTTCGGTCGTACTCATGCTAAGTTTCGTGTCTAACCTTATTAAGACTGCTCTCCAAAAGTGGCTACTAAACTTCCAATCACGATCAGAAACTATGTCTAAAGGAAGACCATATAACCGGTATAGGTTCTCTACAAAGAGTCTAGCCAATTCTAGTGTCTTCACTGTAGTACGTGTTGGAATAAACCTAGCCATTTTGGTTAACCTATCCATAATTACCCAGATCGAGTCGTGCCCTCTCTGTGTCTTAGGTAATCCAACTATAAAATCCATGGAGATACTCTCCCACTTCCCATTAGGAATATCCAAGGGGTGGAGTAGTCCTCCAATCCTCAGCCTCTCAGCTTTGTTTGCTTGGCATTTGGTGCACTTAAGCACATACTCTAGGACGTCCTTATGAAGTCCAAGCCAGTAAAACTGCCTCTTAACAAGATCATAAGTCTGGTTAACTCTTGGGTTTTCCGCACGAGGTCTGTCATGACACTCATACAAAATATGTCATCTCATCTCAAGATCTCTAGGGACACACACCTTTCCTTTATATAACAGATATCCATCATGGACACTGTAATTCTTCCACTTGAATCCTTCTTGAGTACTCGTCGATACTCCATCCTCATTGGGAACCTGTATATCACCATCCCCGTTCTCTATGGCTTCCCTAATCTCGGAATATGTAGGATCAAGCCTACATTTCCCTCTACTGGACTCAAGTAGCTCACTAGTGATCTGAGTAAAACTCAGTCCATTGAGCATAGGCATGCGGCTAAGTGAATCAGCCACTACATTAAACTTTCCCTTCCTATACCTAAGCTCATAATCAAACTCCTGAAGGGGCACTGTCCATCGGGCCTTGTGACCTTTAAAGTCTGTTTGATTACAGAGCCACTTAATGCTCTCTTGATCAAACACTATCATAACTTTGGCACCATATAAATAATGATACCACTTCTTCAAAGCGTGGACAATTGCATACAACTCCTTCTCATAGATGGAGTAATTCTTTTGAGCTGGTTCTAGTTTTTTACTCTCAAAAGCTACTAGTCGACCATCCTGTACTAAAACTGCTCCTATGGAAAAATCACTCGCGCCAGTCTCAACCACAAAGGGTTTGTTGGGATCTGCTATATGTAAAAGTGGAGCTATAGCAATTGATACTTTCAATTTCTCCATACTTTGCTTCTATTCCTCTCCCCAATGAAAGGCTTTACCTTTGCCTTTAAGACGGAACAAAAATTTTGGCATAATTTTTAATGAATCTTCGATAGAAACCTGATAAAAGTAGGAAGAGCTGTAGCTCTTCTAGGCTCCTTGGATGTGGCCATTCCATAATAGCCCTTACTTTTTCAGGATCCATGTGGATTCAATTCTGGGAGACTATATGCCCAAGGTATCTAACCTCTGTTTTGAAAAATTCACACTCTGACTCCTTAGCAAAGAGTGAATTTTCTCGTAGCACTTGAAATAATTTTCTTAAGTGTTCCAAGTGCTCCTCTTTTGATGCACTATAGATCAGAATGTCATCCAAAAAATCTACTATAAAGTGTCCTAGATAAGGTCGTAAAACACTATCCATGAGCTTCATGAAAGTGGCAGGAGCATTGGTGAGACCAAAAGGCATCACCAAAAACTCATAGTGCCCATATCTAGTCCTAAATGCAATCTTAGGGACATCCTCAGCCCTAATCCTAATCTGATGATATCCTGATCTCAGGTCAAGCTTGGTAAAATACCTAGCTTGATGTAACAGATCAAATAGATCTTCCAATCTAGGCATTGGAAACCTATTTTTTATAGTTACCTTATTAAGTGCTCTATAGTCTAAACATAGTCTCATAGAGCCGTCTTTCTTTTTAACTAAGAGTATTGGCGATACCCAAGGTGAGTTACTAGGTCTAATGAAGCCCTTATCTAAATAATCCTACAATTGCTTCTCAACCTCCTCATGCTGAGAAACACTAAGTTTATAAGGTGGCTTACAAATAGGGTTAGTTTTACTAACTTCCTCAATGGCATGGTCAATGTCCCCTCTCTGGTGGTAGCCCTCTAGGTAAATCAGTGGGAAAAACATCTCTATACTCAAACATAAGATCTTTAAAACTTTTAACCACACACTCTTGCAAGAAACAATAATAAAAATTCATGTCCATATTTATATTTCTAGCATGAAAATATACATCAGATGAATTGTCTGTAAAATGCTCAATATCATGACTATACAATAAAAACATATCCTATACATGCTCAGAATTACAAAGACTATACCACTCTAAGGATGAAATGAGAGGTGCACTAGGTACATCTCTCTCTCCCTGTAAGCAAAATGTACTTCCATTCCTTTCAAACTCAAGTGTGTTGTTTTGATAGCTGCGTTTAAGTGCATCTCCCAACCCCCATAGCCGCTCTCTTCCTAACACAAGGTCTATCCTCTCCATATTCATAATTTGGAAGTCCATATGATATGTATAGTCTTACACCTTGACTTCCAAATTGGATACCATACTATCCCATATCCTCTTGTCTTCCCCTTGCATCATAGATACTATCTATTTATGTGCACTAGGCTGGTGGGGAATCTTTAATTTATTGACCAGAGCATAGTTTATAAAGTTATGAGTGGCAGATTCATCTATCATGACTCGCACCCTGGTCCCGTATACACTATGATGCAGTTTAACTAGGTCATGTGGTCCAAACTACGGCGACCACAATGACTGAGTCAGACAACAGGTGTGCTCTATATCATCGTGCATCACCTCCACTCCCTTGTAGCTAGAGCTGCCATGAATAGGAAGGGTCTGCACTAGGTGGACTATCTTTTTGCCCTTTTCAGGGACCATACTAGTCTCTGGTCCTCTTTTCTTTTCTTCCCCCTTCTTGAGTGGACAGTTCCACAGTGAATGGTTAGGAGACAAACACCTAAAGTAGAGGTTCTCTCTTATGGCCCTCTCAAACTGATCTATAGGTAACCTAGGCCCTTGTGATCTTTGTTTTTTAATGAAAATTTTGTTTTTCCTGAATGGCAACTTCTTCTTGAATTTAGTCCTGCTAAGAGGCTTGAGGGGCTGATCTGTCTCCATAGGAGTGTATTGAGGACAGTTATGGTCCTCATAAATCTGTGCATACTTGATCGCCTCCTCAAACGTCTTAGGTGCATTCCTTCTCACCTCTCTCTTAATGGCTCTAACAAACCCTCTGGTTTTTGGGAAGTCATCTGAGCCCTTAAGTTTCAAAATGATCTCTCTATAATGGGATATGTAGACCGTAAAAGGCCTACCCCTCTGGGTAATCCTATCCCACTCATCCCAATTGCTCTCCTCCTCATTCTTAGGAAGAAACGCTTTTAGAAAAAGAGTTTCAAATTGAGTCCAATCTGTAGGGATAGAGTTTGCCTCCTTGGACTCATCCACCACTTATAAGCACGCGGGCCAAGTGAGAGACTCGCCTCTAGCACACGGTACTTTGGTGGGATGCCCTTTAGTTGATGCAAATCATGCCACTTTTGTAAAAAAGTGTAGATTGCATCCTTGTTTCTATCTCGGTCATCCCTTGTAAAGGTAGGTGGCTTTAAGTATTTCAGGAGGGGAGCTTCCCTGGAGCTCTCTCCTTTGTGCTTACTAAGAAGAGAAGTATCTTTCCTAGTCATCTCTATAGGAAGAGTAGGGGTTTCACTTTCCTTTCTAGCTAGGAAAGAGGTGATGTGAGTCTCAAGTGAGATCATTTGAGACTTAAGTTGCTGAATGAGAGATGCAATGGTACCTATCTCTCTCTCTAACCTAAAGGTATGTTCTTTCAAGTCTACAAATTGGTCATGAGTAACAAAATCATCCAAAAACTCCTCATAGGTATATTCTTCTTGTTGAGGCTCTTTCTCTTCTAGTTTTTCATCTACTTCCTACCCCATTTCTACTTCTTCCATTCTAAAATTAGGATCCTCTAGTTGCTCTTTAGATGGAGAAGTGTGTTCTATTATTTATTTTCCTTTAGACTCCATGTTTAACTTCCTTTCTCCCGTTTGCTAACTAGAGTATGTGAAAAGAAATAGAAATAAACCTTGAATATGCAAGAAAAAGAGAAATATATCACAAGAGCACTTCCCTAGTACAAAATAAAGCTGCAAAAGCAAAATCCAAGTGATCTTTGAAGCTTGAGGTCGCTAATTTTGAATCCTCGCCAGTCCCAAAAAAAATTTAAATGTCCGGTTGGTTTAAGAAGGTTCTAATCACCAAGAACTAACAAGAACAATGCCAAAACCATATAGCAATTGTTGGGAAAGATGGATGGAAACTCCAAGAAATGCGTAGGTATTGCCAATCCCTACTTTGTACCAGCCCCTTCTTGCTTTAGAGTTGAGTTATACGTGTCTATGTACTTTGGAATCGATGTGAGAAATGATTGAACCAAAACAGACTACTTCCAAGTTCAAGAATTAATGAAAACCTTCTATTTTTGTTCACAAACCTGCTGCTTGTTAAGCTCAATGCTTCTAGTACAATAGGAATTAGAGAAATTCCTTTTGGAGATATTAAATTAGCTTAATGCGCTAATGATTCCAAGTGGAATCACATAAAATGATGCACTATACACAGAGCAACCAATTTAGCAATCAAATCATTACCCTCGAGTTTTTAGGACCTTTGTAGAGTTTGACCAATGAGTACTTCGATGCGCTTTTCTCCAAATTGGATCAATGGATTATCTTAACAATTTGTGAGCCTGTAGAGGACTTGGAGTTGATTCCAACAAGCTATAGAACATTGAAGATGGTGAAGGAATGACTGACATATGAGCAATACAAAATGACTGTTCTGAGTAACTATGACAGAGAGACCATAGACGAAAGAATTAATCTATTGTATTATAAGACAATGTTGTACATGATCATTGGCATGATAATCAATGCCTAATGATAATAAGTAGTGTAGGCTATGATGTGAACCTCACTCTCTTACAATGTAAATAAAAAGCACTCAGAATTGGAGTGATCTATCCCATGAGTTTTTCAATCATCTTTTATAGATGAGTAATTTGAAATTTGAATTCGAATACTTCATTGGCTCTCACTAAAAGTGAACCTCTAATCTAGGAGATATTCTCTCCAAATAAAGTTGTGGCTTTTCCAACTACCAAACTCCACGAGTTTAGTGGTAGCTACAAATATTCCTTCAACTCAAATAGACTTTTACAAATGGTAAAAAGTAATAACTTCATAGCAATGGTTCCCATGGAACTTAAATTAGTTGCACATAAACTCGAGCCAAATCTGTAGGCTTGGTGTTTGCACCAACAACTCCCCCTCAAGCCAAACATCTTGGCTTCGTCTTCTTCTTCAATCTTCTTGAATGTCTTGCAATCCAATCATAGACTTAAACATGCAAAGTTTTGTACCATCTAATGCTTTAGTCAATAAATCTGCACATTGCATATTAGTTGATACATATGCCAACTAAATTTCCTTGTTTAATAGCTTCTCTCTCACATAATGATAGTGGACCTCTATATGGGCAGTCCTAGCATGATAAATAGGATTTGCTACAAGATGTAGTGAGCTTGTATTATCTCCAAAAATCATTGGAGATGTAGTATGCAAAGCTAAATATGTATATAACAATCTGATCCATATGGCCTCTTGAGTAGCATTGGCCAATCCTCTATACTCTTCCTCTATAGAAGATAAAGCAATAGTAGGTTGCTTCTTTGAAGACCATGATATAGGTTTATCACCTGCAAAAGATAGGTAACCTGAGGTACTCCTTCTATCATCTTTGCAACCTGCCCTATCTGCATCTGAATATATCTTGATGTCCAAATTTGAGGTATAAGGAAAGTATAATCCTTGATTTTGAGTGCCCCTAAGGTACTTCAAAATCCTCTTGGTGGCTTCCAAGTGAGGTGCCCTAGGTTTGTGCATAAATTGACTTAAAACACTTACTCCATAAGAAATATCAATCCTTGTCAATGTCGCATAGTTCAAGCTTGCCACTATGCTTTGGTAACCTGCAATATTCTCAAGCACATCACCTTCATGAGCACTTAACTTTTGGTTTACCTCCATTGGAGTACTTGCTACCTTAGCATCCTGCAACTGAAACTTCTTTAACATGTCCTATATATAATTTCTCTGAGTAATGTAAATTCCAAAGTTAGTATAAAGTAACTCAAGTCCAAGAAAATACTTTAGTGATCCTAGATCTAATTTTAAACTCCTGCATCATTTGATTCTTAATTTTCTTGATGCCATTAGCATCATTACCTGTGAGTATGATATCATCAACATATACACATAGGTATATTACCTCTGAATTACTCCTCTTAACAAATAGAGAAGTACCTACTTTACTCATGATGAATTCTTGATCCTAAAGGTATGTAGTCAACCTATGGTTCGATGCCCTAGGTGCCGGCTTCAATCAATAAAGAGCTTTGTTCAATTTAGACACAAATGTTACCTTGCTTGGATCCTCATAGCCAGGAGGTTGAGACATGTACACCTCTGCTGAAATCCAACCATTTAGAAATGCATTTTTTACATCCAATTGATACATATTCCAATTCTTTGATGCAGCCACACTTACCAATACCCTGATGGTTGGCATTTTTGCCACAGGTGAGAGGGTTTCTTCATAATCAACTCCTTGGGTTTGTGCAAAACCCTTAGCCACAAGTCTAGCTTTGTACCTGCTTATTGATCCATCAAAATTCCTCTTGATCTTATAGATCCATCTAGAACCAATTACCTTCATAGACTCTTTCTTTGGCACTAGCTCCCAAGTATCATTCTCCTTGAGTGCTTCAATTTCCTCATCCATAGCTTCCTTCCATTCTGCCTTGGTCTTTGCCTCTTCATATGATGATGGCTCTTCAAATGACAAGTCTTTTGCAAGATAAATATAGTGCTTAGTAACTAAAGAAGCGTCATACCCATATTTGATTGGCTTCTTGCTCTCCCTTTGTGATCTTCTAATTGCTTGGTTGGATGATTTAGGTATGTCTCCTAACTTCTTCATCTTGACTTTGTCTTTGGATTTCCATACCTTGAAGTCTTCTAAGTTGATGACTTGGTCCCCATACATCTGTATGGACAAGCTCTAGGTAGTCCTCATGCATGTAAACTTTCCTTGAGAAGGCTAACCTGACCGGCACCACATTTATAGATCATGTATTGCTTGGATATATTAGGTATCCCAAGCACACATTGATCTCCACATATTTGCTTTAAAGTTCTTTCACCAACATTCCCTAATCTCTTATGCCAAATTTCAAGCTCTAATAGTGTTTGTTCTTTGTAACTATAAAGTGCAATATTCCTTGTATCTTTGAGTTCAAAAGTGAACAATTTACCTATCTTTTCTCCTTTGGCAATTCTCTTCAATCCATGTTGGGGATCCCCCACAAATTCTCCATATTGGTTGAATCTGACCTGCAAGCCCTTTTCCACAATCTGTCCAGCACTCATCAAATTCTTGGTAATTGTAGGTACATATAGAACCTTGCTCAACAAATTTCTATTTCCATGAGAGGTTTTAACATTTCCTACCTTGATCACTGAGTGCTTGGTGTCATGACCTGTTTGTATCTGATGCTTACCCTTTGGTTCCTCAAGGTCAGAGAGAAGAGCTACATTGCCTGCCACATGGTTTGAGCATCCTGAGTCAATGTAGAAGAGATGGTCATCATTTATACTTGGTTTTGAAGTCATATTCATAATCGAAAGAGAATCCTCTTGCTCCTCTGTATAGTTGTTGTAGTCTTTCCTTGATTTGTAGCCTCCTTAGTAGTTGCTATTGTAGTTGTTGTTGTTGTTGTAGTTGTTATTGTATCCTTGATGGTGATTGGATCTTCCTCTTGACTGTGTATATCCTCTACCTCTCTGATTCTTGAAGTTCATGTAACACTCTTCTGTAGTATGATTTGACAATCCACAAATATTACATGGTGAGGAGTTATAAGGTCTCTCCCTACCTGCTTACCTCCTCTGCCCCTTCCTCTTGAGGTTCTACCTCTCCCTGCATACTTGGCTTGGGAGGCAGCTCCTTCATCCTCAATCTTCTTGTTCTTCCCTTTCTCTTTGGACTTATTTTCATCAGTGTATAAGGCACAAGAGCTATAACCTCTTGATGAATCTCCATTCTTTTTGAGCTTGTCTTCATGGGTAAAGAGTTGCCCCATAAGTGTGGTAAGATCTGGAATCTGCATGTCCATGTACAAGTCCATGGCAATTGTGAAGCTCTCCCATTTGTCATCTGCTTTAATACCATTGATTACTCTGCTTCTCTTCCATTTCTTCTCCTATGCTTGCCAATTCATCAACTACATCTTTGACTTTGGTCACATACTTTGAGATGCCTTGCTTGGGTTGCTTTCTTTGAGCGGTAAACTCAATCCACAATTGATTCTTCCTAGCCCTTGTGTTGGAAGAGAAATATGAAGACATTGTTTCCTAAGTCTCTTATCAATGAAAGAAGGAAAACCATCTCCCATTTTACCTTAGCTTTGCTCTGATACCACTGTTGGGAAAGATGGATGGACACTCCAAGAAATGAGTAGGTTTTACCAATCCTTGCTTTGTACCAGCCCCTTCTTTCTTTAGAGTTGAGTTGTAGGCCCTCTTAGCTTTCCAATGACACTATACAAGTGCCTTTGTACTTTGGAAATGATGTGAGAACTGATTGACCAAAAGAGACTACTTCCAAGTTCAAGAATCAATGAAAGCCTTCTATTTTTGTTCACATACTTGCTGCTTGTTAAGCTCAATGCTTCCAATATAGTAGGAACTAGAGAAATTCCTTTTGGAAATATTAAATTAGCTTAATGAGCAAATGATTCCAAGTCGAATCACATAAAATGATGCACTATACACAGAGCAATCAACTTAGCAACCAAATCATTACCCTCGATTTTTTAGGACCTCTGCAGAGTTTGACCAATGGGTACTTCGACATGCTTCTCTCCAAATTGGCTTAATGGATTATCTTTAAAATTTGTAAGCATGTAGAGGACTTGGATCTGATTCCAACAAGTTAGAGAAAATTGAAAATGGTGAAGGAATGACTGAGATATAAGCAATATAAAATGACTATTCTGAGTAACTATGACAGAGAGACCATAGATGAAAGAATTGATCTATTGTATTATAAGACAATGTTGTACATGATCATTGGCATGATAATCAATTCCTAATGATAATGCATAGTGTAGGCTATGATGTGAGCCTCACTCTCTTACAATGTAATTAACAAGAACACGAAATTGGAGTGATCTATCCCGCAAGTTTTTCAATCATCTTTTATAGATGAGTCATTTGAATTTTGAATTTGAATTCTTCATTGGCTCTCACTAAAAGTGAACCTCTAATCTAGGAGATATTCTCTCCAAATAAAGTCGTGGCTTTTCCAACCACCAAACTCAATGAGTTTAGTGGTAGCTACAAATATTCCTTCAAGTCAAATAGACTTTTACAAATGGTAAAAGGTAATAACTTCATAGCAATGGTTCCCATGGAACTTCAATTAGTTGCACATAAACTCTAGCCAAATGTGTAGGCTTGGTATTTGCACCAACAGTAATAACCCCATCCAGGAAAACTAAGTGAAATTGAAGCACTTTTGAAATTTGAGAGTCCTTGCCAATCTAAGAAATGTAGTCTAGCACCTGTACTTCAAAGATATAAAGCTATTCCAAGTGAGAAAAGTGGATTTGGACACCGAATGATAAAAAACTAGACATGGGAGTGGTCACCTAACTTCCTGCTGAAGCACTACAGAGAGGTTTTGGTTGACCAAATCTTGTCCAAGTCCAACAGTCATGATTTAACAAAGCTTAAGAGTTTAACTTCATAATGTGATAAAAATTTTTGAAATCGGACATCGTATGATGAAACTATGGTGTGGAGAAGACGGCTATGTCACAAGTAAGAAGTGGAAAAGCTATTCTTGATGAAGTGGTGACTTTGGAAGCTCAAAAATGAGAAATTGAAGCTTTTTTGAACAAGCTCAAGACCCATATCCCATTTCCACAACCCTTATTACATGTATGCATCATGAATTTCCCAAATCCTTGATCCATAGCATAACCTTTTGTCTTCCCAATCTTGAAAAAACTCAAATTTTTAAACTTTATACCTCTTAAAGTTTTCCTTTCTCTAAGATGAACCCACACAGGTGGTTGCTTCTTTTCCCACATACGAAGGTTAACGTAGAAGCTTTGAGTATATAGTAAAGGTAGAACTCATCTTTCTTGCATCCAAGAGAGGAGCATGAGGGAAAGAGGAGCCCACTGCTCCTTTGGCGTTGGCGGCGTTCTCTGTTGACATCGTGTAGCCTCTGTCTTCACTCCATACATCAGTGGCCAACGTTGCATGACGTGCATTCTTCAATGCTCCACCTATTGTGGTTGCTTGGCTCTTATGCCAACTTTCATATCTCAATGATTGCTCCTACTTTTTGGAGAGATCTTGCACGAACTCCGAGGTAATGATCAACTCAATGAACCGGAATACATGGAGATTCCAACCTTGAAGATGCCACCCAGCCACGAACCCTCCACATTAAGTCTCTCTTTCCTTGATCAAGTGAGCCCCCCACATGGCTCCACACATGGGTGTCACATGGCACTCATGTGGTGAGCCCATCTAAACAAAGCTAAGAGGTGATCATTTACACCTCTCCTCATGGGTACTCCATATAACACAATGGTACCAACAAGGTGTTAAATTGAAAATATGTGTGCAAAGATTCCACTATTCTAACACTTATTTGCTTTTAGTTCTTGTAGTGATTGCATTCTTCTTTTTGACAAAAGACATCTGAAAGCATATTAATTCATGAATATAGTAGAATTATACATGAAACATCAGTGATAACAATGCATTTATTTACATACGATTAAATTTATTACATAAATTTTTCCTTCTCATTAATGTAACTTCATTAAAACTCTCTTATTCAAGCATGATTATTGCTATTTAATGTTGTGATATTGATTTCAATAATAATAAACCAATTCTTGAATATTACTTGGCATTGATTTCTCATTGAACTTAGAATTTCTGCTTGGAACAATATTCAATGTAAAAGTAAAGAAAAATAAATTAATTCAAATGATTAAACAAAGAGTGAGTAAAGAGAGTTTTTTTTTAATGTGAGAAAAATCAAGTGAACTAAAGCTAGAGCAAGTGAGTAACTGGTGAGTGAAGCAAAGTAAGTGTGATTGAAGATCTAAGTGGAAGTAGAGTAAAGTGAATTGAGAGCGAGAAGAAGAAAAAGGCTGAGTGAGAAAAGTGCATAAGTAAAGTGAAGAGTGTGGGTGAGAGATATAAGAAAAATGAAAAAAGTGAATATAAGAAAGAACTAAAGTGAGAGTGAGTGAGTGAATGAATTGAGAAAAATAATGAAAGAGAAAGAAATACTTATTGAGGTGAGTAATTGGAGTAAGAGAGATAAAGAGAGAGAAATGTGATTGTTGTGCATATATGATTGAGAATTGATTACATATGAGTAAATGAGCAATGCTACACTAATGATTCTGACTTGATAAGAATTCCAAAGGTAACAACAGCATTCCTCACTTACATCCCTTGATTTTAAATTCCTTATTATGCATCCATTAGTCATAGTTCCAGATCTACCACTGAGATAGGTGAGATAGTTCAATAGGTTGCCAAGAAGTTAGGAGTTCAAAATAGTCAAACACTAGGGGTCACTACGTTGAAGCGATGTTATACTTGTGGAGGAGACCACATGGCTAATGTTTGCCTGATCATGGCTCAACCCCAAGGAAACCCTAGTGGCTAATACTACACTATTGAGAGAAAATACACAAACCATACGGCTCACGATTGTCCATACAATATGCAGGTTGTCAAAAAAACTTGTCAACAACCTTACCTATAGGGTAGGTTTCAGAACGAATACCAAGAGCACCAACAACAAGAATATCAACTTCAATTTTAGGCCACAACAAAAATATCAATCTCAATACCAATAACAATATAAAGCACCATATAGGCCACAACAAATTCTAGGAAACCAACTTCCACCTCCTACCAATGTGATTCTTGTTAAGTATGCAGTGGCAAAAGAGAACCCTAATAGAGCAGTGGTGCCAATGACCTCTTTGGTCTCAAAACATGACCCTCATGCTCAGAGTTCTGACTACACACATGAAGATAGTCCAAAAGCTTATTACATAGAGTCACCCGAGCCAAGTGAGACTTATCCGTATCAATATGAGGCACGACCTATGGAATCAAATTGGGAGCCAGAATACTCCAAAGTCATGTATACGAATCCTAACCATAGGTGCTTATTGAGACAAATGAGACCACAAGCTCCAAGAGGACCATGTTTTAGATGTCAAGGCATCCATTTCATTCATGAATGTCCCCACCCACCTACTCTAGGACAAGGATAGAACATCATAATATACAGTTTTGTCCTGAGTGCGGCAAAGAACATGTCCCGAGAGATTATCCAAGGACCCCTCTAGTGTAACCAAGGTTACACCAATTAATGTGGTAGGTTTAGTGGTGGATTCAAGTTCAAGTAGCATTGATGTGGTTCTTATACAAGCAATCACTAGGGCACAAGCATTAAAACAGGCTACACCAGCTGGACAATCAAAGTCAAGTGAATCAAGAGAGCCTATTAAGAGGAAAACAAGAACCGAGAAGGATACCAAGCAGAAGGTCAATTGTAAATGGGCTAGAAAGTTATCCAAATTAGAAGAGAGCCTAAAAGATGCAAAAAAAAAAGCAATCATTGCATCTCGAAACCCCTCGCATGCCAAAACTCCATCCACTCCACTTCATCCCACCCCACCACTCATTGTCAATACACCACAACAAGCATCTGTTCTCACAGATCCAACCCCAAAAGGCTTGGACATGATGTTCAAGGCCTACTAGGCTTGACTTCAAGAAGGGCCAATAGTTGCAAACCTAGACAAGAGTTACCCTAGAGTAGATTTAGGGATTGAATGGATAAAAATTTGCATGAAAATGGTTGAATTAGCTCATGGTATGCTCAAGACCAATCAGTTGTTCAATCGGACAAACTCTATCAAATGCGAATTGCATTTCCAGGGCTTATTAGAAAGACTAGAGGAGTTGGTAAACAAATTGCATGTTTCTTTAGCTCCATAGGCTCAACCAATTGTTGAAAGAGAAAGCTCACCACCAATGGATGCTTATGTTCCCAATTTCATGGATGATGGAACACCTCTTTCAATTCAATTATACTCTCAAGAGTTCTCGCCAAGAAGAGAAATTGGCCAAGGAGAAATACAAGAAATACAAGAAGAGAAATTGGCCAAGGAGAAGGGTAATACCCCTCCTATTCTTGAAATTGATGATCTTCATGATCAATTTCCCCAAGGCATTCCATCTATTTATGGAGATCAAATTGTGCAACAAGAAGATGAAAGTTTAGATTTTGAATCTAATTCTTTACAAGAGTTGACACAATACATAGGCCCATGGGAATTTGAATCTCTTTAGATCAGAACTCCCACAATATTGATAAGAAATAAAGACTCAATGGTTCCAGGAAACACTGAAGTTGTGAAGAACACTATGATACAATGTCATCTCACCTTACAAGAAATGCTCAAAGTAAAACCTAAGCTACGAAAACATGTGGCAAATCAAGTTCCAAAACTTGGTTCCAATACGTCAAAAGCAGGCTCTAAGCAAAAAGTACCAGAGATACCCCTAGACAAGATAGGAGACATGATTAAAGGTGAAGAAAGTAATACTTACCTTCCAATCACCTACCAAGGTTATACAACCAAAGTTATCCAAGCCCGTGGAGCTTGTTTAAGTCTATACAAAGCTTTCTTCAACTTGCAAACTTTATTTTCTGAATTGGGCACCACAAAACCTAGTAGTTGAGATACATATACCTCCTCCTTGAGGTGACCATTCAAAAATGTAGATTTGACATCCATCTTGAAAATAGGCCAGGCCTTTTGTGCAGCTATTGCAAGTATCCTCCGAATAGTTTTCTTGCATGTTGTTGGTGCAAAAGTTTCTTGAACATCAAATCCTTTGATCTGTGAAAAAACCTATGCAACTAATCTTGCCTTATACGTTTCTAATTTTCCATCTGCTTTATACTTAGCTTTCCAAATCCATTTAGTACCTATTACCTTCTTCTTTGGGAGCAAATGGACTAGATCCCATGTATCATTTTTGAGTATACTATCATACTCAGACTACATTGCCACTCTCCAAGCTAGACATACAAGGGCTTCTTCAATTGTGGTAGGTTCCTTTATTGAACCCATGATATCTACCATTAGCGCCATGTTAACAATGTGTTTTAAGGCTCTTCATTGCTCCTCTATTCTCTTTGATCTTTGTAATCCATCTGAGGATGATTCTGGTACATCTACATGTGGATTGTGATCATCAAAGAGCTGTTGTGCCCACTTCGGTAGTGTCTTATGTTGTGCTGCTACAACTAGTTTGCTTTTTATTGAGGAAATTTCTCCATCATATGTTTCCTCTGTCTCAACTTTAACCTATCTTTTGATAGGCACAAGGTGAGATATTTCTCCGTTTGATGAGATACTAGATTTACCTTTATCTTCTACTAGTGCTCGTTTGTCAAACACCACATCTCGAGTGAGAAAAATTTTCCTTGCCTCAGGATCCCACAACCTGTATGCTTTAGATTCTTCACTATATCCTAGGAAGGCACACTTTTTTCTTTTTGAATCCAACTTTGATCTTGATGAATCAGGAATATGTGCATAACAAAAACAACCAAAAATTTTGAAATGCAAAAATGAAGGCTTTTTACCATAATATGCTTCTTGAGGAGTCATCCCCTTTAGTGCTTTTGTGTAGCTTCAATTGAGGATGTAGACTGCTATATTGACTGCTTCTGCCTAGAATGAATCAGGCATGTCTTGAGCCTTTAACATACAACGAGCCATTTCAACTACTATCTTGTTGCTATGCCCAACAACACCATTTTGTTGAGGTGTATGAGTTGTGGTAAGTTTCCTTTTCACACCATGCCCCTTAGAGTAATTATTGAATTCTGTTGACAAGAATTCATCTCCTCTATATTTGTTCTGAATTTCTTCAGTTTCCTTCTTGATTCATATTCCACATACTTATGCCACATTTTAAATTTTTCAAAAGCATCAACCTTCTCTTGAATGAAATAAACCCACAGCTTTCTATTACAATTGTCGACTAACAACAAAAAGTAGAAAGATCCTCCTAAACCAGGTGTAGACATTTTACTGCAGAGATCAACATGTACCAACTCTAGAGGAGCTTGAGATTGATTGGTTCTCTCTTGGAAATGTCTTTCATTATTTCTTGCCCATGATACAAGCTTCACAAGGTTCTTGCAACTCCGAAAATGCAAGAAAATGAGAAACCATCCCTATTCTTTGCATCTCCTTCAAAACTGCAAATCCAAGATGCCCAAATAGTTGGTGCCATAACCTAATTACATCTTTATCTTCTATAGCAGTTAAGGCACTTAACTCATACAAGTTATCACGTCTTATGCCTTTGCCTACTACATTACTTGATAATTCCATGATTTCTGCACCACTCTTATTGAAGTGAACTTCGAGTCCACGATCTGTTATTGCAGAAACTGACAACAAATTTCTTTTAAGTGTAGGTACATAGAGAACATCGGATAACTTTTTCTCAACACATAGAGAAGTGATGAAAGATATGGTTCTAGTTCCTTTCGCTAGACAGTTGGAGTCATTTCCCACCACTACATTGATGGATTCCCTCAGAGGCACTAAGGAACTATACCAATCCTTTTTACTGGTCATATGGTGAGAAGCTCCACTATCTAAAATCCATGGTTCATCAACACTAGCTTGAGGAGATGAGCATACCTCTTCAAAAGTTACCCATAATTCTAGCTCTATGTTGTTTGCAGACTCTTTGTTTTTATAGTCCCATTCCATTCATGAGCTTGCTTCTTTCTACAATCCTTGATGGAATGGCCTTTCTTTTTACAATAGAAGCAACTTCTTGTGAACTTTTTCTTCTTTGGATTCTTCTTTGATCCATCAGAAGAGCCTTTACCTTTTGCATTTTCTGAGAATGTAGCATCACTTGTAATTTGTGGATTCTTCAATTGCATCTCTTCTTCTAAAAGCATAGCACAAAACTCTTCGAATGTGAGGGGAGTTGGTCTTACCTGAGTGTTAAGGGCTGTTATTAATCCATCATACTTTGCTGGAAGAACACGTACACATCTTCGAGGTAGCTCTTCTGGTGTTATAACAACACCAACTACAACCAATTGATCTTGAAGATGTTTTATCCGTTTGATAAAATCTTCAACCTTTTCAGAATCAGAATGCTTTTCATTTGCCAACTCATTTTCTAAATTTTGTATCCTAATGTGGTTCTTGGTCTCATATTGATGAGCCAATATGCCCCAAGCCTCATGTGCTTTAGTAGTGTGTTGAACTAAAGTAAGCACAAAATCACTTACACTAGTGACAATTGCACATAATGCATCAGCATTCCACCTTTTCCAAGCTCATAGAAGATCTAGATCTGGCTAAATCATCAATCTTGAATTTGCTAGATCTTCAACTGGTATAGGCTCTGGATCCAATCCCATCGGTCCCATGACAGTGTCAAGTAATTCATAGGAGTCCAAAATTGTAGAAATTTTGAACTTCTAGAGTGTATAGTTGGTTCCATCCAGCTTCCTTTTAGTGAATGCAGGTGGGAAAATTCGAATAGGTGCAGCATTAACATTAGCTGAAGCACCAAGACCAATGTTTGAGGATGAAGCCATCATGTAATCACTCGAATAATCTACTGATATTCTAGTGTGCTAGTAGGATAAAATAGTGATACTTCTCAAGCTATTCGAACCTTACAGCTCTGATATCATGTAAGACAATAGTTATGCAATATAACACAGGAGCACTAGTAGAGAAGATAACAGATATAGAATAATCTCAACAATTTTCTACTAACAACAAGTACAAAGATGATGGCGTTGTCCACCCATGCACTCTCAAGGTAGAGCTTAAATGGTGATCTAGATAATTCTAGATAGGGAAATACAAGGTAGAGGTATGCTGACTCAATTCGATTTCTCAGGTAGTGCGGAAGTCATGTTTATATCGGATCATGGGTGGCCTTCCATGGATGGCTATACATGGGCGGTAGAGTGTGGGCGGCTAGTGCCCGCATAATTGCCATACACGGCTTAGGCTAGTTGAACCAACCTAACAAACATAAATGATTTCTGAATCCGATAGGGAATATTCCATGGAATCTTCCCTTTACCATTGCGTCGAGGCGCTACCCTCGGAGCCCCACCAGGGGGTCCGCTGCCCCCCTAGGACCCCCCAGCCAGGGGGACCACTAGGCCCCTTGGACCCCCTAGCCGGGGCTGCTCACCACTCCCTCGGACCCCACAATTGGGGACCCAGGTAACTCCCTTTGCTTACAATACCTTACATGGTCCAATATGACCTTCATCCAACATGCAAGTTGGGATTCCCATCAATTGGGTAATGCATGCTTGGTTTCTCCTCATAATGGGGGCCTTACAAAATGTGCATACAATCATGAGGGGTGGAAATTGATCATATACTAACAATATTTACCCAAAAAGAAGAAGAATCTGTCACAAGCATTAAAACTATAACTTCAAGGGAGGGAACTAAAGGTAGTCAAAAGAAAAAGAAAAGAAAAGTAATAATAGAACTAGAAGAAGAATCATTGTTCAAAGTACCAGAAAATTTCAAGAAATATGAAGTTGAAGATCGAAAAATTTTGGTCCAAATGCCTAAGAGAGAGGCCATCATAGGAGAATCATATGATAAAGAAAAGACCAAAACATTTGTAGCAACCATTGAAGAGAACGAAGAGTGATGTATGTACATAGGAGAAGACCTAAGTGCAGAAGAAGAAGCAGAGCTTGTATCTTTATTAAGGGAATATAGGAACTTGTTTGCATGGACTTATAGAGACTTCTATCTATCTATCTATCTATCTATCTATCTATCTATCTATCTATCTATCTATCTATCTATCTATATGTCTGTCTATCTATCTATCTATTACTTTTAGTGTCCATGTGAAAGGCCAAATCGCCACTGGACACTTGTTTGTATATGTTCTTTAATAAAACATATAGTGCTTGGTCAATCACAGACTGTAAGTTAAGGCCTATGAAGTCTGTCTTCGTGCTCTCTGTGTATTGTGTTTTCTGCAGCCTGTGAAAAGTACTGCGCGCGACCTTAGGAACTCTGTTTTCTACCCGAGGATATCATCGCGGAGCTCTCGAGAAGGAGAGTGCATTGTGGTGCATCATCATTGAAATACTTCACTAGTATCAGAGCAATTCGAGGCAAAAGCTTTGTTCCTTTTGTGCGAGCAAAGCAAGCACCC
>CM035426.1:118642852-118645352 GCA_020310875.1 Ceratopteris richardii
AAATCCTCCTATCTTGTCATGGGAGTTGGTAAGATCATTCTTACTACTGCTGATGGTAGTTCTTTTACATTGTCAGATGCTTTATTTGTGCTAGGGATCAAGAAAAATATGTTATCAGTTTTTTGCATTAGCCAAGATTGGCTCGGTTGTGAAATTTGTTGATGATAGGTGTACAGTTCATGATCTATCAAATGGTGACATGATTATTTCTTTTGGCATCTTATGTCGTGGGCTATATAAGCTCATAGACTATGAAAAATTTGTGAATGATTTAGTATGTGCAGTACATAATTCTTAGGCTATGTTAGATGCAAAGCTTTGGCATGCATGCTTTGTTCGTTTGAATTTTGCTAGTTTGCTACACATGCAGAAATATGAAATGGTGTCCTCTTTGCTCAAACTTGAGGAACCTGGTAAACATGTCTCTGAAGGCTGTATTTTGAGCAAAATGCAGCATTCCACCTTTCCAAAAGATGGCTTAGTTCGCGCTACTCAAAAATTGCAACATGTTTAGAGTGATGTCTATGGTCCTATAGAGACACCCTCTTTTGGAAACTATCTTTACTTCGTGACTTTCATCGATGCTTTTTCTAGGCATGCATGGGTATATCCATTGAAGATAAAGTCCGAAGTGTTTATGTGCTTCAGATAGTTTTTTATTATCTATCACCATGTAAAATGGGCACCCTCGGTTCTCATCGGGGGGGGGGGGGGGGGGATATATGTCTTCTGACCTTAATGCATTTCTGGATGAACATGGAATAAAACATTAGTGTAGAGTGCCGTATACACCTCAATAGAATGGAGTTGGTGAATGGAAGAACAGGTCACTCATGGAGATGGCAAGGTGTATGATCAAGAGTTAAGCTTTACCACATAGTTTCTAGCTTGAGGCTATCATGTGTGCAACATATGTACTTAATAGGTGTCCCACTAAAGCACTGCAGCCTATCACTCCATATGAGGCTTAGCATGGCTACAAGCCATCTGTTGCTCACCTGTGCATTTTTTGTTGTCAGGCATATGACTTGAACAACATCGCAGGAAATTGGATGATAAATCACTAAAATGAATTTTTGTTGGGTACAGTTCTGAAAGTAAAGGCTATTGTCTATATCATCCATAGAGTAAACACATTTTGGTTAGCCATGATGTCATTTTCATGGAAGATGCTATTCAACTTTTACTTTCATGTACGAAGGACACATCTGTTAGCTCCAAAGACATGTATGATACTTTGCTGCCTCTTTTTACAGGGGGATAGTCTAGTGCTGGTCCTAATGAGGCAACTTCTCAGGCTTTGTAGATTTCGTGTGATGATGCAGATCATTCCATTTTTTATGCAAATTTACATGATGCACCTATTGATGAGAGATCTGATATTGAGGAGGCAAAAGCTATGCCAAAATGGGTGGTGCAAACTTTACGTGACAACAAATTGGATGCACTTCTATCATATGGTACTTTTTTAGGCTCTCATACTGCCTCTTTTGCATCAAATTTCTATGCTATGGCTGTGTCTAGTCTCTATGATGAGAATGAGCATGTTTCATTTGATGAAACACAAAATTCAAAAAATTGGTTAGCTACTATGCAATCTGAATATGATGCTATAATGAAGAATGGTACCTGGTCTTTATGTGACTTGCCTCCTAGCAAGAAGGCTATTGGCACTAAGTGGGTATACAAGTTATTGACACTCAAGCTCAAGCACAAGGCACAAGAATGCTTCAAAGAAGTGGACACACAGGAAGAGGTAGCATATAGGGAGCTCTCACAAGTGTATGTCAAATTTTGAGAAGAAATCCCTATAAAAATAGTGATTTTGATCACTAAAAACCATTGTAAATATCATTTCACATTATTGGAACTCCATTTTGTTCAAGCCGAGGATTCCTTCAGCTTGAGGACTGTTAGAACTGTCTACCTACCAATTTTTCATAATTTTTAGACTCCATTTGAGCCCCCAAATAAGCATTGGAACCTAATTTTTAACTAGGCCAGACACTAGGTCTATAGAGGGCCAAAACTAGTCAAAAAGCTATAAAAAGAGCTAGAGAGCTCATTTTTGGGGTTAGCTAGTTGGAGAGTGAACTTGTTCTTGAGCATTGTAAACTTTCTTTGAGCTTACTAATAGAAGCTTCCATTGTTCCTATCTTTGTTATCTTGCCTTGTGTGTGCATGTGTATGTATGTGTTTGTCACTCACATTTTCTCACCACAATCTCTCATGATCTTCATATCCTCCTCATGTCTCTATAGATTGACAAGTAAAGGAGGTGGTACTCATGCTTGAGCTACACCAAATTTTGGCACCGTTGCTGGGGAGTGTTACTAAGGACAAGCGTTGTGATGGTAAGATCATAGATTTGCAATGTTGGAAGGTAAAAAATAGCCATTTTCTCTTCATTTTCTGAGTTTTCTTCTCCATCTTCATCATCATCATCATCATCATCACCATCTTCATCCATCTTCATCTTCATAGAAGTTTTTTTGTTTTT
>CM035426.1:118685375-118700375 GCA_020310875.1 Ceratopteris richardii
GTCCTTCCTTATGACAATAATGGCATTCGATATCCCTCTTCCTTGATTTACTTCTACTCTTATTCTGTTGACCTATCTTTTCCTTGTTCTTGCTCCTACCACATTGTTGATTCTTTCCTTGGTAAGAATCACGAACATTATATGCATCTCCACTCTGAGTGCCAACCATAGATTTTCTACGAATCTACCAATAACACCTGCAAGTGTCTGTCAACTCTGATATTTTTGGCTCAAAAAACCTACATAAATTTGCAACGATTGCTCTCACCAAAACTGAAATCTTTTAAGAAACCTGTAGTTTTGTGAGTGTGGCTGAAAACACAGCCCGAAAGGGTGATATTTAATGTCAAAGAAGTACAAAGAACACTCTTCTTGATGTTCTTGGACCTGTGTGAAGATAACTATGTGCAAAAGTACTCCAAAACAGCTCCAAAAGACAACCCAAACATGCTTCACAAATAGTCTTTGAAAACAAAGAATGAAGCTTTGAGGGAACAAAACATGTTCAAGGTAATGTTAACCTTAGTCTTTCCCCTTCTTCACACACCACAAAAGTGTAGCTTAGTGGCAAGAGATTTCCATAGTTAAGCGAGCTTTGGGGGGGAACAATAGTGGATGGGTGACCTCCCAGGAACTACCGGGAACCTCTATATTCCTTGATCGTTGAGGTCCTCTCTAGCGTGCAACGAACAATGCCAACGGTGACTTTGGTGACTCGGATAACAAGGTATGCGAAGGTCTACGCCTTGGTCATTGCCTTAGTCGTAAGCCTTGGAGAAAGATGAGGGTGGGGGGGTGCTCGCTTCGCTGGCACAAAAGGAACAAAGCTTTTGCATCGAACTACTCTGATACCAGTGAAGCGTTTCGAAGGTCATGCACCACGGTGCGCTCTCCTTATCAAGAGCTCCACGACGATATCCTCAGAGTAGAAAATGGAGCTCCTAAGGCTGCAGAGGATACTAACCACAACGCCTACAAAATACACAAAAAACACACTACACAGGGAGCACGAAGGCAGACTTCTTAGGATAGATAGATGAATAGATAGATAGATAGATAGATAGATAGATAGATAGATAGATAGATAGATAGATAGATAGATAGATAGATAGATAGATAGATAGGTAGATAGATAGATAGATAGATAGATAGATAGATAGATACATAGATAGATAGATAGATAGGTAGGTAGATAGATAGATAGATAGATAGATAGATAGATAGATAGATAGATAGATAGATAGATAGATAGATAGATAGATAGATAGATAGATAGATAGATAGATAGATAGATAGATAGATAGATAGATAGATAGATAGATAGGTAGATAGATAGATAGATACATATATATATATATATATATATATATATATATATATATATATATATATATATATATATATATATTATATCTATATATATATATATATATATATAATATATATATATATATATACTATATATATATATATATATATATATATATATATTATAGATAGATAGATAGATCGATTGATAGATAGATAGATAGATAGATAGATAGATAGATAAATAGATAGAAAGATAGATTTATAGATAGACAGACAGATAGATAGATAGATAGATAGATAGACAGACAGACAGATAGATAGATAGATAGATAGATAGATAGATAGATAGATAGATAGATAGATAGATAGATAGATAGATAGATAGATAGATAGATAGATAGATAGATAGATAGATAGATAGATAGATAGATAGATAGATAGATAGATAGATAGATAGATAGATAGATAGATAGATAGATGTTGATGTCGACACGACAAGAAGCTTGATAAACTAAGCTGTGGAATTTTGCCATGTTACAACAAGAACTAAGCTAGAGTGATATTAGAACACCTCTATAATCATCAATAGCTTAACAACCTTTCTGTAATTGAAAACTTTATAACTGTGTTTAGTGAAATCTAAAAACTCACTTTACCAAAAACTTCACCTTTTTTTCAGGCTTCAATACTGATGTGATTTACTTCAAAACTTTACTTGATTACTGTTAGATAATCTTTCAGCCACTTAACTATACCAAAACTATGTTTTGAACTCACCGGAATATCACTGGAACTTCACCGGACTGTCACCATAATCTCACCGTAACTGTACCGGAATGTTAGCGAAATTAACTGCAATTCTGCTTGTAGTTACTTCAAATGATTGTAATTGAACTAAGGAAGTAATACCTGAGCTTCCTTCAGTAAATGAACTTTATCTGAAGTTTGAGAAAAAACTTCACCAGTTCTAGATGTCTTAACATTCAGACACTGTACTCTGCGTACATGTCCCGTTTCACAAAATTCTTTTGATCAGTTTGTAGTTGAGACTACTAGCTTCAAAATGAGCTATCACTTATGAAAACCTCATATCTAACTTACAGAAGTACCGTAAAACTTGTACTGAGAAAACTGTAACTATTAACTAACTCTCACAGTAACAAGAAGTCACTTAGATTTCTTCACACAAGAAGAATGCGCTCAAACTTTCCACACAAACATGTGTTTTCTATTAGAGAAGATGTGTAGAAAATGGCTTGGCCTCTCTTTGCTCATAGCCATGGAAAACTCTCCTACACTGAGTAGTTCTTCCTTACCATCTCTCTCTCAGATGAATACCCGACATTTCAGGTTCTATTATTCATCTCTACATACGCACACTTGCGTCTACTACAAGCGCTTCTACATCTACTATTTCTCTTATTTTTCCATCTAAGCACTCTCTCAACTCTCTTATATACATTTTTGATCCGAGATTCGTAATTCTGGAAGTTTTTGTGAACTATATTACAGTCGCGAATTTGTCCCTTCACTAAGGCTTTGATTTTTCTGAATGCTTTGCTCCTGCTTCTCTTTGTCCTTCATACATCTTCAGGTCTTTATGTCTAATTAGTGAGTGAATCTTCAACAGCTCCCCCTCAATCACTCATTAGCATCTTCTGATCTTTCATATATTCTTCTTTTCTTTTATTCTTGCCATTTCTTTGAATCTGCTTGTATTTACTCCCTCCAAGCTCTTTGTCAGAATATCTGCAATATGATCTTTTGTAGGAGTGAATACTATTTCAATCTCCTTCTCCATTACCTTTTCCCTCAGTAAATGATATTGAATCTCTATGTGCTTTGTTCTTGCATGAAATACTGGATTTTCTGCAAGATACAACGAACTCATATTATCTCCATGTATGATAGGTATACCTTGAACAATACCCATGCTTTTGAACAAGGTCTGCATCCATATCACTTCTTTAGCTGCTTCCACAAGTCCTTTATATTTTGTTTTTGTTGACAATAAAGCCACTATATGCTACTTCTTTGAACACCAACTGACAAGCTTATCTCCTAGGTATATCATATACACATGTGTTGACCTTCTGTCATCTTGACTTCCTGCCCAATCTGAGTCACTCTATGCTCTCAGCTTTATATCTGATATAAAAGGATAATATAATCCTTCCTTTATAGTTCTTTTGATATATCTAAGAACTCTTTGTCCTGCAACCCAATGTTGATCCTTCGGACAATGCATGAACTGTGAGAGAAGTCCTACTGCATAACTAAGATCTGGTCTTGTTAGCGTAGCATAAATCAAACTTCCCACTAAAGATTGATACTTTCTCATATCTTTAAACTCTACACCATCATATTTGCTGAGTTTATGATTGACCTCAAGTGGTGTTGACGCTTCTTTGCAGTTCTCCATGTTAAACTTCTTCAATAAGTTTAGGAGATACCTTTCTTGTGAAACATATAGACCATGATCTGTATATGTAACTTCCATTCCAACAAAGTATGATAACTTTCCTAGATCACTGATCTTGAACTCTTTTTCAAGCAATCTCTTTACCTCCTTGATTCCTTCATCTGAGGTACCTGTGATTATAATGTCATCTACAAATACAAATGTAGATCATACCTTCTTCTGTTTTCTTAATGATTAGACTTGCATATGCCTTTGAACTTTGGTATCCAAGATCATTGAGATACTTCACAAGTCTGTAATTTTAAGCTCTTGGAGCTTGCTTCAATCCATAGAGTGCTCTTCTTAATCTGCAAGCATGATTTGGGTAACTAGAACTTACAAACCCTTCAGGTTGTTCCATGTAAAATTCATCTCATATATATCCATTTAGAAATGCATTCTTTATATCCAATTGACTTAGTTTCCATCCTTTTGATGCTGCTATAGCAATCACTGTCCTTATGGTTGATATCTTTGCCACCGGACTAGATGTCTCATTATAATCTATACCATGCGTCTCGCATAACCTTTGACTACCAGTCTAGCTTTGTACCTGCCTATTCTTCCATCTGCAAGCTTTTTAACTTTGTAAACCCATTTATTTCCAATTATTTTCTTACCATTTGGTTTTGGAACAAGTTCCTAGGTCTTGTTCTCTCGTAGCGCATTGAACTCCTCCTTCATTGCTTCTTCCCATTTTTTCTTACCTTTTGCTTCACTGTAATTCTGAGGTTCTTCATCTTCCTTTACTAAGTACGCATAGTTTTTCTGAGTCAAATAAGAAGTATCATAGGAATACCTTGTTGGTTTTTTCCTTATTCTATTTGACCTTCTTGGTTCATATTCTTTATGTGTATCTGAATACACTTCTTCATCAAATCTCGGTCCATCTTCATTCCTCATAGTTGATCTGATCCTAGATGTACTTGCCTGCATATGATCTTCATCTCCATTTACCTGCATATGTGATTTACCTTTTTCAATTCTTCTTATCTCTTCTTCAATTGTTTCATCATTATACTCTTTATCTGCATACCAGCTCTTTCCTTCATCAAATGTCACATCTCTGGAAACAGTAAACTGTTTGGTTAAAGGACTCCATAACCTATAACCCATCTGCTTTTCATCATATCCGATGAACATGTATTTTTTAGCTTTTGGTTCAAGCTTATGTCTCAGTTGTGATGGTACATAAGCATAAGCAACTGATCCAAACACTTTACAATGATCAAGTGTTGGTTTCTTACCCCATCAAGCTTCATAAGGCGTAATTCCATTTAAAGTTGTACATGGTAATCTATTCATGTTGTTGTATTTACAACCTCAGCCCAAAGATAATTTGGACAATTCTTCTCCTTTAGCATTGCTCTTGCAAACTCAAGTAGAGTTCGGTTTCTCCTTTTTGCTACTCCATTTTGTTGCAGTGTATACCTGCAAGTTATTTCTCTTTTGATACCTGCATTCCATAGATAATCATTGAATTCTCGAGAAAAATATTCTCCTCCTCCATCAGACCTTAGTCTTTTGAGTTTTTGTCCTGTAAGTCTTTCAGCATATGCATGAAAATGCCTGAAAGCTCCAAATACTTCTGACTTCTCTTTCAAAACATAAAGTGTTATCCATCTTGTTGCATCATCAATAAAAAGAACATAATACCTTGAGACACTGATAGATCCTTCTTTTGTCGGTCCCCATACATCTATATGTATGATCTCTAGCAAACCATCGTGTTTGTAACCATTCTTTTGAAATGGTAGCCTGTGTGCTTTTCCCATTTGATAGGCTTCACATTTGTGAATCATATGTTGATTCTTCATATTCGGTAATCCTCTTACGAATTGTTTCTCCACCATTGCTTTGATTCCTTTTTCATTAAAATGTCCTAATCTCTTATGCCAGAGGTCCAATTCTGTAATCACTTCATCACCATGTGTGATCAGGGCTTGACCAACATTCCCTTGCACTTTAAGAGTAAAAAGTCTACCTTCCTTTTTACCATGGACAATTTGATTGTATCCTTTTTTTGGATCTTCAACAAATACTCCTTCATTTGTAAACAAATACTCCTTCATTCGGTAATCACTTCATCACCATGTGTGATCAGGGCTTGACCAACATTCCCTTGCACTTTAAGAGTAAAAAGTCTACCTTCCTTTTTACCATGGACAATTTGATTGTATCCTTTTTTTGGATCTTCAAAAAATACTCCTTCAACATTGTAAACCTGACTTGAAAACCTTTTTCTATTATCTGTCCCACGTTGATCAGATTCTTCGAAATTGTTGGAACATACAAAACATTTCTTAGCAGGTCAGCTCCATTCTTGCACTTTACTTTTCCAATTGACCTTACATTATGTTTTGTATTATCACTTGTTTGTACTGTATGATTTGAAATTCCTCCTTCCAGTTCTGATAACAATTCTAGATTTCTTGACAAATGATTTGAACAACCAGAGTCAATATAGAATACCTTGAGATCTTCGTTCTCTGACGCACTTATCGAGTTCATCATCAACGTCATATGATTGTCATTCTGCATATCATTCGCATAGTTGTAGTAGGTAGTGTTGTGAGACTAATTTTGTCCCCAACTTCTTGCTCCACCTCTACCATATCCACCTCTTTGGCTTTGTCTACCTCTCTGATATCTTCCACTTTTACCTCTGCTATTGTTATTCTGATTCTGATTTGATCCTTGAGAATTATGCCAGCAATCATGAGCCAAATTATTGCTTAATCCACAGATCCAACAAGTCTTCTTGTTGTTATTCTGATTACCTCTTCCTTTTGTATTACCTCTACTCTTACTTCTGGCATTACCTCTTCCTCTTGCATAATTTGCTTGAGCAGTCATTTCTTCTTCATCTTTTTCTTTACCTTTATCACCTTTCTTCTTATTCTTTGCATACATAGCAGGACTTTGTTCTTTATCTCCATCTATCTTCAAATCTTGCCCAAATGTTAGCATTAGTCCAAGTAATTGATTTAAATTTGGTACAAAATGATTTAATGAAAGTTTAGTCGAAAGTACGAAAGGTTTCCACCTTTCATCTCCTCTCAGTCCTGCAAGCAATTGCACTATTAACATGTGGTCTTCGATATCTTCGTCAATAGATCCAAGACTGTCTGCCAGATCCTTCATCTTAGTGACATAATCACTAATGCTTTGACTTTGTTTTTTCTTGAACGTTGTAAACTCTGACCATAAGCTAGCCTTCCTAGCTTTAGTGGTGTTTTGGAAATGATCTTCCAATGCACTCCAGATGTCTTCCGCTTTCTCCAGACCTCTAATGTGTGGTAGTAGATGATCTGTAACGGTATTGTAGATATACGCTCTTACCGTTTCATCTTTCTTCTGCCATAGCTTCAAGGCTTCTAACTCTTCTTTCTTTGGTTGACTGTCGTCTCCAAAAGTAGGCTTCTTTTCTTCTCCTCTCAACATATCATTAAGTGCTTACTCATAAGTAAGGCTTCCATTCGCATTACCCATGCGTGATAATTATCTCTGTCCAATTTGTCAATAGAAATGTGATCTGCCATAATCTTCTTGTTTCTGTTACTGTCGGTGAGTATAATGTTAAAAGATTTTACGTTTCATAAACTTTTACCCTTGGGAATGACTTCGCAACGCTTCTTTGATTCCATTTGCTAATCATCACCTCAGCTTTCACCTTTCTTAAGAAGAATTCTTTAAATTCTCTTGTGTCTTCACTTCTGTTTACTCTTCATAACCTTTTCTGCTCTTCAGAATCTTTCTGCTCTGATACCACTTATTGATGTCGACACGACAAGAAGCTTGACAAACTAAGCTACGGAATTTTGCCATGTCACAACAAGAACTAAGCTAGAGTGATACTAGAACACCTCTATAATCATCAATAGCTTAGCAAGCTTTCTCTAATTGAAAACTTTATAACTGTGTTTAGTGAAATCTGAAAATTCACTTTACCGAAAACTTCACCTTTTCTTCAGGCTTCAATACTGATTTGATTTACTTCAAAACATTACAATTCTGTGCTTGATTACTGTTAGATAATCTTTCAGCTGCTTCACTATACCAAAACTGTGTGTTGAACTCACCGGAATATCACCGAAACTTCACCGGATTGCCACCGTAATCTCACCGTAATTGTACCGAAATGTTACTGGAATCAACTGCAATTCTATTTGTAGTTACTTCAAATGATTGTAATTGAAGTAAGGAAGTAATACCTGAGCTTCCTTCAATAAATGAACTTTATCTGAAGTTTGAGAAAAAAACTTCACCAGTTCTGGATGTCTTTACGGTCAGACACTGTACTATGCATACATGTCCCGTTTCACAAAATTCTTTTGATCAGTTTGTAGTTGAGACTACTAGCTTCAAAATGAGCTATGACTTATGAAAACCTTTACACTATACTACAAGATCTAACTTACAGAAGTACCGTAAAACTTGTACTGAGAAAACTATAACTGTTAACTAACTTTCACAGTAACAAGAAGTCACTTAGATTTCTTCACACAAGAAGAATGCGCTCAAAATTTCCACACAAACATGTGCTTTCTATTAGAGAAGATGTGTACAAAATGGCTTGGCCTCTCTTTGCTCATAGCCATGGAAAACTCTCCTACACTGAGTAGTTCTTCCTTACCATTTCTGTCTCAGATGAATACCCGACATTTCTGGTTCTATTATTCATCTCTACATACGCACACTTGTCTCCACTACAAGCACTTCTACATCTACTATTTCTCTTATTTTTCCATCTAAGCACTCTCTCAACTCTCTTATATACATTTTTTATCCGAGATTCGTAATTCTGCAAGATTTTGTGAACTATATTACAGTCGTGAATTTTTTCCCTTCACTAAGGCTTTGATTTTGCTGAATGCTTTGCTCTTGCTTCTCTTTGTCTTTCTTTATCCTTCATACATCTTCAGGTCTTTATCTCTAACTAGTGAGTGAATCTTAAACAATAGATAGGTAGATAGATAGATAGATTGATAGATAGATACATAGATAGATAGATAGATAGATAGATAGAAAGATAGATAGATAGAGAGATAGATACATAGATTTATAGATAGATAGATAGATAGATACATAGATAGATAGATAGATAGATAGATAGATAGATAGATAGATAGACAGATAGATAGATAGATAGATAGATAGATAGATAGATAGATAGATAAATAGATAGATAAATAGATTGATAGATAGATAGATAGGTAGGTAGATAGATAGATAGATAGATAGATAGATAGATAGATAGATAGATAGAGAGAAAGAGAGCTAGAGAGATAGATAGATAGATAGATAGATAGGTAGATAGATAGATAGATAGACAGATAGATAGATAGATAGATAAACAAATAGATAGATAGATAGATAGAGAGATCGATAGATAGATAGATAGATAGATAGACAGATAGATAGATAGATAGATAGATAGATAGATAGATAGATAGATAGATAGATAGATAGATAGATAGATAGATAGATAGATAGATAGATAGATAGATAGATAGATAGATAGATAGATAGATAGATAGGTAGATAGATAGATAGATAGATAGATAGATAGATAGATAGATAGATAGATAGATAGATAGATAGATAGATAGATAGATAGATAGATAGATAGATAGATAGATAGATAGATAGATAGATGATAGATAGATAGATAGATAGATAGATAGATATATATAGATGGATAGATGGATATTTAGATAGATAGATAGATAGATAGATAGATAGATAGATAGATAGATAGATAGATAGATAGATAGATAGATAGATAGATAGATAGATAGTTAGATAGATAGATAGATAGATAGATAGATAGATAGATAGATTGATTGATAGTGTTGGTGCATATCAATCACCAATTGAAGATTTGGAGTGAAGAAAATGGACACATTCACAATAGTGAAGGACATGTACACATATGTACATTAGTTATAACATAGGTTACATATACTTA
Source organism: Ceratopteris richardii (assembly GCA_020310875.1). NCBI lineage: Eukaryota > Viridiplantae > Streptophyta > Polypodiopsida > Polypodiales > Pteridaceae > Ceratopteris > Ceratopteris richardii. The sequence goes on from CM035426.1 coordinate 118,695,119, forward strand.
TGTTTTGATGAGAGTTTGTACATAGATGTCTATAAATACTTTTGAAAAATGTCGGGCAATTAGAGAGAGCAGAAGAGAGGAGAAAAGAGAGACCATGTATGAGCATAGGAATAGAGAAATTAGTGATTGTAAATGTCAATAGACAGTTGAGAAAGAAGTTGAAGTCTCTCTCACTTTTCAGTTGTAATCTTCTCCTGAAATGAAGGAAATGTTGCGCCCGATGTTTCTGCGTCTACTCCGTCTGTGGTAGATCATTTGTGAAATCCTTTTGAGGATATCTAAGTTGTTAGTTAATGAGTCTGTGGTTTGAATTTTAGAGTCTAATTGTAAACAGGTGAAGAGAATTGCTGATAGGAACATTCACATGTATTGAGTGTTCACAGCTCTCTGAAACAGGCGCACATTTCGAGTCCAAAGAAATGAGTAGTGCTCAGTGCACAGTGTAAAGTTTTACACATATGATAGCTTAAAATCTAAGTTGAGAGATAAGCTATCTTCAGTCAAAAGGATTTGGCAAAACGGGTTCGACATTGTGAGAACCAAAGTTAAGAAGTTAGGGGTGTCTAAATCGACTTCTCAGAAGTACAGTTTTGGACATAGGTAACTTGTGAAATTGATTTCTCAAGTTATACTAAAGCTTTTCAAGTGATTCAACTTGGAGGTGATGCGCAATCCCTAGGAGATGATTCGTACAAAGTTTCATCAAAAACTTTACATGTTTGATAAGTCAATGTGAAGAAATTCTGCAGCAGACTTTTCTGTGTTTCACTTTCTTTACAGATTTTCTTAATTTTGAGAATTTGGAGATTGGACCTATAATTTAGTGAAGGTTTTGACTTACTCTTGATATAGAGGTGTTCTAAATTCAAGAGTAGGTTGTTCTTTTGGAGATTAACACTCTCCATCAGTGGTATCAGAGCAGGAGACATCAAAATCAAGGAAAGGAAGGTCCCGACTGCTGCAGACTCAAGAAGTTCAACATTTGAAGAGCTAAGAAGTGAAAGCTTGGAGTCAAAAGGCTGAGGAGAAGTCTACTCGACATCAAGGAAGACAAAAGGAGCCTAATTTGAAGTAAAGGTACATACATTGTTTGTAAAGCTTGAAGATTTCTATATACAGGTGGATACAAGATGGGAGATGCTCTACAGATAGAGAAATTGGATAGGGAAAACTATCCTGCATGGTCAATGAGGATGGAAGCTCATCTTATGAGCAAAGATTTAATTGGTTACATCACAGGAGAAGAAGAGAAGCCAGAGTTCAGAGATCCTAGTGTTCCAACTAGGGAAGAGTTAGCAGATTTGAAAAATTGGATGAAGAAAGATGCCCAAGCTAGAAGCATTATCTATATGGGAGTCAATGATTACTTGTTACCTCACATTAGAGGTCTTGAAAGTGCAACTGACATATGGAATGCTTTGGAGGAGCATTTTCAGAACACTACAAAGTCAAGGAAGGCATCCTTATGGGCAGAGTTTACTACCTTCAAGAAGAAGGCCTCTCAATCTATTTCAGACTATGTGACAAGGATGAAAGATATTGCAGATGCTTTAGGAGCTGTTGATGAAGACATTGAGGAAGATAAATTGGTAAGGCAAATACTTACAGGGTTGAGAGGTGATGACAAATGGAAGCCATTTATTTTGTCTACAGAACTATCACTTGACCATTTCACTCCTGATTTAAATCAATTGCTAGGTCATATGCTAACATTTGAGCAGGATGTTAAAGGAGATGGTGACAAGAGTACAGGTCATGCAATGTACTCAAAGGATAAGAAGAAGAATAGCAAAGGAAAACAACAAGCAGGTGAAGATGAAGGAACAACTACTCAAGCCAACTTCCTAAGAGGAAGAGGAGGTGGCAAAGGTAGAGGAAGAGGAAGGAATAACAAAGATGGAGGCAAAGCTTGCTGGATTTGTGGTAAGACAAATCACTTAGCTAATGATTGTTGGCACAATACTCAGAATAATAATGGATATAGTCAAAACTATAATGCAAGAGGAAGAGGTGGCAGAAATCAAAGAGGTAATTACAGAGGTAGAGGTGGAAGGAATTACTTTGGAAGAAATGCAGGTAGAGGATTCCAAAGTCAACAATACAACAACACTTACTACAATTATGCTTCAGATCAAAAGGAAGATTCAACATTGATAATGAATGCAACTTGTGAAAGGCAGAGTGAAGATCAAAGAGTATTCTACATTGACTCAGGGTGTAGCAATCACCTGAGTGGTAACATATCCTTGATGACTGATTTGGAGAGTAAAGTTTTTAATCATGTTGTTCAGACAGGTGACAACACAAAGCATAATGTGAAGTCAATTGGATCAGTGAAGGCCAAGGATGGAAGCACCTTATTGAGTAAGGTCTTGTATGTTCCTACAATCCCTAAGAATTTGATAAGTGTAGGTCAAATTGTTGAAAAGGGATATGAAGTAAGGTTCACTAATGATGGAGTATATGTGGAAGACCCTAGCCAAGGGTATAAACAGATTGTTTCAGGGAAAAAGGAAGGAAGACTATTTACATTGAACATTCAAGGCAACATTGGTCATGCTATGTTCACATATGGAGGACATAAGATCTCTGAGTTAGATCTTTGGCACAAGAGGCTTGGACATTTCAATGAGAGAGGTATTAAAGATATGGTTAACAATGGTTCAATGCTTGGATTGCCTAATGTTGCAGGTCAACATATGACATACAAATGTGAGGCATGTCAATTAGGTAAGGCTCATAAACATTCCTATTCCAAGCATGGTTTTATGCACTCAGAGAAGCTTGAGTTGGTACACACAGATGTGTGGGGACCATCAAAAGATTTCAGTATAAATGGATCAAGGTATTATGTGATTTATGTTGATGATGCTACTAGGTGGATCACTATCTATGTGATCAAAGATAAGTCAGAAGTGTTTAATACATTTAAACACTATCATGCATATGCAGAAAGAATTACAGGTCATAAGTTGAAAAGACTAAGGTCAGATGGAGGGGGAGAGTATTTCTCAAATGAGTTCAGTGATTACTTATGGAATGCAGGTATAAAAAGGGAAATTACTTGCAGGTACTCTCCTCAACAAAATGGTGTTGCAGAAAGGAGAAATAGAACTCTTGTTGAGTTTGCAAGATCCATGATGAAGGAGAAAAATTGCCCTAATTATTTGTGGGCTGAGGCTGTAAATACAGCCACTTATTTGGTCAATAGGTTACCATGTAAAGCCTTGCAGGGTATGACACCATATGAGGCTTGGTGGGGTAAAAGACCTACCTTGGATCATTGCAGAGTTTTTGGGTGTGTGGCATATGCATATGTGCCATCACAATTAAGACACAAATTGGAACCCAAAGCTGAAAAGTATGTTTTCATTGGCTATGATGATAAGCAGATGGGCTATAGATTGTGGAGTCCATCAACAAAACAATTTATGGTTTCTAAAGATGTTACATTTGATGAACAAAGTACTTGGTATGCAGGTACAATCAACATTAATACAGGTGATGAAGAAGAAGTGAGTCAAAGAAAAGGTAAATCAAAAGTTCAAATATTTGATGAGCAAGAGAATAATGAAGTGCAGGTTGAAGTGGAAGAGACACCAAGATTTGATCCTGAATGTGAAGAGCCAGAAACCTCAAGGAGTGGAGAACTCAGAAGGTCAACAAGAAATAGGTGGCAACCTACAAGGTATAGTTATGATACTTCATTTCTAGCCACAAAAGATTATGCTTATATGGTGAATACAGATGAAGACCCTTCTACATATGAAGAGGCAAAAGGTAAGGAAAAATGGGAGAATGCTATGCAGGAAGAATATGATGCACTATTGGAGAATCAAACTTGGGATTTGGTTCCTAAACCAAATAGTCAGAAGATTATTGGATGCAAATGGGTCTACAAGACAAAAAGGTTTGCAGATGGAAGTGTGTCTAGATACAAGGCTAGACTTGTTGTCAAAGGTTTTGCTCAGACATATGGTATTGATTATGATGAGACCTATAGTCCTGTGGCAAAGATGACAACCATAAGGACACTTATTGCTATTGCTGCATGTAAAGGTTGGAAGCTATGTCAACTTGATGTGAAGAATGCTTTTTTGAATGGTTACATTTCAGATGATGTATTCATGGAGCAACCTCAAGGGTTCAGAGATAAAAGGTATCCAGATCATGTGTGCAAGCTCAAGAGAGCTTTGTATGGTTTGAAGTAGGCCCCAAGGGCATGGAACTATAGACTTGTGAAGTTCCTAAAAGAACTTGGTTTTCAGGTGTCTAAAGCAGATAGTAGCTTGCTTGTCAAGGCAAGTGAAAATGGTTTCATATACATGTGCATATATGTTGATGATATAATTCTTACAGGTACAGATGAAGAAGGGATACAAAAGCTCAAGAGGCAAATGGAAAAGGAGTTCAAGATAAGTGACTTGGGAGACTTGTCATACTTCTTGGGAATGGAGATTACATATACTCAACATGGAGTATTTGTGACCCAAGAAAGGTATTTGAAGAACTTGTTAATCAAGTTTAAAATGGATGATTGCAAGGTAGCACCTACACCAATGGAGGTGAATCACAAATTGAGTAAGTATGGAGGTGAAGAATTCAAGGATATGAGACAATATCAGAGTTTGGTTGGTAGCCTTATCTATGCTACTCTAACTAGACCTGATTTATCATATGCAGTAGGGGTTTTGTCTCAATTTATGCATTGCCCAAGGAAAGAACATTGGATTGCAGGACAAAGGGTGTTGAGGTACATTAAGGGTACACTCAATGAAGGTTTGTATTATGGGTTTACCTCAGATACAAATATCAAAATTTATAGTGATGCAGATTGGGCAGGTAATCCAGATGATAGAAGATCTACATTTGGGTACATGTGTTATGTGGGAGATAAACTTATCTCATGGTGTTCCAAGAAGCAACATACAGTTGCTTTATCTTCTACAGAAGCAGAGTATAAAGGCATGGTTGAAGCTGCAAAGGAAGTAATTTGGGTCAAGATATTGATGAAGAGTCTTGATATTATGCATGGGGTACCAATCATATATGGAGATAACATGAGTTCATTGTATTTAGCTGCTAATCCTGTTTTTCATGCCAGGACCAAACACATTGAGATTCAGTATCATTTTCTAAGAGAGAAAGTGATGGATAAGGAGATTGAAGTCATACATACTTCAACAAAGGATCAGATAGCTGATATGCTTACAAAGAGCTTGGATGGACCAAAGCTACAGAAGTTTAAGGACATGGC
>CM035426.1:118712875-118797875 GCA_020310875.1 Ceratopteris richardii
CACATAATACAAATACACATTCACATATTATACACATGCGTACACACATACATACATACATACACACACACATAGATATATACACACATGCATACACACATACACACATGTGACATATACATACACACATATGCATGTTTTAGGTCTAGGGTTTTAAAATTAGGGTTTTTGGCTTTTACATATATACACACATGCATACACATATACATGTTTTAGGTCTAGGTCTTCACGATTAGGATTTTAGGGTTTTTACATGGATACACATATGCATACACATATATATATTAACATACACATATATATACACAAAAATACACACTTACACATGTTTTAGGTCTAGGCCATTAGGATTAGGGTTTTAGGGTTTTTAAAAATGCATACAAATATTTACACATATACAAATATACACACATAATACATATACACATACACATGTATATACATAGGCATAGACACATATACATGTGTTCTGGTTGTTGCTTATAAATATCATGTCAATGTGTCTCATTTCTTTGTACATGGTTCATGATTGATTTCTCTCATATCTTTTGTATTTGACAGTATGTTTTGCTTTATCCAATCATGTTTTTTTGCTTGTCATACATATCACATGTACTCGAGTTTTTCTTGGACAGAGTGTATTGTCTTTTGGTACACAACAACATGGGAATGTTGTTGTAGCAAGAGACAACATACTTCGCCCAAAAAAAATTTGCAGATATGGTCCTCGGTATAGGCGACGGTATAAGCGTCGGTATCCCTAGGCACATACCGATGCTTATATGGACTATTTTGCCCAGAGGCATACCATGGCTTATACTGTCGCTTATAACGTCGCTTATACTGATGCTTATACCGACGCTTATACCGACGCTTATACCGACACTTATACCGACGCTTATACCGACGCTTATATCGATGCTTATACCGATGCTTATGCTTATACGGGCGCTTATACGGGCACTTATACCGGCGCTTTGGTTCCGATGCCTACCCCGACCCTTACACCAACGTCACGGCAAAATTATGCCCGTTCATTTTCCTTGGTAAAAGCCTCGGTATACGCCCGATATGTTGTAGTGATTTGTAGTTATGTGTTTGTCAAAAAATTCATAGAAGAACATATGATTCACACACACACATATATGTATGTATGTATATGTATATATATATATATATATATATATATATATATATATATATATATATATATATATATATATATATATATATATATATATACACGAGGATGTGTGTATTTATATTTGAAGGTGTGTGAAACATGTTTTTGAGCATGTGTATGTGAAGTATATGTGTAATTGTGCATTATTGAAAGTGTATACGTATGTTCCAATGTGTGCATATATGATTTTATATGTGTGGGTATTTAATGACCATTTGAATGTGAATGTATTTAATCATATATGTATGTCGAATTTTCGTGATGTTTTGGGTTCTTATGTGAATGCATGTGAACGTAAAACTTGTAATGTAAGACCTTAAGTTCAAAACTAAAAGTAATAATTCAATAAAATAACAAGATCGAAAACAAAACAGAATTAAAGAAAAAAACCAAGAACTTAGACCAAAATAAGATAGGCCCTCCCATGTTTTTTGTTTTTTTAATAGGATTCATATATAATTTTAGTTAAACCAAATAGTTTCTTTTTCTAGTATATAGCATTCCTTTTAAATAACGTGGATCTAATCTTTGAGCATCCTTTTTTATTGACAATTTTAATTCTTAGAGAAGTACAGTAAATTTTAATTAGTAGAGAAGTTTCTTTTGCTAGTAATACTCTTTGAAACTCTTCTATTCGAGAATTTAGTCATCTCTTTCCATAAAGACGTCAGAAATTCTATTTTGGATTTCGAATTTTAAAAGCATGGAATGCGCTTGAAAGATTTCTACAAAAGGAAGAGGCTTCATTTAGCTTTTTGGTTAAAGACATATTCATTTAATATATTTGAAATATCTTTCGTTTCACTGGAGTGAGGGATTTTTCTTCGCATGTCTTCTTACATAAAAATTTACTCTTTTACATCTATGAATGAAACATATTCTTTCTTTATATGGAAAGATATTAAACCCCTTACATGACAATGCCAATGAATATGAAGATGTGTGGTGAATGGATTTTCAATGGCAATAAAGGGATTATGGTATTTTACCTTTCATCTAGTGGAATCGTTAGCATTTCTTCAACTTGTATGAAAATCAAAACTTTTTCACTCACTTCCACTCACTTTTTGGATGCACTTCTTCAAGCAATTTCGAGGTATACGTTTTTTCCAGTTTTGCGTTCATAAGTTGTATATCATAAACATAAAGGAAAAGTAATTAAAATTCATATATTCCTCCAAGGAGTGTTTTGCATATATATCTTGCACTAATTCTTTTAGGTTTTTTGCATGCGCATATTCCACTCTAAAAACTGAAAAGAACCTTTTTAAAATATTTTTTCTTTCACTTTATTTGTATGTTTCCATAATTTTTTGCATGCGTTACATTGGCACAATGCATAAGTGAGTGTTTGCATATGAACATTGGCACAAAGCATAAGTACGTTCTTGCATATGAAAGAGCAGAAGAAAGCTCCATTTGAATTCAGAATGAAAGCTCTATTCACAAAAATCATCTTAGAAAATCGAGGGCGTAAGGTACTTCAAACTATCCTTACGGAAAAACTAAAATTGATGGGTATGAACGTAGCTGCGTTCTTGATAGCATTTGAACAAAAGCACAAGTTCATGGTGTTCATGAAGACATGCTAGTGACAAATTTTTATAGAAGAGAAACATGCTCCATACATGATATGATTCAAACACATAAACTTATTGCTTGAGATGAATTTAAGAGAGAGATACATAAAGAAGTTCTCTTTACATGACTCTCGTCGAAATAGAAAAAAAGTTTTCATGAGAGACACCATAAAACACATAGAATCTAGTATGATTGCATTAATTAAAATACATTTTATGATGAAAGATTCAAAGCTATCGAGACTATAGCAATACATGTATTGAATAAATATTTGAAACAATGTCTACTTTGACTCAAACAATGAATAAAATCTATAAAACTATGAAAATGATGGGTAGTAGCTTTGAAATGCTGAAAGACGTGATTCGTTTTGAGCGATTGAGTTTTAAAGATAATTTTTAAACGTTGTCCACCCAAGTGAAGGAATTCAAACATATACATGTGAAATCCATAGTATTTCTAGTCTTAATCTTGATAAAAAACATTCACTTTGTCATTAAAGATGCACCGCTAGAGTGGCATATAGGAAAAGAAATAGGTTAAAAAAAGAATTATAAGATATTTTTGTTGTAATCGATTTGGAAAAATGTTTTGGAATTGTATTTCATACCAAGATGCATGTAGACATAAATTGGCATCTAAAGTGGAAATAGGGAATGTGTAGCTATCAAGGCCATGCACCTTTGCATTTGAATTTGGGAAGAAATTGAATGATGATATATTTTGTCCAATCAAGATCTAATCGAAAAACACATAAGCGATTGAGACAAAAATGGAGACCAAAAGAGATGTGAAGAAAAAAAAATTACTCATCAAGAGATTAAGATAGCAATTAAAAATCATGATAAACCTGTAGAAAAGAACTTAGAATAATTGAAATTCAAAAAATAAAAGGTTGACCAAATTTTGAAAGAAAGAGTGATAGAGGATAAGCAAGAACTTGAGAAGCTTATCAAATGGAAAATTAGAAGGTAAGAAGCTTGAAATCTCAACTGGATGAGAAAAATAAGAACCAAGAATTTAGTGAAGATGAGTATGGGAATAGAAATAAAAAAATTAATGAAATTTATAATTCAAACAATGAGTTAGAAACGAGACAAAAGTAAAAAATAGGTGCTTGACGATATTGTAAGACAAATGCAAAAAAGTATCAAACTTTCTGCAAAAACATCTAACATTTGAAATCAGTAAAGACGAAAAATACGAACTTAATTTTGTAGGATAAGGGATGACTTTTTAGTTGACTTAACAATTGTTTGAAGATGAAGCAAATGATTGGATTTTTTTTGTTTATGTTTTTTTATTTCTTTTTCATTGCATTTGATTTTTGCTTTCATTTCAATTCCGTAAACTAAAAAGATAAGATTTCAAATTTGAAATTGAAAACTATTTACTTAAGTCTGAATATATTTTCCCAATTTTCTGTCTAAAATCGTTGTTAATAAGGAGATGGCATGATGGGGAGATTCAAACTTAAATATCAAAGTAATAATATTTATTTGTCTCATATAATTAAGTGTGCTGTTTTGCATGATAAGCATGTATTGTCTAGATCCTTATTCTTGTTTTCGAATTCCTCTAGATCCTCTCTTCTAAATAGGGTTTAGTTCTTTTCTCTATAAGCAAAAATGTTTGAATATTAAGCGAAATTATAAATGGAATTCTATGTCGTGGACAAGGAAACCATCATGAACCTTAGATTCCATGTGACTTCTATATGTCATGATTGGCTTAGAATTTTGGGAAACCAATGCTTCCATTGTGTCCAGAGCATGTGAAAGCCCTAAGATCAACATTTTTACTTTCCTCATTTGGATATCCAAAGCTCATGTTTTGAATTGATGACATCATCGATGACATCATTATTTTGTAATTTCCTTTCATGAACCGCCCTTGAAAACCTATATAGGGAGGGGTTGGCCACATTCATAATCATTCTTGCCAATACCAGTCTTGGGAGCTCAAGGAGTCATGATCACCAAGTAAGTACTCTCAAAGTTCTAGTTCCTGTTCTTATTATGTTCCTTGTTTGAGTATTGTCTAGTCTAGTTCATGGACATCCTATCTTGTCCTCTTGTAATCTCATAGTAAAAGATCTTTTCAAGTTCTTTCTTCTATCTAGTTCATCTCCTAGAAGGGAGTTCTTGTAATCTAGATATCTTGTTTCATACTTACAATCTCAGGTTGTGGCATCTTTTGTATCATCTCTATTCGAGTTATTCATACCTATCCATCTTGGGTTGTGAGATGTCTTGTATGAGTTACATATTCTTGTATCATTTTCCCTATGTGGGTGTTCTTGTATTCAAAAGTGTATTTCCAAAATATTTTCTACTGTATTCAGAGAGCACAATCTAGTGCTCCCCTCACATTTTGGCAGGAATAGCTTTTATCACATCATGGAGAACACTTAGAAACAGATTGTAGTAGCATTTCAGAGCTTCCAACAAAGATTTGAGGAACTAACTCATCGATAGACACAAGTCAACATGGGACATCTAGTGCATGTAGGTGCACTCCTCCAAGAATTACAAAAACGAATCGTGAGTCTTCAAAAAAATCAAGGGAGTATTCAAGTGAATCAACGACCTTATACATCCTTCATGAAGGAGCCCAAGATCTCCATGGCAGAAAAGTTCAATGGGGATCGCACGAAGTTTGGTGAATTTCTCTAGCAAGTTAGATTGTACATCCATATGCAACTTGATAGTTACTCTAACGAGGCATGCAAGGTAATGTTTATTGGAACCTTGCTCTCTAGCCAAGCATTATCATGGTTCGCCCCAATCTTGGAGAAGAACATGGTAGTACTTCAAGACTATGAGGGGTTTCTTTGGGAACCCACCACCACATTTGGAGAAGTAGACACAAGTCCAATGGTAGAAACAAAACTTCTGAAGTTACATCAAGGTAGCCGCCCTGCCCCTACCTATGCATCAAAATTTAGGTAGTTGATATGTGATCTCACTTGGCATGAAGATTATTTCATAAGACAATTTAGATGGGGTTTAAGAGATGATGTGAAGGACCTTCTGCTCACGATGCCAGAGGTTAAGACATTGAATGAATACACCATGCAAGCTATTCAATGCGATAACGATCTTTTTGAAAGGAAACAAGAAAAACAAGTAGAAGGAAGACCTCACCAATTGAAGCCCTTCCAACACACTCCTAAAGATGAGTCTAAGCCTGAACCTATGCAAATAGATGTAACTAGATTCCAACCTCTAACACCACAAGAGAAATAGAGAAGGAATGATAAAAAGTTATGCCTCTATTGTGGAAACCATGGGCATATTTGTTGGTGCATTTTACCCAAGCCTACATGCTTGATATGATTTGATTTATGTTCATTTGTTGTCATATGTTTAGACATATGAACAACTCTTGTAAAAGAGTATATTTTATCTCTTGTAATAGTGAAACAAAGAATGGCTTAAGTCATCCATGATGTAAAAAGGAAATTTTTGGCTCTAACTACCTAAAACCATGAATCCATCAGCTGAGACTATCTCCTAGTTAGTAGCATCACTTTTAAGTTATTTGAATTCAAATTCAAAACTACCTCCAAAAGTAGCTATAAAAAGAACAAGAAGGAAGTTGCCATTAGAGAGCTTGATTCATGCCCACTTCATGTTCATTTGTAGAGATTGAAGATCTTACTCCATAACTCTATCGTTGTACTTCCATTGTGCAAGTATCATTGCCAATGTGGTTGTAATTATATGTGAATCTATACATTCATCATTTTACTTCTTCTCTATTTTATTCTCTCCTATACTCACTTAGAACAGTAACTTTAGAAGCTCATACTCGATTTATACATACTCTTTTAGAGTTTTTTAAAGTGATATGAATTTCTTTCTAAGTATAGTTTACGGTTTCAAAATTTCATTGTCAGTGCATTTATTGTTTATGAGAAATCTATGTTTTTTTGCTAACTAGTTAAATCTCTATAGAGCCCCAAAAATGGTGGGAGTGTTCTAGATTTTGCTAAACCTTGTTCTCAGTGCTCGGTTGATCCATTGAATTATTTTAACTTGGATTATCAAGCTATCTATTTTTATTTTCTATGTTCAAAAGGAATGCTTCTCACTCCTACTAGGTTGAGAGCAGTGCTCGTTTGTTTCCACCAGGTGCATGTACCAAAATAGCAAGTTTTGGGAGCTTGTCATTTTGCAACTAGTTTGTGTTGACTCAAACTTCTAAGATACTTGTTCCAAAACATTTGGTTGATTTTTTTGCAGATTTAGGAAGCTCAAAGGGTCTATTAACCAAATCTAAAGTCTTAGTTGGCTAGTGTGAAGTTGGTTGTAGCAGCAAGAGCTCATCTTCGAATTGCATCCACCATCTCTCTTTATAGTGCTATCAAAGCATAGTGAATCAACATGGGAGATGAATTTCCATCAACGATTGACAAATTGGATAGAAACAGCTACCCAACATGGTCTCTCAGGATGGAGGCTTATCTTCAAGGGAGGAATCTATTTGGATACACATCTGGAGATGAAGCTATGCCAACCAGGAGGAACAAAGGGCAACTATCACTACAACATATGAGGGGCATACCGACGCTGCATATACCGACGGTCACAGTCGGCGTCGGTATGGGTCTCGAAAAATGTCACTTAGAGATATCGACGGTCAAGTGACCGTCGGTATGACCATTTTAAACGGATCATCGGTGTGGTCGGCACGCGCCAATATGTGCGTCGGTATATGCGTCGGTATAGACGTCGGTATGAGCGTCGGTATAAGCATCGGCAATTTACTGGGAACTACTGATGCGTATACCGACGCCCATACCGATGCCCATACCGGCGGTGAGTTTTAAACATACCGCGAACCCGAGAGCAAAACTTCACATTTTTGCGCATGTTTGAATACTGTTGGTCTTCTGTCAAACTTGCGTGCGCGAACCGAATTGCAACCGACATTGTCTTGTGCACACACACACACACAAATCTCTCTCTCTCTACACACACTCTCTCTCGGCTTAGATCTCACATCTTGGTAAGTGCTGCGCGTACTATTAGCATTTGTGTTTCTCTATGCTTTAGGTTTTATAATTTCTCTTTTCTTTGATTCTGTGAAGTTCTTTGGCGTCGATTGTTTGGAATTGGACGATAGACGACATACATTACGCTTTGACGACAACGATCCAAAAGAGGGGCATACTTGTAAGTGATCGTTTTATTCTCTATTGATAGAGAGAGAAGGGGAGAGAGAGAGAGAGAGAGAGAGAGAGAGAGAGAGTGAGAGAGAGAGAGAGAGGGAGAGAGATAGAGAGAGAGAGAAGAGAGAGAGAGTGAGAGATAAAGAATAATGAAACAAAGGAAGATAGAGATAGGAAAATAGAGCATACATACACACACACATACACACACATTTACACACATACATGTACACACATGCATACATACACACATACATGTACACACATGCATACATACACACATACATGTACACACATGCATGCTTACATACACACACCTATAAACACATGCATGCTTACATACACACACACATATACACACATGCATGCATACACACACATATAAATCTACACACATGCATACATACACACACATGCATACACAAATACATACACACACATATATACACATATGCATACATACACATACACACACACATATACACACATACATACACACATATACACACATATACACACATATACACACATATACACACATATACATACATGCACGCATAAATACACACACATATACACACATGCATGCATACACACATATACACATATACACACATGCATACACACATACATACACACACATATATACACATATGCATACATACACATACACAGACATATACACACATATACATTCACACACACACATATACACACATGCATGTATACATACACACATATACACACATGCATGTATACATACACACACATACACATACACACACATGTATACACATGCATACACATACACACACATGCATGCATACATACACACGTACACACACATGCACACACATGCATGCCTACGTACACACACATACACATACACACACATGTATACACATGCATACATACACACGCACACATGTACACATGCATACATACACACACATATATACACACATATAATCCTATTTTTATTTTGAAGTTTTTTTCTTACATCAAATATATAAAAATAGGATTAGGGTTTCTACGCTATTTACACATACATACACATACACATATAATATATATATATATATATATATATATATATATATATATATATATATATATATATATATATATATATATATATATATATATATATATATATATATATATATATACATGTATATACACATGTATACAGAAATTTACATATTTTAGGTCTAGATATTTAAGATTAGGGTTTTAGGGTTTAGGTATACATATCACTCAATTATATTTATATTAAGAAAAAATATAGAGAAAAATAAGAAAAAAAATCTGAATATATAAATAAATATATATATATAAAATATGATTAGGGTTTTAGGATTAGGGGTTTAGATTTTGATAGGTGTTTAAGTATTTAGGTTTTAGTATTTAATATGATTAGGGTTTTAGGGTTTTAATACGTAGATAACATATATACACAAACACACATATACATATAATACATACATACATGTAGATACACATGCATACAAAAATATACATATTTTAGATTTAAATCTTTAAGATTAGGGTTTTAGGGTTTTAACACCTACATAACATATATGCACACATACACATGCACATATAATACATATATACATGTATATACACATGTATACAGAAATATACATATTTTAGGTCTAGATCTTTAAGATTAGGGCTTTAGGGTTTAGACATACATATAACTCAATTATATTTATATTAAGGAAAAATATAGAGAAAAATAAGAAAAAAATCTAAACATATAAATAAATATATATATAAAATATGATTAGGGTTTTAGGATTAGGGGTTTAGATTTTTATTGGTGGTTAAGTATTTAGGTTTTAGTATTTCAGATTTAAGTTTAAATCTTTAAAATTAGGGTTTTAGGGTTTTAACACCTACATAACATATATACACACATACACATACACATATAATACATATATAATACATATATAATACATATATACATGTAGATACACATGCATACAAAAATATACATATTTTAGATCTAGAATTTTAAGATTAGGGTTTTAATTAAATATATAAAATTAAATATATAAAAATAGGATTACGTAAGGAAAAAATCTGAATATATAAATAAATATATATATAAAATCAGATAATCATATACATAAATAAATATAAAAATAACTAGTGTTTTAAATAATTTAATTAAATATATATAATTAAATATATAAAATTAAATATATAAAAATATGATTACCTAAGGAAAAAATCTGAATATATAAATAAACATATATATAAAATAGGATAATTATATAGATTAATAAATATAAAAAGAACTAGTGTTTTAAAAAAATTAATTAAATATTTATATTTAAATATATAAAAATAGGATTAAGTAAGGAAAAAATCTGAATATATAAATAATATATATATATATATAAGGTAGGATAATTATATAGATAATAAAATATGATAAGAACTAGTATTTTAAGTAAATAAATGAAATATATATGATTAAATATATAATAATAGGTTTAAATTTAATCATTTTAAATAGAGTGAATATATATACAATAAACAAACACACATACTTATACACCTATCTATATGCACATATATATACATATACACATATATATACACATGCATATATATATATATATATATATATATATATATATATATATATATATATATATATATATATATATATATATATATATATATATATATATATATATATATATATATATATATATATATATGTGTGTGTGTGTGTGTGTGTGTGTGTGTGTGTGTGTGTGTGTGTGTGTGTGCGTGTTTTAGGTCTAGGTCATTTGGATTAGGGTTTTAGGGTTTTAACACCTACATAACATATATACGCACATACACATACACATATAATACATATATACATGTATATACACATGTGTGTAGAAATATACATAATTTAGGAATAGATCTTTAAAATTTAGGCATACATATAACTCAATTAAGAGGAAAAAAATCTGAATAAATAAATAAATATATAAACAAAATAGGATAAATCAAGAAAAAATCCGAATATATAGATAAAATAGGATTACTATATAGATTAGGGTTTTAAAATTAGGGTTTTAAGTTTTTTTAGGGATTTAAGTATTTAGGTTTAGTATTTCAGATTTAAGTCTTTAAGAGTTAGATTTTTATTTTTAATAAAAAAACAATGTTCTAAAATGTCCATATTGTAGTAGATGGCTTCTTTGGATCCTGAAGAGAGAATGGCATGTCCTTGCACATAGTGCAAGTATCAAATTTATCAAAAACGACGGATTTGTAGTGCACATGTTAGAGAGCATGGATCCTTTGATAGGAGTCAACTGGAAAACCTACGTTATCATTTGCATGGTCCCCCAGGTGAGCAGATGAACCCAAACGACATTGCACCGGTAACCTCTCGTGGACAAAAGAGAGCAAAAAAGGACTTAGACGTACAAGCAAGAACTAATAATATTACACAGAATGAACATATGGAAGAGATGCTTGAAGCATTTTATGAGATGGACAAAGATCATGATGGTGAAGAAGGTGTCGAGATGGACACACCGGAAATTCCACGATCAGAAGTTCATGAAGAATATGAAAACATGCGCAGATTAGCTCGTTTACCACTTTACAATGGAGCAAAGAAATCTGTACTACATGCTTCACTCGCGATGCTCAATCTGCAATCCATTTATGGATGGTCAGATAGTAGTGTCACTGAATTGTTCAGGTAAGTGGAGAACAAATTGGCTTTCATTGTTGTATCACAATAACTTCATTTACTAATATAATTTTAATTGCTTAGTGCAGGCTTCTTAAAGATCAATTTTTGCCAGAGGACAATGACATGCCTCCAACACGTGGAGATGCGAAAAAAATTTTACAGTCCATTGAAATGGATTATACTAAAATTCATGCTTGTCTGAATGATTACATTCTCTTTCAGAATGTGTATGAGCATCTCCACGTATGTCCAAAGTGTGGAGCAAATAGATTTAGAGAAGACGTTGTAGGCGAAGCAATACCCGCAAAGGTTCTTCGCCACTTTCCTATCATTCCACGAATTAAGAACATGTTTAGATGCAAACCTATAGCTGAGTTAATGTCATGGCATACAAAGAGAAGGTCTACAGATAATGTAATGCGAGTGCCAACTGACTTGGAAGCACATAGATAGTAAGTGGCCAGAGTTTGCTAGTGAGCCTCGGTCCATACGTCTAGGCCTAGCTATGGATGGAGTGAATCCATTTGGATTACGTAGTTCTTCATGGAGCACATGGCCTGTATGTTTGGTCAATTATAATATCCCACCATGGTTGGCCACAAAGAAAGGTCATTTATTATTAGCTCTTATTGTACCAGATAAGTATAAGGTAAAAAACATGGATGTATATCTTGCACCACTTGTGGAAGAACTGCGCATTTTATGGGATGGGATTACTGTGCGTGACATGTCTCAACCTATAAGAAGACGAGACGTGCGAGTGCAAGGCATACTTCTGTGGACAATGCATGATTGGTCTCGTTATGTTGAATGTTCACGTTTATCGATTTCGGGTTACCATGCTTGTCCTTTATGCGGACCACGACTCAAAGCACGCTATTCCAAAGCACTACGTAAAACTGTCTATGAAGGACATCATAGATATTTTCCTCATGAACATGTTTTACGTGAAGGACAAATTGGTCGACAAGCGCAACACCAAATGAAAGCTAGCAATTGGAAACAAATATGGGATTCAGAAAATCGAGTTGCTGGCATGAAATGGTTGTCCATTTTTCATCAACTCCCTTATTGGAGTGAATTGGGGATCAATCATTTGGTAGACCTGATGCATATTTTTAAGAATGTGGGAGAGATTCTTTGGAAAACTTTGATCGGAAAGAAAGAAAGCAAAGCACAAAGGGAGGACTTAGAAGAGCGAGGTCGTATGCGAGAGTTGTGGGCAATTACTAAGCCCAACAGAACAGTATCGTTACCAAGAGCTCCTTGGGTGCTTTGTAGGATGGAAGAGCAACAAGTGAAGAAAACAATTTCAGAGTTTCGTACACCTACTGGATGCATGAGGTGTCTAAAGACTGCTTTCACAGGAAACGACAATCTTGCAGGACTCAAGTCTCATGATTGGCACAAGTTTTTATAGTTTGTGCTCCCTGTAGCCCTAAAAGATTGTCTTTCAGAGGATGTACGAAAAACCATTTATAAAATTAGTTCTTTAGTACGGTGGATATCTTCTAAAGAGATAAATAGAGATAGCATAGAGAGTGTGAAACTCAATGCTATCGAGGCTCTTTTTATGGTAGAGAAATACTTTCACACAAGTATTCTCACTATTCAAATTCATTTATTGGTTCATGTGGTAGATGAAGTTGCAATAGCAGGAACTGTCCATAGTCGATGGATGTTCTTCTTAGAGCGCTTTATGAAAACATCAAAAGGGTTTGTTCGACATAGAGCATGTCCAGAGGGTAGCATGGCAGAGGGATGGCTTGTACAAGAAGCTCTTGTATTCATAACTGAGTTTCTACGCATATCCGATCCCAAAATGCCTCGCTTATGGAGCGATGATAAAGATGTTTGTTTCGTAGGCAATGAACCACAAGGTAAAGGATTGCAAAGAAAAATGGATGCAGCTTTCAGAGAGAAGGCAATGAAGTTTTGCATAGTTAACTTTGAGCCCATGCAAAAGTGGTTAGAAAGGTATGAAATTGCCAAGGAAACTAACGCAAATGAAAGAGCTCAGTTTCGAAGAAATCGTTCCACTCGATTTTTGCCTCTTCCAAAAAATCTTCGACCTCTCCCACCTTTTCCAACGAGCAAATGGTTAGATACAGCGGTTTCACAAGCAAAGGCAGCAGGTGAATATATCTCTGAAGAAGAAGAAGAACTCGCAAAAGGATGTGATTGGGAGTATATTAAATATGGTGCACTATGGTCTCATGGGCGACACTTTCAAATCGCACGAATCGATCAAAATAGGTCTACTTCTGATAGTGGAGTGATGGTGAATTTTTTGCAAAAAAGTAGAGCGAGTGCCAGAGATGATAATGCTCTAGAAGGTGAGTTAGATTATTGTGGTGTGATTCAAGACATCTTGAAACTACCTTTCAGAAAGTTTGATTACTTTGTTTTTTATGTGAAATGGTTCAAAGTAGTCACCTCTGGAAGAAACGCAACAGTGAGACGGGATAAGAGCGGTTTGCTTCATAAGATTATGGACAGATGAAAGGGATACATTTGTACTTCCTGAACACTGTGAGAAATTCGTTTTTATACCAGATTCAAAAGACCCAGAGTGGCTATTTGTTTTACAAGTCGCTCCACGTAATAGACAAATTTTTGAAACAATAGATGTAGAAGAAAGTCCATCTCTAGTGGACTCAGAGATTCATTTGATAGTCGAGGAGGAAGAGATCATTGTTCGAGAAGAAGAGGTCATTGTTCGAGAAGACGAAGCAATAGACGATGATCAGGAGGAAACAAGCATAGCAAGCGATTTAGAAGCCATCCATATAGAGATAGATATTCTCACTGCATCGGATCTTCAAGAGGATGCTAGAATAGAGGACTTTTGAATAAAACACTTGTACACACTAATTTTTGTTTTTTTTTTGTTTATTCTCTATATTACTTTTCTTATCGCATGCTAATTATTTGAGTTCTTTTATTACAGAGCACGATGGGAGACAGTCCTCCAATCACTCCACATTCCATGACAGAGGAGCAATTTTTGGAGTTCATCTCTCAGGTTCCTCCTGCGTATATGGCCGCTGCATCACAATATTGGATCGCTCGTGGTAGCACTCCTACGGGCCTCACTACTGGTGGCCTTACTCCTGTCGGCCTCACTCCTGCTGGCCTCACTCCCGCCGGTGTCACTCCCGCCAGTGTCACTCCTACCGATGTCACTCCTACGGGTGGTGCTACTCCCGTAGGAGGTATGTCTCCTAGCTTTGTGACTCCACCACGACCATCTTTGCAGCCATCTCCTACTGGGTCTACTAGTAGACATGTGCGTTCGACACCTCAGCGCGATACAGGTTCTGGCCCATCTCATAGATCGAGGTCACGCTCTAGAGCAGGAGGTTCTAGGAGTGGATCTACAGGTAGGTCTGGAGGCGGAGGAGGCGGTTGTTGTGGAGGCAGTGCGACGGACATTGTGTCGATTGCTTCTACTCCTAGGACGAGTACCTTAGATGTAGGTAGGCCACGCAGTACACCACGTGGAACACCACGTACACCTTGGGGTGCTCATGACCATGATGACTCCAAGGTGTATAGTATCTGAGATGGAGCTCCGCTGATGGATGCGGCTGGCAAAGCAATGCGTGCACACATACGAAGCTTTGCTCCATCCAGTTTGGACACTCCATCATGCTAAAATGGAGTGAACAGGATAAAGATCGGAAGAATTATATCAGAGAGAGGATTTACCAGGAGTTCCAACCAGCCGATGGATAGTCTATTGTCAGTTTAGAGTGGATTCTGCACACCGCAGGTGAGGTCATGTCCCATCGACGATCCGAGGCACGTGATGCATTCAGAGAAGGCTTACCAAAGCCTGTATGGTTAGATGCTAAGGAGTGGGACATGATTCATGACGAGCAGCAGCAGACTCCTGATCGATATCGCCATCAGCAAAATGCCGCAGCCACACATTTAGATACGATTGGACCGTCACATTTGGGCAGCGACGGATATGACACGATGCGTCATGAGTTTGTAAGTACCATTTCATTTATTGAATGTATTTGTGTTAAATTTCTCATGTATGTTTCTCTAATCTTTTTATATTTGTTTGAGGAACTGGCAATGGGTCGTCCTCCAACACAAACGGAGGAGTCTTACGGATATAGTCATGGGTTGACTGCACTATTGCAGGACTTGGAGGGACGCAGTGCGGTAGTTTCATGGGAGCATTTGCGATGAGGTAATTAATTTATAAACTTTGTTTTTACTTGTTGTTTGTAATTTTCATGTGAATTTATCTCATTCCATTAATTTTCTTTGTTGCAAGACTATTGATATGTAACGTTCTTTGCATGTGTATGTCAGTGGAAGACCAATATTTTGTATTTGATTTTCATATGGCAATACCTTGCTTTGCCCCATTTTGTAAAAGCGTCATATATGACAGTGGTTTGTCACACTCTTTTACATGCTTCATTATTGAAATATATAACTTCTTTTGTACATGGTTCATAGTTCATTCTGATTATCTATTTTGTGTCCAATAATACTCTATTTCATGAAATCATATTTCGGTTGTCATTAGAGTACACATCACATGTACTTGGTTTTTTTTTTTTTTGGGCAGTGTATTGTCTTTTGTTAAGCAACATCATGGTAATGTTGTTGTAGCAAAAGACAAAACACTCTGCCCAAAAAAATTTTTGCAGGTACACGATGGTACTCCCAGTAGTGTCATCGGAATAACTGTCGGTACACCTAGCAGGCGACGGTATCTCTAGCAGAAGCTTCGGTATTTGCGTCGGTAATACCGACACATATACGGACGCATATATCGATGCATATACCGACGCATATACCGGCGCATATACTGGTGCTTTGGTACCGATGCGCAAACCGGCCTTTACACCGGTGTCGTGGCAAATTAAGCCGTGTTCATTTTCCTCGGTAAGAACCTCGGTATACCATCGATCTGTTGTAGTGCATCACATGAAGAAGAGGAAAGACTTTCAATTGGTGTTCAAAGGATGCAGTTGCACCGTCCTATATTCTAAATTGAATCTCCGATTTTCTTTTACCTCATGTCAAGGGGTGCAAGAGATCAAGAGAGACTTTGAATGCACTTGCTTCTTTCTTCTCCTCCAACACTAGAGCAAGGAAGAACCAATTGTGGATGGAGTTCACAACAATGAAGAAAAGCCCCAAGCAAAGTGTGACTGATTATTTCACAAAGATGAAGGAGATTTCATATCAACATAAACGGAATCAAAGCAGATGACAAGTGTGAGTCCTTCATAACATCCATGGATTTGTACATGGATATGCATGTACCTAACCTCAACACACTCATGGGCCAACTCGTCACTGATGAAGCAAAGATTAGCAAAGGTGGTGAGTCCTCAAGAGGTAATCAAACTTTTGCCTTATATTTTCTGATAAAGCTAAGGTGAAGGAGAAGTGAAAGAATAAAAAGAATGAAGATGAAGGCAGCTCTTACCAAGCAAACTTTGGAGGTAGAGGAAGAGGTAAAGGTGGAAAGCAAGGCAGTGGGAGATTCCAATAATCTCAACCTTGCAATATATGTGGCTTATTTAATCATACTACTAAAGAATGTTTTAGGAACCTGAGGAACTCAAGAGGAAGAGGATTTAATAGAGGTGGCTATGGATCAAATAGAGGCAGATACAATGGAGGCTACAACAACAACAACTACAACAATAATTAGAACAACAACAGCAACAATAGCAACAACAACTATCAAAGTTGCCGTAGAGGAAAAAGAGATTACAATAACTATGCAGAGGACCAAAGTCAAGAAGATTCATTATTGATTATGAATCTATGAGTGAAGAAGGGTAAGGATGATGATCACATCTTTTACATTGATTTTGGATGCTCAAATCATGTAGCACGAAACGTGGCTTTAGTTTTTGATTTGGAAGATCCTCACAACAAACATGAAGTGCAAAGAGGAGATGATACAAAGCACTTAGTGGAGAAGATAGGTAATGTGAAGAAATTAGATGGGAATATGAACATCTTAAGCAAATTCTTGTATGTCCCTACAATTACAAAAAATTTAATACGTTTTGGGTAGATTGTTGAAAAAGGATTGCAGGTTAGATTCAACTGATTTGGAGCATATATTGAAGATCCAAGGAAAGGCCTTAGAATGATTGCCAAAGGAGAAAAGACAGGAAGGCTTTTCACTTTTGAAGTTGAAGATACAAAGAACATAGATTTATTTAGCTATGAATCTCAAACTCACATAGAGTTGGAGATATGGCACAAAAGGCTTGCTCACATTGGTGAGAGGACACTCAAACAAATTTTTTATGACCAAAGTGTACTTGGTTTGCCTAATATCACAAGGCAACACATGATTTATAAATGTGCAGCTTGCCGATTCAGCAAGGCTCGTAGACAACATTTCAATAGGAAGCGATATGAGTATCAGAATCTTTTGGATCTAGTGCACACGTATATCTGGGTACCAGTTAGGACCTATCTATATTAGGCTCAAGATGTTATGTGTCTTTTATAGATGATTGTCACAGGTGGACCATTTTGTTTTTCATGAAGCACAAGGATGAAGTTTTTAATTGCTTTAGGAAGTATGTTTCTCTTGTTGAAAACCATATAAGCAGGACTTTGAAAAGACTCAGATCAGATGGTGGAGGAGAATACTTCTCTTCTAAATTTGATACCCACTTGCATGCAGGGAAGTCACTACAAGGTATACACTAGAACTCAATGGTGTAGCATAGAGGAGAAACAGAGATATTGTTGAAGCCGCAAGGTCCATGGTTAATGAAAAGGTATTTACAAACTAGCTATGGGTAGAGGCTCTGTCTACAACCACCTATCTCATAAATAGACTTCCATCTGAGTCATTAGATGGAACCACTCCATATGAAGTGTGGAATGGAAGAAGACCTAGTCTAGAGCATTGTAAATTCTTTGGATGCTTAGCCTATGCTCACATTCCTTCTCAAGTAAGAGGGAAATTGGATCCCAAGGTAGAGAAGTGCATATTTATTGGTTATGATCAAAACCAAAAAGGATATAGATTGTACAATCCAACCAATAAAGGATTTTTTGTGAGTAGATATGTAATTTTTTTATGAGAACAAATCATGATTTGATGATGACAGGAAAGTGAAGGTGCCTTATGACTTGGATGAAAATTTTCCATCACTTCCACCAAAGCAGCCAAAGCAAATTGAAGAAAGTGATTCGGAGATTGACCTTGAAGACTATGAAAGACTAAAGCTATGGAAGAGAAAAGGTAAAACATCTTGCTACATATGGACCCAAGAGCTCACATCAACCACTTAGAAGGTCTTCAAGTAGAAGAAGAAACCAAAAATGTATGGTAATGATACTTCTTTGGTCACCAGGCACTCAATCTGCATTGCAAAGGATTCAACCAATGAAGAACCTACCACATTTTAAGAAGCACAAAGCAAGAAATCTTGGAGAGATGCAATGGATAAAGAGATGGAAGCCTTGAAGGAGAATGACACTTGGGAGCTTGTACCTAAGAAGGCATCTATGAAGGTAATTGGATCTCGATGGATATACAAAATCAAGAGAAATCCAAATGGAAGTACAAATACACATAGAGCAAGGCTAGTTGCTAAAGGGTTTGCTCAAACCCATGGTATTGATTATGAGGAGACTTTCTCTCCTGTTGCAAAAATGCCTACAATTAGGGTTTTCATTAGTCTTGTTGCATCTGGAAATTGGAAGCTCTATCAACTTGATGTAAATAATGCATTCTTAAATGGATGGATTTTTGCAAAAGTGTATATAGCAGAACCTCCTGGATATGAGGATGCATATCATCCTCACTATTTATGAAAATTAAAGAAAGCCTTGTATGGATTGAAGCAAGCTCCAAGAGCTTGGAATTTCAGATTTGTGACTTATTTGTAGGACCAAGAAATCAAAGCTAGCAAGGTGGATACCTCTTTGTTCATAAAGAGGAATGGATCTAAAGTGATGTATGTATCTATGTATGTTGATGATATTATTATCACAAGGAATGATCTTGAAGGAATCAAGCACGTCAAGAATCAAATGAAGGAGGAGTTCAAAATATGTGATCTTGGACCACTCACTTATTTTCTTGGATTGGAGTTAATCTACATAGGTTCAGTTATTTACATCACACAAACGAAGTATGTGCATGCCGTGCTCATCAACTTCAAGATGGAAAACACCAAGTGTGCAGGTATACCTATGGAGCCAAACCACAAGCTTAGTTCTTATCAAGGACAGCCAATTGAAGACATCTTAAGCTATCAAAGCTTGGTTGGAAGTTTGAACTATGCAAAACTCACAAGGGTGGATATATGCTATAGTGTTAGCATATTGAGTTTGTTTATGCATAAGTTGAGAAGACCACATCTGAAAGCGGCCAAGGGAGTCCTCAAGTATCTAAAGGGGACCATGAATGAAAGTTTGTTTTATCCATTTACTTCAGATATTGAGCTAAAGGCCTACTCAAATGCGGATTGGGCTGGATCTACAGATGATAGAAGAAGCACATCTCGATATGTATCATTTGCAGGTTCAAAAATCATTTCTTGGTCATCCAAGAAGCAACCAACAGTGGCATTATCTTCTACTAAAGCCTATTATAGAGGTTTGGATAATGCAACTATAGAAATCATGTGATTAAAATCTTTGTATACCGATCTTAGACTTCAATCTTCAACACCTCACATTTTTTGCTGACAGCACAAGCTCACTACATCTTGGAGGTAATCTGGTATACCATGCTAGAACCAAGCATATTGAAGTCCACTACCATTATGTAAGGAAGAAGCTAATAAGCAAGGATATTCAACTATCCTATGTCTCTACAGATATGCAATGTGCAGACATGTTGACTAAAGCTATTGGTGGCAAAAAATTGTGGGGATTCAAGCTAAGGATTGGCTTGCAAGAAATCAAGGACAATTGAAGACTTATTTGGAGCCCAAGCATGTTACGCTTGAGGGGAAGCTATTGATGCATTTTACCCAAGCCTACATGCTTGATATGATTTAATCTATGTTGATTTGTAGTCATATGTGTCGACATGTAAACACCTCTTGTAAAAGAGTATATTTTATCTCTTGTAATTGTGAAAGAAAGAATGGCTTAAGTCATCCATGCTATAAAAAGGAAAATCCTAGCTCTAACTATTTAAAACTAGAAATCCATGAGCTGAGAAAATATCTCCTAATTCCTAGCATCACTTTTAGGTGAAGTTATTTGGATTCAAATTCAAAACTACCTCCAAAACTAGCTATAAAAATAGCACAAAGGAAGTCGCCTTTAGAGAGCTTGATTCATGCCCACTTCATGTTCATTTGTAGATATTGAAGAGCTTAATCCATAGCTCTATCATTCCAGTTATTTGTCCCAACAAGAGAACAAACTCCAGAGTCATAGCCACCCTTGGAGAGCAGGGAAACAGGCAAGTCAAGTTGTAAAAGAGACCATATAGCCGGAGAATGATATAAGAAAGGGACTTATAATTTCAGCTACCCCATAGAACATGCCTTACATCTCTCAAGTTAATCATGCCCAAGAAGACCCTTTCCCTTAGAGCCCTAGCAAATTTAGGAGCCTCCTCATGTTTCATCAATGAAGGATTGGTTAAGAAACATGGGATTCTTGTACTTATGAAGAACAAAGTAGTAGCAACTGAAGTAGTAGATGGGGACCTCTAGCATCTAGGAATAT
Source organism: Ceratopteris richardii (assembly GCA_020310875.1). Taxonomy (NCBI): domain Eukaryota; kingdom Viridiplantae; phylum Streptophyta; class Polypodiopsida; order Polypodiales; family Pteridaceae; genus Ceratopteris; species Ceratopteris richardii. The sequence continues at coordinate 118,734,242 of CM035426.1, forward strand.
AACCATGCAAACCACACCATTAAGAGTACACCTTGGTGACCATGAATCCCACATATGTTTCAATGTAATATCGAGACCAGTGCATCTAGTTATCATTGGAATGCCATGGTTAAAGAAGCGTTGTGAGCATCCCCACATAACTTTCCAAAGTCCTTAATCTCATCAATTCACCCTTTCTAACGAGAGAAGCAATAAATTTCTCACACATCACTCACGTAGTTTGTTATCATATTTCGGTTGTATTGATCATGTTGTATAAAAGAATAAAACTTTCACTCGCTTTTGAATCCCCTTCTTCAAGCCATCGCCATTTATATGTTTTGTCGAGTTTTGTAAGACAACGATGGAGACCAAAGTGATGTGAAGATAACAAAATTAAAGTCTTTGATGAAGAGAAGGCAAGAAATTTGAAATCTCTATTGAATGAGGAAAATAATAAGCAAAAAAAAAAGGAAGCTAAAAAGGAGCATTAGAATAGCAAGGAGAAGTTAATGAGAATAATAATTTAAACAATGACTAAAAAAATGAGACAAATGGCCTACCAAATTCTTGAGGATATTGTAAGACATATTCAAAAAAGATTCAAAAGCCCTATAGAAACGTATAAACATTTGAAATCATTTAAGATTAACAAATATGAGTTTATATTTGTAGGCTATGGAAGGGATGGATACTTGATCAATGAAGAGTTATTTGAAGATGAAGCAAAATGATCATTTCAATTCCTAGCTTTAGATAGTTTTATATTCCAGAGATCTACATGCTTGGAGGAATGAGAAGTTCCTTGCTCGGGGGATAGCCAAGGCCAAAAGCTAGAGAGTTCATATGAGGTACCTACTCATGATGGCCAGATGACTAGAGGGACCTTAGAGAGAACTCTAGATGGTGACTAGGCAAGGGCTATAAATAGGCTAGGAGGTAAGTTCTAGACATGTGAGGAGGAGACCCTCATTGGACCATTGCAAAATATTTGGGTGCATTGCTTATGCACACATCCCCTCACAAATAAGAGGGAAGCTTAACCCTAACGATGAGAAATGTATATTTATTGGGTATGATCAGAATCAAAAGGGTTATAGACTATACAATCCCACTAACAAAGCATTTATGGTTAGTAGGGATGTAGTATTTGATGAGAATAGTTCATGGTTTGAAGATGATTGCAGGAAAGTTAAGCCTCCATATATTTGGAAAATGATTTTCCAACCCTCACACAAGAAGATCAACCATTGGTAAAAGATATCAACTCAGAAGATGAAAAGTAGATTGACGTCAAGGCTTGGAAGTCAAGAGGCAAGGTCAAAATCAATCAACTAGAAGACATACGAGAGTCTTCAACGCAAGCATTAAGGAGATCAGAAAGAGAAAGTAAGAAGCCCATAAGGTATGGATATGATACATCTTTAGTTACCAAGAATTCTGTGTATATCACTAAAGACTCTATGACAGAAGAGCCTTCTTCATTTGAAGATTCTAGGAAGAAGAAAGAGTGGAGAGAAGCCATGCAGGAAGAAGTGGAAGCATTACAGGAAAATCACTCTTGGGATCTAGTTCCCAAGAAGAAAGACATGAACGTAATTGTTTCAAGCTAGATATACAAAATCGAAAAGGACTCAGATGGCTCTATAAACAGGTACAAGGCAACGTTAGTGGCAAAAGGATTTTCCCAATTACATGGAGTAGATTATGAAGAAAAATTTTCACCTTTGGCAAAGATGCCAACAATCAGGGTTTTGGTAAGTCTTGCTACTTCTAAAAATTGGAATTTGTATCCATTAGATGTCCGGAATGCATTCTTAAATGGATGGATATCAGAAGAAGTGTATATGGCACAACCACTAGGTTTTGAAGATGAAGATAAAGGACGTTATGTATGCAAGCTTAGGAAGGCTGTAGCTCAGTGATGAGTAGCACCTCCTTTAATGTCAATCCGGGAAGACGTGAGGATGGTATGAAGACCACGAGCAAGTGGAAGCACAAGTGCGTGAGTGAGAAGCACACAAGCATGCACACACATACACGCACACGCGCACACACGGCAAGAACAAAGAGAGTAAGACAATGGAATCACTTCTATTGCAACCAAGTTCTCATACAAGCTCAAACTACCAGAAGCTAACCCCAAAAATGAGCTCTCTAGCTCTATTTATAGTTTTTGACTAACTTTGGCCCTGTCCAGACCTAGTGTCCGGCCTAGTTAAAAATTAGGTTCCAGGGCTTATTTGAGGGCCCAAACGAGATCTAAAAATTATAAAAATTGGCAGGCAACTACTTCTAAGGCTCCCCAAGCTCGAGGACTCCTCCGCTTGTACAAAATGGAGCTACAAAAAGGTGAAATGATATTTACAAGGGTTTGTAGTGATGAGAATCACTTTAAAATGATGTGAGGGTTTTGAAAAAAAATGAAGGGTTGCCTCAGTGCTAGATCTGCATGTGTGTCCGTACTTGCTTCTTCCCGTATACTGTCAACACTCTCCCCCCCCTAGGGTCTGTCGCCTCTGACAGACCTTTGCTCCACTGTTTGATCAATGTACGCATGCAGGAGGTCGGTTGCCACTTCTTGTTCCTTGATGCGTAGTCCCCGAACCAAGTCTCTCTGGAGGGTCTCCCAATTGACTGCACCCGGTATGTCCGGTTGTGGCGTTGTGTAGAGTTCTGAGTGCATGGTTTGTTCACACGCGAATAGATGTAGCAGGTGGGTTGGGCGTGGTGCGAACACTTCTGAGTGTGACTCCCAGAATCCCGTGGTAAACATATCGTCGAAAGTTTGCTTATAGCAGGCAGGGAGATATCTGATGCGTGCGTGCCATGCATAAGCAACTCGTATGCTGGGGGTTGTGCTCATATCATACAGGAGGTCATAATTACCATTGATGAAGCCAGGAATCGGAGGCTGAATATGGCATACATTGCGGAAAGTTTTGAACACCACCTGCATCATATCGAATATCTTGAGCATCATCTGAGCAGCAACATCTGGCATCGGGTGGAGGCGTGGCAGCCAATAGCGAATGGTAGCCATCATGTACGCTATTGTAGGTGGGCCTGTCGGTGGTGCGATTTTGGGGTAGTTCAGCCACTGTTTGCAATTCACGTTGTTCTGGACCTTGATGGCGAATGCTTTCCAGGAGCGTCTTCTTTGTACTGGTCCAAAGCATGGGTTATACTTCAAATGCATGGGAGCGTGATCCCATGTTCTCAGCATTTTTGGGTATGTTTCCAGTAATCTTTGCCTCCAAGTAGGCTGAAAAATCGCCCCTTTCCTGGCTGCCTCTGGTATATCTTCTGGTTCGAACTGGGTGGCGAAGGTAGGGCACTTGTTGGTGACTCTTCTGATCTCTGCGTTGTAGTCGGCCAACAAGACAAAGTAAGGTTTGTATTGTAACTCGGAGCTAGTTATCAGCCGTCTAGGAGCCAAGTTCGAGAAATATTCAGACTTGAGTATGGTCTCCTCTATGGCTTTCATGGCTAGCATCTGAGTTGCAACACGCTCTTCGTGAGTGTGACCCATCTCCTCTACCTGCTTCATCCATGCGGACGGGGGTTCCTCATACGTATCATGTCCCTCTTCAGTGATCCTGCCACCTGGAAGAGGTTGTGGCTCATAATTATCTTCGAATGTTTCTTCCACCGGAATAACAATAGTCTCCTCTTCACTTGGCTGATCAGGTGGGGAGGGGGGTCGTTCATATTGTAACAACTTGATTTTCAACTCTGCGACCTGTTGCCTTAGCTCAAATACTTCATTGGTTACTGATAATTCCGGCTCTGGTGAGGTTGCAGCGTTGGCCATCTCTTTAAGGCCTTGTTGGTGTGGTGCAGGCACTTGGGCTTTCTGTAGTTCTTTGACTTGGTCAGCAAGCTGATCGTGAGCTTCTAAGAGAGTGGCGTAGGTTTCTAATATTTGTTGTATGTTCTCTGAGGGGATGGCTTGGAATTTAGCCGGGTCAATGGGTGCCCCTGGGGTATTTTCCATGGCTTCTTCAAGATTGTCTTGATTTTGTTGTTGTAGTCTTTTGTTTTCTTCTTGGGCAGCCGCTAAATGGCGTCTGAGTAGAGCCATGTTTCGTTGTAGTCTAGCGTTACGGGCTAGCTGATCTCTAAGTTGTTCTTCAGTTACCCTACTCTTCTCTGTATGTGTGGACTCGAGCTCCACCTGATATTGTTGGAGGGTAGTCACCTCCTGCTGTAATTCCGTATTAGACAACTCCAAGGCAGTGACACATGCCTGGAGGTGGGATGACAATGTACATAGCTCTTTATTGTTTTCTTCTAATAACCTGTATTCCTGTTTAAGTTGGGCAGCAGCTTCGAGCATGGTGTTGAGTGCATGACTAAATGAAGTGGATGTAGGGGTAAAGGTGGAAGATGCAAGGGGTCGGGGGATGGGAAAGGGAAAAGTGGATGTTGTGCCTACAGTGCTTGGAAATGGCGACGTGAGTGAGATGATACGTGGTGATGTTGGGATAACAGTGGTGGTGGGTGATCCTGTGGATGGTGAGATGTCCATGGGATCGGACGTGAGAGTGTGTGATTCGTGCACTGTGAATACAGGAATGGTGGGTGGTGTGATAGTGGTGGCAGTGAATGTGGGGGAGTGGGGTTGGGAAAGGGACTTTTTATTATAAGTATCCACCTGTTGGAGTATATTTACAAGGTTTGTCCAGAATGAGGGTTGTGTGACTTGGGTTGAGTGTGAGGCAGTTACTAGGGGAGTGGTGGATAGGGTTTGGGTGTGAGTGAATGGAAAAGGATGGGATGAGGTCTGGCTATTGGCAAGTGGTTGTCCAAGGGCGGGGAGATAGGAAGGGTGACCTATTATGGTTTGATCGGTGGCCGGATGACCGGTGTGAGGTTCAAAAGTTTGGGTGGAAGTGCTGGATGTGGGTAAAGGGAAGGATGTAAAAACGGAGGTGTGCACAATGGTTTCATGATGGGTGGATATCGGTTGTTCCGAAGGGATTGTGGAGAAGGGTTCTGAAGGGTGGATGGAAGGTGGCGGTGGGGATGATACATGTGTAATTACCTCTTGTTCGTCAGTGGGACTAGGGCTCGTCATGTGGACATCCTCTGAAATTATAGTAGGCAAGGCGGTAGAGGCTTCCATTTGAATCATTTTTCCGCATCGTGGCTGTGTATCAATCCTTCGTTGATCATAGATAGGGTTTTCCTGATAGACCATTGTCCTCAATGCTTCCCGGATCCCACATGTCTCTGCCAATTGATTCAATGATTCCACAAAATGTGAGTCGACATTCTCGGTTTGAAGCATTTGGTTCACTAGAGCTCTGTTCGCCTCTTCTGTCATCTTATGCCTTCTCTGTAGCTGCTTGATTGTCTTGTACAGCCGTCTGAGTTGTGTTGTGTAGGCAGGGGCCTCCTCTTCACTGTCTTCTGGGTCATTTCTTTGTGCCCCTTCCTGAACTTGTGTATTTGCGTCCTGAGGATGTTGTGCCACTTCCTCCCCATGTACTCTGCTGGTCTCGCCCCGTGGCTGTTCTCTTTGGACTGATGCACCCGGATCAACATTGTCAGGGGAATCTTCAGTATCGGATAGGGGGACCGTCTGCAGGAATCTTTCAAAATCGAAGTTTGGATCTTCTGTGAAGGTGGCCATAGATGCAAACTCTGCATCGGTAGGTAGTGGAGGGGCGGATGGAGCGGGTTGTACCACCTCCCCAGCTTGAACTCCTTGAAGATGGATCGTGAAAGGTGTGACATGAGCTTCTGGTCGGGGAGAAGCTTCGGTCCTGGCTTCTTGAGGGATCGTTACCTGGGAGAGCGATCCACGCATTCGTTTGGCAGGCTGGCTCCTTGACTTCCACCCTTTGAACAGCTCCAGTTGTGCATACTTTAGGGCTCGGGCAACTGGCACATCATATGCAAGACATCTGTAGATGATTCTTGTGAGCGCACAACAGCCATGTAGGGTAGGCTTCCTCACACCCCGCTTGCCTGCCTCATACACTTGGTCCAAGATCCATACAGGCATCTTAATGGGCAAGCTTCCAATCTCTGCTAGATATAACCCATACCATATCTTCTTGTGAGGTTGGGTGAAGCGGTCCTGAGCTGGGAATGCGAAGTGTTGGAGACACATCCGCAGAGGTATAGCGATGTTGGGGGTGAGGGCGCACATTTCTTTTAGCTTCTTGATTCTATTGCTTTTCATCGACTCGGGTATCAAGGGGTCACGGTCAGAAGGTACATGCGTGCCATACATCTGAAGTGCTTCCCTTATTAAAGTAACATTCAATTCAAACTTCCTCATTTTCTCCAGATTTGACAAGGAGGGCACCCAGAATGTGCCTGAATGATCCTTATCCCCTGTCGGCTTCAGCGTAGCAATTAGGTAGTAGCACCTGAGGAAATCTAGTTTAGGCAGAGCTGCACTGAAATAAGTTTGTAATCCTGCTTTTTGCCAGATATCTTGAAGTGGAGCTGCATTTTGCAATGCTTCGAATTCTCGTGAGAAGAATTGGAAGGTCCACCACACTCCACATTCCATCTTGGATTCCCAGATGTGATCTGCGTCTCCCAAATCTCCTGGCATCTCATTGAACCAGTGAGAATGCCCCTTTACTCTTTCGGTTAGGCCATTTGGTGGATCTGGAATAGGAATCCTCCGCACATTCACGAACTCCTCAGGCCGGGCTGTTGGTGGGGCCTCCACCGGCATGGCATCCCAATTGATTGGAGCACCAGATCCTGCCTGAGAGCTTGTGCCTGCCGCTGTTGCCATGAGAGTAGGTTGCTTATCTGCTGGAAGACGAAAGGCACATTAGTGTTGCATAGGAAACAAGATGTAATGGTGTTCCCTTCATAATACTAACATGACAATCCCGGAGGTCAGTGGTTAGTGGTGAAGTGTTGGTGATAGGTGTGAGTGGTGATTAAAGGTCAGTGTCATCCTCGATGCATACTTTGGTTATGCAATGGGCTCGGAATGCTCCTGTGTTAGTGTGGACGGATTTACAGAATAGGGTCAGGGGGTTTAGTACACAGTTTAATTCTCCACACTTTGATAGAGGAGTCGTAGCTCTTAGAGCTAAAGACAGGTGAAGATTTCTGTATGAGAGTGTGATGTATTTGGGACCTTTTGGGTACCCATTTCCAGACATTCCTAGGGTTCATGGGAGTGGGGATAGTGAGAGGTGTAGGTATCTTTTCATTTTCTGAGTTGTTGGTCATGAGTGCTTGTGAAAGTTGTTTCATCTTAGTGCCTGAAGGTGAAGTAATTTGGGCTTGTAAGCAGGCCTTGGGCACCCATATCTGTCTAGCATTAGGGGTAGCCTTCATTGACCGCTTAGGGACCCAAATAGGAATGGTATGCCTAGGGGTTATCCTAGGGGGCTTCTTAACTTCGTTCCTTGACGGTGAGGCTCGTTTCTTGTCTTCTTGAGAGTCTGCTATTAGAGTTGTGGGTTTCCCATCCTTGCGTATCCAGATCTGCTTCGCGCCCCGAGGTGCTCTATGTTGCACGGGTTGGCGCTCCTGCCTTTTGATCAGCGGCCTCATTCGTGTAGAATGATGTTCGGTCTGCTCCTTTAGAATCTTCTTTGGATCATTTAGGAACTCCTTCTTGGCTCCTGAACCTTCAGAAAGATTGACATTCCTCTGCACCATAGAAGTTTGGACAAGCACAACATTGTTATCTTCATGTGGATTCCTGGAGGGACCAAGAGTTGGTGCCTGTTCTATTGGTTTGAGTGCTTGGTTTTCTAATTCAATCGTGAGACGGCTTTGGCCTACCCAAGCCTGAAGAAGTCCACTTCTTAGGTTGAGGTTGACTGCGTGATCACAAGAGGTTCGGTCAGATCCTCGTCTTCACATACTAGCACTTTTGCTGGCATGAGGACCTCTTGTATGTAGAGGGGAAGATCCACCTCTCCCATGCAAGGGGTTTCAACACCTCCTAACCCTATCAGATATGCTTCTAGGGGTTTTACCTCCAATTGCAGCTGCTGGCAATAAGAAAGCCGAACTGCACTTGTGGCTGCTCCTGAATCAATTAAAGCTCTCACGCTTGTGCTGCGGTCTCTTTGTCCTATTTCTAGGGTCACAAAAGGTCGTCGGTCCACTATCTTATGGGTACGTTCACTTGAAGCCTCGCACATGGCCATGGGATAGCCTGGAGACTCTTGAGTGTCAGTCACAGGCTGATCCCTCCCTTGTCTCCTCAACTTCATTCGTCTGATACGCTCTAAGGCCTCTGCCTGTGCTTCTTCTCGAATTCGTTTTTCCTCCTCTTTACGTTGCTTAGCAGTATTGAGTCGACTTAGCATTTCCTCTGTGAGGGTTTCCTGATACAGCTTGACTCTGCATCCGCTAATATAGTTTTGGAGGACATCCCCCTCTAAAGTGGCTAGTTGTACTGCTCCACTCGTGGAGATCCTATTGATGATCATAGGTCCGTAGCCTCTCTTTTCTAGCTTTCTTGCGTGTTGTTTCAATGTGTAGACTAAAACTAGATCTCCTACTTTCAAGCCCTTATCCTTCACATGGGCATCAAAGTATGCCTTTTGCCGTTTCTTTGCAGCATAGATGCCTGCTGCTGCTCGTAACCTCGTCTCACCTAAACGTTCTAGATCAAAGATTCTAGAGGACAACTCATGTCCATTCCACTCATGCTCTTGTGCTACCCTTAAAGCTGGAATTAGGAAATCTAATGGTAGCACCGCATTCTGTCCGAAGACCATCTGAAATGGGGTGGCATTGAGTACCGTTTTGTAAGCAACTCGGTATGCCCAAACAGCATGATGAAGTTGTTTGTCCCAATCCGAGCGTTTATTATTTACAAGTTTCGTCAATACGTTACATAGGATCTTATTCGTGCTCTCGGCTTGTCCGTTAGCTTGTGGGTGATAGGGGGCAGACTTCTTATGTATCACCATGAATTCTTGAAGTAGATTTTCAATGACCTCATTCAAGAAGTGCGTACCTCTATCACTAACCAACTCTATTGGTAACCCATATCTAGTGAACACATTTTCGAATAAGAACTTAGCCGTCGTTTGAGCATCATTCTTTGTCGTGGCTTTTACTTCCACCCACTTTGTGAGGTAATCTGTGGCTACAATAATGTATTCTGCATGGGAGTTTCTAGCTGGGGGGTTGATGGGACCTACAAAGTCTAAACCCCACTTTGAAAATGCACGTCCCCCCATCATTGGCCTTAAAGGCATTTCATCTTTTCTTATCGGATATTGGGCACGTTGGCATGTGTCACAACTCTTCACATAAGTATGTGCGTCCATATGAAGAGTGGGCCACCAAAGTCCTGAGAATAGAATGGCCTTAATTACTCTGTCAGGCCCAAAGTGTCCCCCTGCAGCACCGCTGTGTGCAGTTTCTAAGACTTTCAAATAGTCTGATTCATGAACGCACAGTCTTAGGTAACCATCCTTGCCTCTTCGATATAGGTTGTCTCCTACGAAGGCATAGTCTTGAGCCTCTTGCTCCATGCTCCGTTTTCTTGCAAGACTAGCCTGATTGGGTAATCTTCCCGATCTCATGAACTCGACCAACGGAGCACTCCAATCTGGGATTAATGACACGTGATAAAGAGTGGCATGTTCCACTGGGGGTCTCTTCTGGCACACTGAACAATTGTGGATCCACTCTTGTATTTCTTTGTCCATGTTAGGCCAATACACTCCTAAACGTTTTAGATTCTGCAATGTTCGTTGTTTAGAGTAGTGATTCCCTAGCAATCCCTCATGGGCTTGTTGCAACGAACTAGTATGTTCATCGTCCTCGACACAACAAGCTAATACACCCTCGGTATCTTGCTTGTACATACTTCCGGCCAATATTTGATACTTTAGTGATTTTACAATTTCCTCTTTGCTTGTTTTCACATTCTTATTTGCAGGCCCGAAGGTTAGGACTGGTACCAACTTATTTGCCCATTTAGGAACAACTTCTAAATTGAACAGATAAGCATCGGGCAATTCATCAGACACTCCTTGCGGTGGCTCTCCTGAAGTGATGCGAGAAAGATGGTTTGCCCTAAGATGGGTTCTACCTTTCCTGACAACAACTTCAAAGTCGTATTCCATTAGTAAGAGGAACCATCTTACTAAGCGGCCTGTATTGCAAGGTTTATTGACCAAATATAGTAAAGCTTGATGATCAGTGAAAAACTTGAATTTATTGGCCAATATATAGTGTCTAAACTTCTTCACAGCATATACCATACCTAAGCCTTCTCTTTCCGTTGTGGTGTAATTTCGTTCAGCTGCATTTAATTGCCTACTAGCATATGCTATCGGCAAATCTAGGTTTCCTTCACCTGTGGGTTGTGCTAGCACACATCCTATTGCATGATTGGAGGCATCTACATGGACATGAAAGGGTTTGCTCCAATCCGGAGTAGTCAATATTGGTGCTGTGCACAAACGTCTCTTCAGCTCGTTGAAGGAAGTCTCGCATTCCTCGCTCCACTCAAAATTTGTTAACAACCCATAAAGAGGTTTAGCTATGATGGCATACATGTGGATAAACCTGCGGTAATATCCACAATGGCCCATAAAGGCTTGTACCTCTTTAACATTCCTTGGTCTGGGCAACTCTGCTATTGCTCTTACTTTGTCTTCATCTGTTGAAATTCCATTCTTAGAAACAATGTGACCTAAGACCTTACCTTGTCGTACCATGAACACACACTTCTCTGGATTCAGACACACTCGATAATCTCTACACCTGTTGAAGATTTGTCTGAGCTCAGGGATGTGGTAACTTCTTTCTTGGGAATGAGCGCATAAATCATCCACATATACTTCTAAGCTCTTTCGCAAGAACTCTTTGAAGACATGACACATGAGTCTTTGGAATGTTGCAGGTGCATTGGTGAGCCCAAATGGCATCACACAAAATGCAAAGATTCCCCATTCTGTGGCAAAGGCCGTTTTGTGTTGATCTTCGGGGGCAATGGCTACTTGGTTGTAACCTGAAAATCCATCAAGGAAGCTGTAAACTTCCTTGCCTGCAACACGCCCCAATAGATGTTCGGTGATTGGAAGTGGATAACTATCTCGGATCGTAGCGGCATTAACTTTTTTAAGGTTAATGCACACTCGCAATTTCCCATTCTTCTTGGGCACCACTACAATGGGGGACACCCATTCAGTGTGCTCAATCTCATAGATGAATCCAGCTTCAATCAGCCTGTCAATTTCCTCTTTTATTTTGGCTACATAATTGTCATTATATGTGTAGGGCTTTTGTTTGGTGGGCTTGGCATCGGCGGTCATCGGAATCGTATGAGAGCAAATCTCTGGATCTACTCCTTTCAAGTCTCTATAGTGCCATGCGAACACATCCCTATATTCCCTTAATAGAGCTACCAGCTCTAATTCTTCTTTTGCACTTAGGTCGTCTCCTATGTACGTACATCGCTCTTCGTTCCCTTCAATGGTCACTACAATTTTTTTGGTCTTTTCTTTATTGTCATATGCTTCTCCTATAATGGCCTCTCTCTTAGGCATTCGTACCAAAATTTTTCGGTCTTCCACTTCATATTTCTTGAAATTTTCTGGTACTTCAAACAATGATTCTTCCTCTTCTTGTTTCACTGCTTTCCTTTTCTTTTTCTTTTGACCTCCTTCACTTCCTTTCTTTGAATTTATCGTTTTAATACTTGCAAGGGGTTCTTCTTCTTTTTGGGTTAACACTCCTATGTCTTCTAAGTAGTGTTCCTCTGAGTCAAAGTAAGTATCCATCACAATGGATTCTAGATCATCGTCATCCTCTTCTTCTTCTATGAACTCACTAGGATCACACTCTTCCAACAAGGGCTGACACATGAACATTGAAATATCATAACCCTCCTCATCACAATGAGGTGTCCATTGTTCTTCATTGACTGCAATGTCCATGGTAGCTAAGATTTCTGCCCAAACATGAGGCTCAAATTCCTCATCTGGAAATATCATTGGTGTATAGGCTGGGTCTTTTATTGGTCTATCTCCTAGGGGAGTTCCTTCTTCTCTCGCTTTTAGGCGCTTTTCCTCTTCCTCCGCGACCTTGCACATCCACAAGTGAGTATCTTCATGCAGCCAGGATGGTTCAGGTGAACTTCCAGAATGCACGGAGATAGAATCTTCTTTCGCTTTGTGGATAGGATTCCACTGTAGGGGTGGTACATCTCTGAAGGTGTAATCCTTCAGATTGACCTTGGTGGTGACCCCTAAGTGCTGTAAGTACAAGGAGTTGGTTCCCCAATCCTGTACTATTTGCAATTGTCGTAGGAAAGGTCTTCCTAGGATCATCTCGTAGACATTATTCTTCTCAAAGTCACATATAGCAAACGTATGTTCAAACTCTACACCACAAGTGGTTAGAGTTATCCCTTCAAGCAATCCGAGAGGTCTTTCGAAATGACCATCTGCCATTTGAAGTTTCATTCTCGTTGGTCTTAAGGTGGGTTTGCCCCATCGCTTCCACAAGGAGGTGGTCACAATAGCAACACCAGCACCCGAATCCACAATTGCTTTGGTTGTGTAACCTTGATAGGTGATCGGAAGATAAGTGTTACCTTCTTCACCTTTGCTCATGTCCCCTATCTTGTCGAGAGGTATCTCTGGAACTTTTTGCTTAGAGCCTACTTTTGGTATATTGGATTCAAGTTCTGGAACCTGATCCTTCACATGATTCCAGAGCTCCGGTTTTGCCTTGAGGAGCTCCTCTACAGTGAGATGACATTGAACCTTAGTGTTCTTCACAACATCAGTGTTCTTGGGAATCACTGAGTCTTCATTTCTCACCAATATTGTGGGAGCTCTGATCTGGAGAGATTCAGATTCCCATGGGCCTGTGAAATGAGGCAACTCTTGTAAAGAATTAGATTCAAAATCTAATCTCTCATCCTCTTGTTGCTCTGTTTGATCTCCATAGATAGACGGAATGTCTTGGGGAAATTGATCGTGAAGATCATCAATCTCAGGAATAGGTGGGGAATCACCCTTCTCCTTGGCCCATTTCTCTTCTTGTATTTCCCGCAAGAACTCTTGAGAGTACTGTTGAATTGAAGGAGGTATTCCAGCATCCGTGGAATTAGGAACATAAGCTCCCTTAGGTGGTGAGCTTCCTCTTTCAACAACTGGTTGAGCCTGTGGAGGTAAAGAAACTTGTGATTTGTTTACCAACTGCTCTAATCTTTCTAGTAGGCCTTGGAAATGCAAATCTGGCTTGACAGAGTTTGTCTGATTGAACTTTTGACTAGTCTCAAGTATAGCTTGAGCTTGTTCTACCATTTTCATGCACATTTTCATCCGTTCAATCTCTAAATCTGCTCTAGGGTAACTCTTGTCTAGGTTTGCAGCTGTTGGCCCTTCTTGAAGTCGAGCCTGGTAGGCCTTGAACATCATGTCCAAGCCTTCAGGAGTGGGGTCAGCTAATACTGATCCTACTCGGGGTGGTGGGTGGGTTACGTGGGGTGTATTAGAGGGTGGAGGAATGGAGGGTGATGGGGGAGGTAGTGGTGGAAGTGTGTGGGAGTGCGGTTGAGATGTGATCTCTGTGATTTTTTCCTTGGTTTCTCTCAAGCTTTCTTCAAGTTCGTTTATCTTTTTTGCCCATTGCCTCTTCATCCTTTCACGACTATCCTTCCAGGCTCTAGTCCTCTTTTTGGTTATGCTCTCTGTTTCACTCACCTCGGGGCTCTTTTCGGGACCAACACCTTGGTGTTGTTGAAGTGCCTGGGCTCTTGTGATCACGTGCACAGGTGCAGTGGAAGTCACACTCCCTGTGGAGTCTACGACTAACCCAACAACATTGATAGGAGTGATTTTAGGCATGTTATTAGGGTTCTTTGGGCAATCTCGTAGGAGATGCTCTTTCCCGCAGTCTTGACAAAAACCCTGAATGGTTACTGGTTGAGGTTGTGTAGGGGCAGGCAGTGGACAATCACGTATAAGGTGATCTCCCTGACATCTGAAGCATGGTCCTCTAGGAAATGGGGGTCGTACCTGCCTAGGTTGAGGTCTAGAGTTGGGGTTTGTGTACATGACATTAGCATACTCAGGTTCCCCACTATTTTCACTTGGGTCCTCATAATAGTATGACTCGTTATGCTCGGGTGACTGCATGTAGTAAGCCTGTGGGCTATCCATATGTGTGGAGTCAAAACTATGGTCACTTGGATCACTGTCTGATAGCAATGGGGTGACTAGGACTATGGCTCTATTCGGATTTTCTTCAGTAGATGCATATTTCACTGGGATCACATTGGTGGGAGCAGGGGGTTGCTGTACTAAGACTGGTTGAGGTCTCTGCTGCCCTTGGTAAGGTGGTTGATAAGTTTGCTGTGGTCTGTTGTATTGTTGTAGTGGGTACTGATTCTGATATCTACCGTGTTGTGAATATGGCTGAGGATAATTTTGCCTAACAGTTTGTTTGTTATATGGGCAGTCTTGTGCAGTGTGGTTGGTGTACCTGCGCTCTATGGTGCAGTACTGGCTACTAGGATTCGCCTGGGGTTGGGCCATAATGGGACATACACTTGCCATATGTTCACCGCCACAATTGTAACACCGCTTAACTCGGGCAAATCTCGGAATTTGCTTGCTAGAGACACCTAGTTTCTGGGCTACCTTCTCTGCAAGTTCCTCGATGGATGTGGATTGACCAGATGTCATGTTACTAGAGCTATCAGAATCCTTATAGATTTTTGATAGTTCTAATTCCTCACCTAGATTGTCCTCAATGTCTATGCACATGCGCACACACTCTTCTATCGTTCTGGGGTCCTTCAGGTACACATATGACCTGAGCTTAGTGCTCAACAATCCATCTAGGAACAAGGCCACTTGTTTGGCGGGTGTGGGTAACTCCGGCATCGGGCATCTCTCCAGGTACTGTCTAAATCTTCTTCCAGCTAGTCTGACCGTCTCTTGAGGTGTTTGTTTGAAGCTGTGAATTAGTGAGGAGGTGTTATGCCTGATTCCACTCTTAGAAAACTCAACAATAAATGCCTCTAAGAGCTGGTCTATGTTTCTGAAATGCCTCTCATTTAGTGGTTGAAACCACGTAAGGGCAGTGTTCCTAAGGGTTAGACCAAAAGCATTATATTGTGTGAATAGGTCCTCTACCTGTTCAGCTTTCAATACCTGCCGAAATTCTGCCACATGGTCATAAGGGTCTCCCGTGCCATCGAAATAATTCTTCATGGACTTCACCAGTTGAGTTGGTCGCAGGGTCCTAGTGTGTTCTCTGGGTCTTGGCAAAGGAAAATCGTCAACATTCCTTTGATTCCATGGGGTTCTATGTCTCTCAGGTTCCACTCTATTCCTTTCTGTTCCTATTCTTTCCCTTCCCAGGGAGGTGGCAAAACTTACCTCAGGTTTGTCTCTACTTCTATCTCTTTGCGCTCCAAGAGCTTGGGAGGTCCCAGCTCCTTGGTGATTGTATGACACATTAGTCCGAGGTTGGGGAAAAACAAATTCACCCTTCCATGTGTAGGCATGTCTGCCATGCTCAGTGACCAGGAAGATTCTCTCTGATGCATTGTCTAGGTAGGTTACTTGGCCTGGGCTATCAGGGTCTTTAAACTCATGGATTGTGAGGGCACTCACTTCCTGAGGTTGAGAAGATTTATATCTCCAAAAAGCCTCATCGGTTTCTCGGTTTAAAAGCAGATCTACGCTTTTATTATCCTGTGGAATCCACTCTGGAGTCATGATTCTGGTCAAGACAGATTTACCACGGGGAGTTCTTGGCTCTCTCTCTAAGTTCCCTTGCTCTATATCACCCATGTCGGTTTCCGCAATCACATTTCCAAACTCATCAGTTCTATCAGGAAGAGTGGTGACTACATATATAGTCCCCTCTTTATCTAGGTATGCTCCATTCTCAAACTTGACTACCGGGTGGTCTAATCCATGGGGTTGATCGGGGTTCTTAATCTGGACCACCGATCTCCTCAGTCCGTCTTCGTAGATGCGAGCACCTAGACGATTCGTCCTGATGTATTCCAGCTGAGTCTTGTATGGTCCTTCTGGCTTTTCTAGATAAGCCAACCCTGAACTACCTACTGGTCTCTCCATGTGATAGGACATCTCAGAATCACTTGTTTCTGATCTGGGAGTGTATGGGTAATCACTCAACTGTTGGGCCCAAGACCTGGCAGTGTGATTGGCACTAGCTTCAGAAGATCTGAGGCTTTGTCTGTCTCGGCCTAAGTGTCTGCCTGATCTAAGGTTCATATGCCTGATTTATCTACCCCCTTGGACTCAAGCACACTCTCGTTGCAAGTTAATTTGCACCAATCACTTTGTTCTTTTGAGTTGAATATTATGTTTATGGTCTTGTCTGAAATCGCGTCGTCAGGAGTACTTAAGTGAATTTCCGCACTTGATAAGTGATCGATTCCCGTTTACCTTTTGTCCCTTAGAGTTTTCGCACTTAAGACCTATTTACTTCTTGCACTTGGTTGATTAATACTCTTGGACTTGATTCGTGCCTAACGTTGCCCTAATTAATTACCATACCTAAGTCGTACTTAGCCTAGGCTAGGAATTGACAAAGGAGGGTTGAGAGATCTTCCAACCTCAATTAGCTGGTTGACCAGACTGCTACACAAGCCCAGGAAGCCTTCTCCCAAGCTTGGTACTCACCATTGCTAGCTTGCTTTGGATTGCCTTGAGTGCACACAAAGTTCCTGCAAAAGCTCACCCGTTAGTATAGCTCTATTACCACAAGTAATTGGAAAACACACATCAATATTTTTAGTCCCCCTGGAGTAACTCACTATATCCCCTGAATCTGAGAACCACTTAGTTCCACCTAAAGGTCAACTTAAAAATGCATGTTCTAAAACTCCGCGTATGATTCTTACAAAAACCAGTCAAGGTCCACGTAGGATTCTCAACGAGCTTTCCAATGAGACCAAAATCTCATCAATCGGAGTTCGTATGGTCAAGTTATGACCATTCAGGCACTAAAGGGTCAAAACAGGCTCTCAGGGTTCAGGAGATCCCTCTCTGGTTTCTAGGCCTTTTGCCCACTTCCAAGGTTCTAAAGTTATAGCAAGGTGCCTAAAATTAAGCTCAACTACCCTTCCAATCACTCAAAAAATAACCCTAAATTTTCATGCGTTAAAGGCCATGTATCGCGATAGGTCGGGTCGAGGTGTCGCGATAGGCCAAAGTGTCGCGATAGCTCGTGAGGTGTCGCGATAGCTCGTGAGGTGTCGCGATAGGCCGAAGTGTCGCAATAGGTCGCAAAGTGTCGCGATAGCTCGTGAGTGTCGCGATAGCTCGGGTCGAGGTGTCGCGATAGGTCGAGGTGTCGCGATAGGTCGTGAGGTGTCGCGATAGGCCGAGGTGTCGCGATAGCTCGTGAGTGTCGCGATAGGTCGTGAGGTGTCGCGATAGCTCGTGAGTGTCGCGATAGGTCGTGAGGTGTCGCGATAGGTCGTGAGGTGTCGCGATGGCTCGTGAGTGTCGCGATAGCTCGGGTCGAGGTGTCGCGATAGGTCGTGAGGTGTCGCGATAGGTCGTGAGGTGTCGCGATAGCTCGTGAGGTGTCGCGATAGGTCGTGAGGTGTCGCGATAGGCCGAAGTGTCGCGATAGGTCGCGAGGTGTCGCGATAGGTTGTGAGGTGTCGCGATAGCTCGGGATATGGTGAATTTTTCTGTTCTGTCTAGTGATCCTGGGAGCTCTAGGCCTGCGCAGTGTCGTGGTGCACTCAAAATCGTGATTGGGTGAAATTTTCGGAGTGTCGTGATAGCTCGAGCTCAACGCCTCGGGGACTGTGCAGACAAATTCTGTACCTCCTGAGCTTGTTGGAGATGATGATGGAGCTGCCACCTGCAAGAAACATGCAAAAAACACACAAAGACAAGCACACACACTCGCTCTCTCTCAAACTCGCACACAACAAATGAGGGGAATGACAAGGAAGAGGGAATATGTAGTGGGGAAGGAGAAGGAAGTGGAGATGGAGAAGGAGGTGAAGATGGAGATGGAGATGGAGAAAAATCAGAAATTTACCAAATACTTACCATTCCAACGCGTCCACTCTACGTCTTACCATCACACGCTCGTCCTCAAAGCTCGATCCCCGGCAACGGCGCCAAAATTTGGTGTAGCTCAGTGATGAGTAGCACCTCCTTTAATGTCAATCCGGGAAGACGTGAGGATGGTATGAAGACCACGAGCAAGTGGAAGCACAAGTGCGTGAGTGAGAAGCACACAAGCATGCACACACATACACGCACACGCGCACACACGGCAAGAACAAAGAGAGTAAGACAATGGAATCACTTCTATTGCAACCAAGTTCTCATACAAGCTCAAACTACCAGAAGCTAACCCCAAAAATGAGCTCTCTAGCTCTATTTATAGTTTTTGACTAACTTTGGCCCTGTCCAGACCTAGTGTCCGGCCTAGTTAAAAATTAGGTTCCAGGGCTTATTTGAGGGCCCAAACGAGATCTAAAAATTATAAAAATTGGCAGGCAACTACTTCTAAGGCTCCCCAAGCTCGAGGACTCCTCGGCTTGTACAAAATGGAGCTACAAAAAGGTGAAATGATATTTACAAGGGTTTGTAGTGATGAGAATCACTTTAAAATGATGTGAGGGTTTTGAAAAAAAATGAAGGGTTGCCTCAGTGCTAGATCTGCATGTGTGTCCGTACTTGCTTCTTCCCGTATACTGTCAACAAAGGCACTCTATGGTCTCAAGCAAGCTCCTAGAGCTTGGAACCATAGGCTAGTTACTTATTTGCAAGACCAAGGCTTTGTGGAAAGCAAGGCAAATTCTTCTTTATTTGTTAAGAAGAACAAACCAGAAGTTATCTACTTATGTGCCTATGTAGATGACATCATTATTACAGGGAATCATTTAGATGGCATCAAGCAAGTCAAGCCTCAATTAATGAAGGAATTCAAAATCAGTGATCTTGGTTTATTAATCTTGTTTCTTGGCTTAGAAATTGTGTATATAGATTCTGGTGTATTAATCACTCAAAGGAAGTACATACATGATACGTTGGTAAAATTTAAGATGGAGAACAATAAAATTGCATGTACTCCTATGGAACTCAATGATAAATTGAGTTTACAGGAAGGTGAACTACTTGATCATGTTATAGGGTATCAACAACTTGTGGGAAGTCTCAATTTTGCTACTCTAACAAGAGTAGACATTGCCTATGGAGTGAGTACATTGAATCAGTTTATGCATGCACCAAGGAAACCTCATATGGAAGTTGCAAAGAGAGTGCTTAAGTATCTAAAGGGTACAATGAATGAAGGGTTGTTCTATCCCTTCACTTCTGACATAGATATAAAGATGTATTTTGATGTAGATTGGGCCGGCTCCAAGAATGATAGGATGAGCACTTTAGGGTACCTATCCTTTGCATGTTCAAAGCTTATAAGTCCAAGAAGCATCCAATTGTGGCCTTATCCTCCACAGAAGAAAAATATAGAGGTTTGGCAAATGCAACTCAAGAAGCTATGTGGCTTAAGAAATTGCTTAGCAAGGATATTCAATTATCTTATGTTTCAACTCATTTACCATGTGCAGATATACTCACAAAGGCATTGGATGGAAGAAAGATGAACATGTTCGAATTGATGATTTGTTTGCAGGAAATCAAGGAGCAATGAAGACCAAGCATGTTAGGCTTGAGGGGGAGCTATTGGTGCAATTAAACCCAAGCCCACATACTTGGTTAACTAGATCATGCTTAATTTGTTGGCATAACCTTTAAAAGGCTTCATTATCAACCTCTTGTAAAAGTACTTCACATTTATCCTTGTAAAAGGAGATTTTACACATGAGGAGTTAGCGAGCTCAAAATCACGTATCACTTGGTTGTTGAGCAATGAGAGAATCTATCCTATGTGTTAGCATTCACCTTTTAGGTAGAAGTTTGAATTTGAATTCAAACTTTGGCTCCAAGTTCAACTAGAAGAAGAGGATCTAAAAGACCTATGTGTATCTCTACCATGAGAGATCATTTTCGAGTACAACCATTGTGAAGTGAGAGCTCTCCTCATAGCTCATTCACCTCTCACACATTGTGCAATGTTTGATTGCCAATGGCCCTGTATTTGTACATGTTTTAATACATATATGATCATCACATTCTCATCTCACTTCTCTATTATAACTCCATCAGAACAATGATCTTATCAGAGCTTGTTCTCTATGTGTATTTAATCACTTAAAATTATTTAAATCATGATAGAATCATTATATTGTCTTTTACAATCCTAAAAAGTTTCATTAGCATTACTTCTCAAGATTGTCAAATATAAGCTTGTCTTTGCTCACTGGTCTGATAACTATAGCAACCTGTGAATGTCGAGATAGAGCTGTGAATTGCTAAACATCTTTCTCTACATGTAATCATCATTTTTTTATGAAATCAATCAAATTGTTAGTTTTCTAAGTTAACTAGAGCTCCCCACAAGGAATTAAGCCAATTGTTGGTGTGCTCAGAGAATTGTTCAAAACACTAAACAAGTGTGTGAACTAAAATAGCAAGTTTTTTATCTTGGATTATCTTCCAATCTATTTATTTTGATCCTTCCAATAGGGGATCATCTTCCAAGCAGCATATATGGTTATTTGTGTTCATTAGCAAGCTAAAATGGCCCACTACACTCTCCAACCATCATCCTTAGCAGGTCTGAAGCAGGATCTAGCTACACCACTTCATCTCTTGTGACTATCCATGATCTCCTCCAATAGTAGGCATATAGGAAATCTAGTGACATGCACTAGAAACAACAATACCATTGTGAACTTTTATTCCACACTAGGCTACATGGGAAGCATAACAATATTGGAAAGGTACCAAGGTCTCACCATACTAAGATCAAAGTTTGTATCCATACTAATGTGTTGTCCTTGTGTAGCACGTTGTCGAGGGGTTCGTAGAAAGGAGGGTGTAAATGGCTTGAGTTCAATGCCACAAGACATAGGCTTTTAATGGATTCATGTTGTCATCTGTTTCTGTGTGCTTAGGGATGCACACGAGGTGCCAAGAAGCGGCTCATGATCAATGGAGATAGAGATTCCCATGAGTTAGAAACTCAAGAGGATTGGTTATCCCAATTATAAGAGATTAACATAACCTTATATGCTTTGGAAAAATAATGTCTTCAAAGTATGTTCTTATCATTATGAAAAACATTTCATCTTCCGTGTTTCTTTTCATTGAAAAAAAATACATTACAACATGCTCCAAGGAATTGATTTCAATCACAATATTCATTATTTTTGGCCATAACATCATTCATCATTGAACTGAACTCAACATAAATACGTAGGTAGTGTGTAGGAACCGTTTCAAGAATCCAAAAGAACAAGAAGTTCTCCTTCCTTCCTCATGCACGTAAACTTTGTACTTCATAAAATAAAAGGGAAACATCAAAACTTAAAATGAGTTACCCAACTTTGAACACAAATTATATGACAAAAACATTATGCATTCAAGCCATAATTCCCAGGATAAAGCGGAGAAAAGAAACAATAGAATGCTCCTAACATGCTGCCTTTCTTCCTTCCTATTCAAGACAGCCAAGTGCTTTGTCCTCTCAGCGCATAAGGTGAACCCAGCAGTTATGTATCACTAAGCAATATCAAGCATATAAACAAACTCTTCACTTCTAAGAGTCTTGCCTCTGTCTCGATCAAACTAGGACTTTGTTATCTTTGCAATGACATATGTTGTGCTTCACTACTTTCATTTAATCAGTGTATCACTATCACACCCCAACATAAAACATGTAGTGTTGCGCTTCTGATAAATCAACAATATGCGAGTATTTCCGTGAGCATCTACATAATATGTTACACGGCACAATTGTCGAAGTCAATTGCATAGTAGCTTTTAACAAGAAGACTTTGTGACAAAAGCTTTGATTAATTAACAGACTGATGCATTCACAGTAATAGAATATGTAATCGATTTATGCATTGACATTTGGCGTAGTACTTTGAGTGCATCAATCTAGGAATCTAGCGTAAGTTCAAAACAAACTACAAACTCTAAGCAGTCAAAATATGCAATCATTTGATTTGTAATTTGAATTGAAATAGAACACCTTTTCTAATCTATTTCATATGTATTCTCTG
Organism: Ceratopteris richardii; assembly: GCA_020310875.1. NCBI lineage: Eukaryota > Viridiplantae > Streptophyta > Polypodiopsida > Polypodiales > Pteridaceae > Ceratopteris > Ceratopteris richardii. The sequence continues at coordinate 118,756,338 of CM035426.1, forward strand.
TCCAACACACATCCCAACATTGAAGCAGTTTAGAGTTTATGATTAAACAATTTTCAAATAGGGAAAATTACGGTCTGGTTATCGCCATCTCTCAATGGAATATGTAATCAAAATTTTTCATTGCGTAGTACTTTTGGAGGCATTAAATCAGAGCTCTTCTGCCATAGCATTCGTAATCCTCCATTCCTCACACTCTGCAACACCAGATTATCAATCCAAAGATCTTCATTAAGTTCTCTTCATCCGCTCCTTCTTGATGTCTGAACAGTCTTCAAAACTGTGTGCAAGTTTTTGTCAGAGCGACTTTTTGAAGCACAACATGCACTTCGTCTTCTTTCTCCTGCTAACAGTGTTGCAGCCCCCTCGTCTACACCGATGAAGGCCCTCTTATCAATAGTGAACATCTTGAATCTGCATCATTTTCGCCCTAGTCGACCTTCCCTATGTAGCTGTGAAGTTTCCAAAAGAAACAGGTAGCCACTACAGCTGCCATTGTTTCGCAACCATCTAGTATTTGGTAACCTTAGTTCTGACCTCCACAAGGGAAAAAGAAATTTTTCCCTCCTTCCACTCTCTTTAGCATTTCACTTCATGAACTTTCGACCCACAAGCTACTCAGCATTCTGCTCCAGTCCTTCCTTTTTCTTTAAATCCTATTCTTTTGTTGGCAATCTAATCAGTCGAAGAGCATAGTCTCCCTCATGATCTGTGTGTCTGCTAACTAGCACGTCTGCTAGTAGATAACAAAGCCCGTGGCTCCTAGTACTCCCACATCAACGGGGTTGTAATCTTTGATGCCACCTGCATACGTGCTTGTGCCATCAATTCTTCCTACTTCATACCTTTCGCTCCGTTCAGAATGATTCTGGAGCCCAAAAACCAGAGAGTGCCCCTTCTTGATCTCTTGATCGCATTACTGTGTTACAGCTTTCCCCAAACCTTGTGAAGCCCCCTCTCTTTCAATTTTTCCCTTCGAACTGAGATCATCTGAAGCTGCTGGTGTTCCACAGATAGTTTTTTCTTTTTCTCCTCTGACCTCCTTCAACGCTCATTTTCTGTCCTTGAACTCTATTATCTATGTTGACATGAGCATGCCAACTCATCCCCAGCATCGGAAGGCAGTCCTCCTTTTCTCTCCCCCAGCGGTTCCTACCCTTGATGCTTCGTGAAGACCCCTAGGAAAACGTGGCCGAACCCTTTTTTAGAAGATGCCTCCCAAATTTTGACCATTCATTGCATATCGCATTTACATAAATTGATTGATAGAAACAAAAACTTTGCCTGAAGCTTAGCAATCTTTGACCACTCAATATGGAAAGACCCAGATGCATCAATCCGCTCATATGTGTGAGCACCAAAATAATCATGTTGTGCTCGCAAGAGATTTGCAGGCAAACTAGAAGTTATGTAGCTGTCGAAGTAGGCGAAGCTTGAGCTCATACCAAGTGTACTAATGCCAACACTGATTGCAAGTGACACAACCCGTCTCCATGATTCTTGCCGCTTCACCAAGGAAGCTAAATACATGTTTAAGAGCTTGTTATATACTTCCATTCGGATGGTAGACCTTATCTTCATTGCAACTTTTTGGCATAAGGTAAAGCATAGGTGCTGTGATATGCTTGCACCTAAAGATGTTACAGACATCCCAAGGACGAGTCTTGGATGTGTCAACCTCCAAATAGGCTTTGAATAGATGCTTCATATTCGATGTTTGTGCTTTAACTTCCGATCGCGACCACATCCACCCCCTCTGAACCTGTGCATCCTCCGGATGTGCCACCATCGATCTCAGTATCTGCAAATCTTCAAGAATCCAAATCTGAGTGAAATCAAGTGCAAGGGATGTTAAACAAATGTATCTATGCACGGCCATGTAATGGGCCCTACATATGCGTACTATAGGTGCATGGAAAAACGACATGGTGCAGATAAGGGAGTTATCAGGCATCCGATGATGAGGCTTCACACTCAAATTGAACTCATCGGCTTGACATATATATACAACTCTTTACAAGGGCAATCAAGCGTGCACCTACGGGTTTAAAAATACTCGTGCTCTTTACATTTCATCTATGCATGTGTTAGATGCATGAAGGAAAAACAAAATGGTGCAAAAATCGAGGTTTTATGGTATCTAAGCAAGGAAACTCACATCACTCACAACTCCACTCTCTTACAAATGCAGTCACTCTTCCTTACTTAGAATCTCTTATCACTCAACACTTGATTTATTATTTTTGAATGATATTTACCTACCTAATTGTGCAGATGGATGGGCTTCTAGGGGATCCAAAAGACATGTTTTCTACACATTTTTACATGCATATTTGGCGTGTAATGCATCTCAAAAATGGATGTGAAAAAAAGAGTTTGGTTAATAGGAGAACTAAGAGAAAAGACAAGGTTTTTTTATCTCCACTTCACTTCCCATTTCCATCACCTTCCTTCGATCTTCTCCTGCATTCAAACACTAAACATGTGATAAGAAATGTCAATCCATCAAAATACTCATATGTACACATGCAATCCACGACAACACTTCATAAATATCTATTTTTTAATACGGTATGTATAGACGATTCAAAAATTGTTGCTCTTTTCATGATCCATTCGAACTCCCAATTCGTGATAAGCTCCAAATCTTCACCTATATTCTAAAACTCAGAAAACACATTAGTAGCCTCCTTATCAAAAAGATTATTTGAAAAAATTTCATTTTCTTGAAACCTAGATGCATTTTCTTGCTCTCTTTATTTATGCATTTATTTATTTAATTATGTATTTGTTTTATTTGTTTATATATTATTTATTTTTCTATTTATTTATATATTTATGTATTTGTTTTTCTTATTTAATTTATTTATATTTGTGTTTGTTTGTTTGTTTCTTTATTAGTTTATTTATGTTTTTATTTATTTATTCATGTATTTATTTATTTATATTTTATTTCTCTTTATTTATTTATTAATTTCATTTATGTATTTATTTATTTATGCATTTATATATCTATTTATTTATTTATTTACTTATTTATTTATTTTTATATTTACCTTTATCCATCTCAAAAAATAAAAACATGGTTATTAAATATTTACATACTTGTATTCACACAAATAACTTTTGGATTTCTTGTGGATTCAAGAAATTCCTTTCCAATACTTTTTCACAGCTAAATGCTCTCCAAAGAAGCTATGTTTGAATATTAGCCATCTCTGAATTGCATCAAACAGGGTTGCATTCATAAATACAGTAAATATGTATACAATCCACCTTATTTTTGCTTGTCTACCTCTTGGCGGCTTGTCTGGTCTTTGTAACTCTTAGAGAATTTGGACATCCATCTTTTAATTATCTGAGCATAAGTATCTTTATTTATGATTCTTTCAAATCCATCATGTGTAGAGTCAGGAATACATGTATATGAAGTTTGAAATTTGCATATGTTTAGTTTATAATTGAAATTTTCTTACAAGCATATATTTTCTTTTATTTCATGCTTGAGATGATTTATAGGAATTTTATCCCTTTCATTATCTTCTATCATGTTTCCATCTTCATTAAAATGAGGTTTTTGAATAGAATCATTTAAGTCCCACTTCAAACGGAAGTGTTCATCATGCTTAGACATCAAAACACAGTCATCTTTATTCTCCATGGTAAAATCATTCCTTTCTGACTGAGTTCCAGAAATTATGAAGTCTGCTTCTTCCTCCAACCTTTCCAGGAACTCTCCATCATCATCACTTTCCAGTCAATGTCATCAAAGTTAAAAACTTCATGTTCATCTGAATCATTGAACTTCCCCTTTATGTAAGAATCTTTATAGACTTTATATTCATCCTCAAAAGCCTCTTTAGGGCTTTGGATGTCGTCTGATGTCAATTGAAATTTTCGATTCAAAAGCACACTATAGTGTTCTATACCTACTTCAGTTCTCTCTTGCCTATTCTCTTCAGAGGATATGCTTAGACTACATTCTTCATTCATCTCGTCGATCCTCGACTCTTGGTCAAGTGCATCCTCACATACAAATCCTTGTACAACTACAATTAAATCAACGAATTCTTCATTTGATTCATAGTGGCTAAATCTAGCCTCTTCAGTGGAGACATAAATTTCTATCTTTTCATACTCACCCTCACTAACTACACATTCTTCATCAGATTTGTCATGCATTTCTATGAGTGTTTCATTTGACATTTCATGCTCAATCTCATCCTCATAGGAATTTAACTCAACATGATTATTATTGGCATACATATCACTGTATGAATGAGCAATTGACCACTTATTTTCATCCTTCTCATGATCATTCTTATACCCCTCTTCGTGGATTGTTGCATCATCTGCATACATATCACTCTTTATAACTTCAATTAGTGGTTTATCCTCTATCCTATAATTAGGATCATTCTCGTGCATCTTAGGATATATATCTGATGTAGTATCACTTAGAGGAATATCAGAAACCTGATCTGTAACAAAGTTATCCTCATGATAAGCATCGCACTCATCATGTTCGGCATGCATATCACTTTTTAGAGGACTACTTATTGACATCTCCTCGATCTTGACATCATTTCTATTGACATCATTTCTATTGAAATCATTTCTATTGACAATTTCTTCATGTTCATCTTGCGACATTGTAGACATCTTTGGCTTTTTTCTTATTGTATATCTTGGTTTAATATTTATATAATTACTTTCTATGAGATATGAGGAGTTTGTTGGACCAGAAGAAGCTTCATATTGATTTCTTGTTTGAGTATCTTGATTTTTGATTTGGTTTGTTTTTGAATTTATTGGTATTTGGTTAGCTTCTCCCAGCTTCTTTACTCCTTCCCTCATTTTGGTTTGTACTTTTGGTACACTTAAAGATGTATTTATTGCAAAGACATCTACTCTCCCATGACATCTTAAAGGTTTAGGGATTGTATCATTTATTATTATTGGTTCTTCTTGACGAATCTCAAAATGATTATATATGTGGTTTCCAATCATACTTCTTTCCTTTTCAACCGGACTTTCTAAATGTTTTTGAGTTTGCACATTATTCTCAAGGTTTCGTATGCATGAGATATGTGCATCGGCTATATCCTCATGAAGATCCAATTTCCAATCATTTTGAAATTTCTCAAACATCTGCTGCTTTCTAACATATCTTATTACAGCATCATGAACGAGTGTCCAATCCTCTGTGAGTCCTGACTCGGAATCCAAGTCTTGTAGAAACGAAATTAGTTCCTCTAGGGCTCTAACATCTATTGCTTGTAGGAATAAGAATATGGAATGCACAAATAAGATTTTCTATAAACACCCTAGCCTCTTTTCTCATAGATTTCCAAACTTTTCAGAATACACTTCCATAAGACACACATGCATAGAAATTTCTTTCTCTTCAATCTAGCTGAAATCATTTATTTCTCTCACATCACTTGAATACTTATTACTCTTCACCACAAGCTGTAAGATGCACATCACTTTAGCAATGTAATAGCACAAAGACATACCTTAAGAACTACATTCGGTTATGTGCACCAATCTATGGTATTGTCCTCTGTCCATGAAACCTTGGTGGACCAAACACCAAATGGTTGTGTGAGTTGGGTTCACAGAAAACCATCAAATGTGTCGTTATCGTATTCAAATGTTTGTGAAAAATGCATGAAAGCGATTAGTACCTTGTGAAATGCATACATGAAAGGCCTAAAGAGCGTTTTTACCTTGCAGGTCTAGTTCGTTTGAACAAAATCTACCATTTTAAGTAAAATGTTGAGAAAACGGAAAAGTAGAAGTGATAAATATGAAGAAGGTGATATTATAGTCTCATTATTTTTTGTTTCTTAAGGTTTTCAGTGCCAAAACTCACGTAAAACCTACCTATGACTATGTTATGATGATGATGATAATGTATTCATCCACTCCACCAAGTCACGCGAACTGAAAATGGCAAAATCATGAAGCAACTACCTCTCAGATTGAACAAACCATTGAATGTAGTTACTAATGTGCACATCCCTCGCAATCGTGCCAATGTATTGAGAAGTAGACCTCTCCAAGCTCTCATAGACTTTGATCGGTGTTAAGTGTAGCATGTGCAGGTCATAATATCAATATAAACAAAGACTTTCAGTGGTATGAAGACATCCACACTAACAACATGTCACTTAACAAGAGTACACACAAGTGCATGTAAGCCTCTATCATGAGCAAGAAGACACAAGCTCCAAGAAACTCACATCCATTCAAAAGACAAGGGATAAGTGCAAGAGCTTACCCTAGAAAATTAGATTTAGCTTCCTTTTATACGTAATTTTCAAATATTGGACCATATTCAGACTCTTATGTTTTCTCAAACTTAAATTTGGTTCTAAACCTCCATATAGCCTTTGAATTAAGATCCAAAAAAACCAATGAAATTCTAGTGACTTAGGTTATGCGCTTTGCATGAGGACTCCTCAACTTGTTTCAACTTGTGCAAAAAAAGAGTAGAATTACAGATGTTTCCATTATGGTATTTTTAAATGTTAAATGGCCAACTTAAAGGTGAATTTAGAAAACTTATGGAACCCACTTGGCATAGCTTCACTTTTGCATGTCTACTTGGATATTTAACTTTTCGTTTCACCAAAAAAACATCCTTATTCGTATCCTTGTTTTCATTTATAACTGCATTTGTGAGTGTCTAATCCAACAATTGATGTATAAAATGTTTTTGAAAAACAACACTTGTTTTTATAATGGGTAAAAGTAGGTATCATGAGAGTTATTTCTTGCTTTACAAGCCTTATTTTTGGAAGTTAAGGACATAAGGGTTAGAGTGGAATGAGAACTACATAGAAATCTAAAAAGTCTACAATTTGAGTAAACAAAAGGTATTGTAATATTTGAGAATAGTGAGATGTCCTGACACATGACATGTAGGATTGTGATACTTGATCAAGTTTCAAGAAATTCAATGAGTATCGATGATACGTGGTAGGTGTCATGAGTTTCAAGTATGGTGGCACTTCAAATGTATGAATCATACGTAGGTATCATGACATTCACCATGTATTGTGACACTTCAAGGTGTCATTGGGGTTTAATGATTATTATGACACTTGATCAATGTCATTGACATTTATTAATTTCTATGACATCTACTAGGTGTCACATAGGCAAAATTATTTCTTACATGTGCCAGATGTTGTGTACTCCAAACATTGTTGATACTCACTAACAATTGGAATATCCAATAAGTTTCCTCAGGTGATGCATCACTGATAATCAAGAGATATTGTGCTATTTTGGATCTAGGATGATAGTTATAAATATTAGATTCTTTTCTCTATGTGTAACTAACATCTCTTATTTTTCATGTGTTCTGTATTTGTGAACAAGAAGTCGATGCCAAGTATCAACTTTCAGCAAAGAATCAATGCTAGGCATTGATTGTTAGCAAAGAATCAATGCCAAGCATTAACCTCTCACCATAGGTCGATGCTAGGCATTGAATTAAGGGGCCCATCACATGTGCACAAACAATCATTCTTCTTCTCTTGTTTTTGTAGAAGCCAAAAAGTCGAAGTTTGCTGATGTGCATGATGATTTTCCATCTCCATTACTGGCTCACATTCAAAGGGCAGGGCACGAGAAGTCTAAGCTAAAAGTTAAGGAAATTGATTTCAATGATGAGTTAGATTTGAAGTGTTTTTCGAACCCTCTAGATGCCCTTAGACTTGTATATTACAATGTATATTGCAATGATGTAAATAATATGTGTACTATTGTACCTAGAAAACATTACTCCCTTTTTATAGTAGATATACCCTATGGCTTTAGAATGATGGGCTCTCTTAATGATGATGATCCATTCAAGCACCCACAAATTTGCAAGATGGTTACAAATTTTGTAGGCTTGACTATGTCACCTTTATGGAGGATAGTGGTTTTCCATAGCAGGGACCAACCCATTTTTGTATCAACTGCTTTGAAGTCAAGATGTCATGCTATGGAGTGTCTTACATGGTAATCTATCCTCTTTTGGTCTCTGATTTATGCATGATGCACTCTATTTTACTTATGATTTTCTTTGTTAGGGTAAAGAAAAATGTGAATCATACTTTGCATAGGTTTGCGAGTTCAATTGAATGCATTACAGTGGGGTATTATGATGAAGTAAGCAAATGAAGAGTCAGGGAACAATTGATAATGGAATCTCCAATGTACTCATGTTCCCTACAATTACAAAGAAACTTCATCATGTGGCTAGGCACAAGACATTGGTTAATCCATATCAGAAGCCACAAAGACTAATTATGCGACTAATTCAGTTGTTTTCCATTGATGATGACTAGGTCCTTGACCTTTTCTCTAGCATAGGTAATTGTAGTTCTAATGGTTCTCGTTGACCATGTTTCTTGATGTGCCTCTAATTGTTTTGCTTCCTTTTCAAGAAGGACTCTCGCTTGTTTATTAAAAATGTTTAGGCATTGCATAGTTGTAGAGAAAGATGAGCTCAAGTGAGGTTCATAAGAATGAGGATTAATGGGTTGAATGAATGCCTAGATGAGGACCAAGTGGTAGGAAGGAAGCACATAGTAGACACTGAAAGATTCCAACCTTCTTCAGGGAGCTTGTTCTACCACTTGTGGATGAACCTAGAGACATGGCTGACCTTGAACTGCCAATCTTGGAGCAAGAAAGACAAGCGATGACTCATAAAGCTCCATAAGATGATATTATGCATGAAGTTGAGGAAACATACAATCAGCTTCTATTCTAGAGGCTTTTTATTTTTGTAAACAATATCTTCACTTGAAAAACCAATTAATAGAAATACAATTCTAAGTGTTTGTTTCAAATTGTGCTTATCTTTACCGATGCTGAGCTTTCTTGTCTGATCAATGTGTGGATATTGTTTAACATTTATGGTTGTTTAAGGTCATCTTTTTGAAATGTTAGTTAGAAACTGCTTTGTGGTATTCAATGTGGTATGGAGAAACCCTACTCTCAATGTCTCTACTAGACAATGACATGATTATTATCTGAATTGCCCTATGAAAAACATTAACGTAATATTCCATCTCATCTAATGCAAATTTTGAATAGCATTTAGACTCTTATCATCTCTGCTTCTAGATATTTAAAAGGTAAATGAAGAGGTTTCACTTATTATTATTTGTCATGAATTTCGTTTTTCTAGAGTCGAAGGTTATGATGTGGGGTACTTGATCTTGAAGTTGCTTTTCTTGACCCCAAGCAAATTATTCTATCTAGTTCAGACTTCTTAGGGTATAAAATCAAAATTCTTTCTATTGTTTACACGCAAGAGACAAGAAGTTTTCACTAATGGTGTGAAATGGACCATTTTTTGCATGATTTAATGATGTTTAGGTCCAAATAAAAAGACAACATGTCTTTTTTGTCCTTTGTTGTGACTGAATGTTAGACTATTGTGCAAATAAAGACAATGCTTTTTTCCATCACTTGAATTCGCTTGAAGCACCTTGTGTGTGCCGTCTCTTGGAACATATGGATTTGATATTGATCCACCCAACTCTACATCTTCATGATAAGCATTAGATCCAGCATAACACTTGAGACAGGTGGAGGAAAAGGCATTTAGGGATAAGAATGGATGTTGGACCTAGAGCTTCTGCAAATTAAGGTTTCCATGTTCTTCACTAGTCCCTAGCCTAAGACTTGAGCTCAAATCAAGTTGTTTTAAATGAAATACATGTTCACCCATGTATTTGTAACTTGGATTTTCAGACTTAGGAAAGTCCTTTGCACTTACTCCTTAATCTCAACAAGTATGTAATCAATGTACCTTCTTTAGGATCACAAATCTCATAGATCGAGGCCAAGTTACGACAAACTTGTATGATGGGTGGAGACATGTAAATGAGCTTATTCATGTCGTCTATTTCATAGATTTATATTCCGCCATCATCTTGATGAATACAATGACCCCTCAAGATATTAATCAAACTAGATTTTCCCTTGGCATAATAACAAAGTTCTCATCCTCTCCTTGGTTAGTTAATGGCATGTTTTTAACAATGATGCCAAAATATTTTTTTTTGGGGGGTTGATCAATCATAATATAGGGCGTACCCATGTTTTCTATGTAGAAAACATCTTCCAATGTGATTTCAGGTTTGGATATGACCTTAGTTTTCATAGTTTCTCTAAGTCTCGCAACTCACCTTTAAGGCCATTTCTCATCCTCTCCTTGGTTAGTTAATGGCATGTTTTTAACAATGATGCCAAAATATTTTTTTTTGGGGGGGTTGATCAATCATAATATAGGGCGTACCCATGTTTGCTATGTAGAAAACATCTTCAAATGTGATTTCAGGTTTGGATATGACCTTAGTTTTCATAGTTTCTCTAAGTCTCGCAACTCACCTTTAAGGCCATTAAGGTATATAGCCACTTCATTTGGATTTATTGACATAAATTGAGTACTCCCCTCCTATTGTGGACATATCTTTAGTATTTAACCATGAGTTATTCATTTCTTCAAAAGATTCCATTTCTTCTAGTTCAGACTCACTAGAAGAATCTGAGTAAACTAAGTATACAATCCTATATGCAATGCTCTTAGTGGAGGTGATTACACTTCTTCTAGACCCAAGTATATATCTTGATATAATGTGCATATACGAGTAATTTCCGCAAGGCATCTGATTTTAGATTCTCATCGACAACAATCCCCACCTCAATTAGACATTTCTTCCTCAGATTAGGATGTACTCTACTAGCATCTTTCCTTGGAGAATCTTCATAATCATGGTGAAAGAAGTGAATCCGCTCAATGGATGACATTTTGTGCCTGTAGCCATTGTCATTATTATGGTCCCAAGCCAAGAGCTTCGCCTCTTCAGTAGTAAGTCCTACATATATCTTGCACTCTCCATATCTAAATAAGAATGTTGTGGCGTTCTTCTTCACTAGCTATCTACAGGCCTCTAGAGAGTGTGATCCACCAATCACATAGTATGTGTAATCCTCAAAAAAGCATCATTGAAATCGTCCATAGAGCTACATTTATTTGGGTCCACCATCACGAGAAAAGAAACTATACTTGCATGAGGATTGATCTTCATCTTTTTCTTTGGGTTTTGCACATGCAGATTATGTGGATCCCTTATCTCAAGGGGCCTCCTCCTTGTGACTAGATCAATTGGTGCTCGATGGATACTATTAATGGGAAGGTGGAATAGCTGCCCTTTTCTAACAAGTTTTCTCTTGGCAATATCTTCCCTCATCCTGTTCTGTTCACTACCCGAGTTTCCTGATGCAAGTTCTCCAACAAGTGCAACGATGACATCTCTCAGTCACAACTTGACTTAGAGGATGCTTCATGTGCAATTTTCTTCAACTTTTTTATTGGTTTCTTCTGTACACACTGCTTACCCTTTACCTTTATTCGGGTTGTCTTCTTTTGCTATGTTGGCATTATCTTCCCTTGGATCCAATGCATTAAATCCCTGATAAGATTATCAGAGTCCCTACAAATATTTAAGCTTCTTTGGCACATAACACTCTAGGCACAAGAGCTCCAGTTTGCAGATTGCATTCCTTAAGCCTTTAGATGTCTCCACTAGGAACAGAAGGTTTTTTTGAATCTTCATCCTCATAATCTACTTTGAACACCAAGCATACTCAAAAGCCTTTGTTGTCATGAGCTTTCCCCTCCCATAGGCTCCTGCAAATACCAAAAGAGTAGCATTTTTCTCTTCAATGTAGTAAAGACGGCACTCCATAGCTTTCATGTCCCTTAGTGGTCGATCTTTCCTATTAACCTCAATTTCCTTTGACCTCTCCTTCCTCACTGGATCATCATCAATAGGTTCTATGCTCCTATGCCTGCTAGATGAAACGGGAATCAGGTTGCTTGCCCTCTCAGAGGATAATGAGGCCATGGTTTTCCTTCCTTTCATGGGGTGACCCATGTTCCTCTCATGAGGTTGTTCTCTTGTGCTCACATTCACCCTAAGCTTCTTGACAGTCTTTTCCACTCTTGTGTGAATGTTTTCGATCAGGTATAGGTCGATGCTAGGCATCGAATTTAAGGTTCAAGGTGATGCATGGCATCGACTTTGGTGATACAAGTCGATGCCTCACATCAACTTGCAGCATAACCTTGATGCCAAGCATCGACTTGCCGCACAAAGTTGACGCCAAGCATTGAATTGTAGCACAGTCTTGATGCCACGCATCAACTTCCACCTTATAGTCTATGCTTGGCATCAACTTGCAGTCCAAAATCGATGTCTCGTATTGACCTGTAACTGAAAGTCAATGCTTGGCATTGACTTGTAGCTGAAAGTCGATGCCACACATGGACTTGCAGCTCAAAGTCGATGCGTGGCATCGACTTGTAGATATCTAGAGAGCTCATGGAAATCAATGGCAAGTCACCTATAATTCCATACCAGGCATCGACTTGCACCTCCAAGTCGATGCCACGCATTGACATTGTAGTGCCAGCTGATGCCAGGCATCGACTTTGATAGACAACTTGATTCTAGGCATTGACTTGCACATGGAAGTTGATGCCTCACATTGAGGTCTTTATTAAAGTTGATGCCACGCATCGACTTGCCCCTCCAAGTCAATGCTAGGCATCGAGTTGCACCTCCACCTTGATGACAGGCATCAACTTGGTAGTCCAGGTCAATGCCATGCATCGACTTGCACCCCCAAGTCGATGCCAGGCATCAACTTCCAACTCCAGGTCGATGCCTTGCATTGACTTGCAGGTAGAAAAATAGCAAATTTGCATGTACTAAAATTTCAGAGCCAAAAAAATATAGGAATTTTTTAAAATAGTAAAAGGGAATCTTTTTGGAATCTTTTTGGAAGCAATAATTTTGAGTATCTTTGAGGATTCTTGGTAGCACTCTTCTTCTCCATTTTCTTGTCTCTGCTTGTTTGCTAGGCTTTGTGCTCTTTAGCTTTCGGATCTCTGTTGCTCTCTCTTGGCTCATGAATTTAAGAAATGAGGGTGATGTCCTCCTCCACTATTTATGGGCACTTGCATGGCTTGAACTATGAACTAACTAGATATAACTGAATCAGACTAGGCCCTAGCCAGATTAACCAACTGGACTTAGTAGTTGAACCAAGAACCACTAGGTATGCCAATTTGAAATGTGATAAGAGAGGTTATTCCAATTTAAGAAGCAGTAGGTATTCCAAATTTGGGTCTCATACTGGCATTAGTCTAACTTTTGTTATTTAGTGTGTGTTTCCTTTGAAATTGGGAATATTGTAACTTTTGGAAGGAATAAAACAACTAGAGATTATCACTTTTGACAAGAAAAAGTGAAAAACTGATATAGAGCTGCAAGATATGTGACACATTGTTGAAATTGATCACAAATATAACTAAGAAGGAGTTTCAAATCCACAATTGGCTATGATAGAGAATCAATAATCCATATATGGACTAAGAAAGAGTTCCAAATCCACCCTTAGACAATCAATAAACCAACAACTAAATTAATATTTATAAATCCACCATTAAAGGAATATGAACCTAGATGAAAAACAACACAAAATAGTCTTTTTTTTTGTGCGAGTAAAATACTTCAAATGTTACTTTGTTAAAAACGCAAACATCTTGAGTAGATAGTAGGCCATTTTAATTCATCATTGTTAGCTAAAAAGCATGTGAAAAATAGTGAAGAAATACATTAAATAGTATATGCAAGAATATTTGAGGCCCACATGAAATAAAGGCCCAAAATAAATGAAAAAGTTAGCTCCATCTCTCAAGGAAATTAATTTATCACTTTCTCATCAAATATTTTTTTTGTGCTCACAAATTTTAAGACAAGAGGAGTGGGCTCTCTTTTCTCGACATTCTTGTCTTCTTTCTTCTATTACGAGATCAACATACCATACTTTATTACGTATCTTAAAACGTTATTTTGTATCTCAAAACTTTATCAAGTCAAACTTGGTCAAAATAAATCACATAGTTAATGATGATCAGATTCTAATTTCTCTTAATCTTCATATCTACCCATAATAATTTGCTCAATCTATCTTCATATCTCTTTGATGTGACACTTTGACTTCATGTTACACTTCCACCATTTAAAAAGGTATCCCATCTTCATTTCTCTTTGAAGTAAATGAAGATGAGATACTTCTTTTCAGTAGATGCTTGGGGATCATGTTCCTCTAGTCACCTTGATATAAGTTGGAATTCATTGTTTTTAGTTGATCCTTTCCTCACAAGTGATGTCCATGGCTTAGAATTTCATTCTATGTTTTCGGTCGAGTAATTTAAGTTACATTCTCAATGCAATGTTGCTCAACTAAAAGAACCTCTTGATCTCCTTTCTGATCCACCCATTGATCTCCCTTCTGATTCAAGTGCATGTGGAGCAAAGGATGTTAGCAAAGAGAAAGAAAGACAAAGCATGCTCAATGTACATTTGAAGAGAAGGCCTCGTGAAGTAAGTCAAAAAAGATTTCAATTTCTTACTTCAGATAGACAAATTGCATTGGATATTGTGAAGCATTGTTGTGGTTTGAAATGTTTGTATGACTTAGGAATGAAGAAACTAAAGCACCTAAGAGAGAATTTCCTCGACTTAAATAGTGAAAGGTAGGATATATACCTTGTTCCTCACATGCAAATGATTGAGGATAACATGTTAGTAACACATATTGCTTTTGAATATTACTTCAGGCGAGGGATGCAGTGTTGTAGGGTTGCATTTGAAATTGCAATGGGTGTAGGAAATTTAAGAATGCATAAGGTTCAACAGGGGCTAATGAATGGAGATCTCATTTTGGATACATATCATATTGGGACCAAAGGAACAATTGGACTTCATGCAAGGAATTGGATGATGAACTATTTTAGCTTGCATTGTGAGGTTATGCCTACAATTGGAACGTTACACTTGTCAGATAAATTTACTCATTGAGAAGTATTTCAAGTATATAAAGAAGATATTGAAAGTAGCACTGAGAAGTATGTGTTGTATCACCATTATGGAAGGCGGATTTACTCAATTATGGAAGGCGGATTTGAATAATGTGACTATATTGCATAAAGTTAGAATGGGTGAATGTTCAGTTTGCACCACTTTGAGGAACATCGCAAAGAGGGCTACAACACCAGAAGAAAAATATAATTTTAGAAGCCTTCTTAGGAACCGTTGTGAGAGTCAAGCTTTAGAAAGAAAGAAAGCGATTCATCATCGAAGTAAAGCACACAAAAATTCAAAGTGTTATATATGTTTGTTGATTGATGGTATGGATTAAAAAAAAACATGTTTGCCCCATTTTTATCGCGTCCCTAAGGACATTGGAGATGAATTCCTCGTGCAAATGCATTTGGTTGGTGCTTTTTGGTATACAATGGAACTATAAAGCCCAAGATTTTCTTCACATATTCAAATGTGCATAGTGATCCAAACCTTATGGTTAGTGTCATTCATCAGGTTTTGCAATCATGGAAGGGTTTTTTGCCACCAAATCTATATTTGCACCTTGATAATACTAGAAGAGATAATAAAAATTCTACTATTTTTGGATATTTATTCATGCTTGTTGATAGACAAGTGTTTCAAAAGGTTAAGGTAAATTTCCTTTTGGTTGTGCACATTCATGATCACATTGATCAAATGTTTAGTATGTTCTCTAAGAGGTTGGCATGCAATAATGCTTTTACTCTTCCAATATTATCTAAGTTGATGTCAGAAGCATATACTCCAAAACCTGAAGTTCAACACCTTACACAGATTTATGACTTTAAGCACTTTTGCTTAATAGGCCTTGATAAGAGTGCTAAGGTCTTTGCTCCATTGCACAATATTAGTTTCAACCATGTATTCTTGATGACGAGGGTTGATGACATAACCATTTTATTTGCAAAGCAGTATTCATGTTCTCCTAGATGGCAGCCCAAAGACGGATGCAGATTCTTGTTGCAACTTCCTAATTTGTCTGTGTATGGTGCATAACAAACACCACATGAAGATAAAATCAATATGGAAAGATGTGGAAATGTGGTTGATCAAAGTAAACGGTGGGTGCATGTACTTATTGAAAAGAAGAGACATATTTAGCGTGCAAAAAAATGTGTTGGAGATCAAGATGTATTTTGGTGGCATGATGTTTTCAGTCATCAAGAAGAGATTATAAAGAATACAATTGCAGGTCATTGGCCAATTGATGTTCCATTCACATGGGATTTTTGTACACAAAGGTTAGTGAATGTGGTCCGAGCATGTAATGTAGATGCACTTCAAAGTTTTATCAATCCACGAGAAAGGAATATTTATGTAGGACCAAGGATGACAAAACACGCTGAAGCACGATGGAAAGGAAATGTAAAACAAATAAATGTTGGAACACTTATTGCAGTCCTTGCTGATGGTGATGAGGCTACTAGACCATTTTGGATTGTGAAAGTTTTAGAGGTCAATAAAGATATTGATCAAAGAAGAATAGAGGCTTTGATAATGCATTGATATTACACTAAAAGTAGTAATGCATTCACAGGCAAATATACCTTAGAACTGGTATGTGAGACCAAATGAACATGCTCAAGAAAGAAACAGAATCTTCAAAGCACATCCACTCTTAAAATGGATGATGTAGATATTCTTGTTTATGATTCTTCCTTGACAAAAATAGTGCACTTGAGGAAAGCAACCATCAATATGATAAAGCAAAAGCTTCCAGATGTATGTGGTACAACTAATCATAGGCAAAAAAGAAGATCTATGCATGATCCTATAGAATTTGGTATGTACTTGGATGAAGATAGAGCTCTTGTGGATATAGAAGAAGAAGAAGAAGAGAGCTCTCAATAGTCTCAAACTCAATCAAGTGCATCGGATGATGGGGTGTAGACATAGATCAAGAAAGTTGTGCATTGAGTTGCAAATCCAAACATTTTTAGTGCTTATATAAACAATCCTAAGTATTTTGCTTAAAGAAACCATGTTGTTTAGCAATTTTGAATAACTATCCGATATCCACCATTGAAAACATGTTCAATGTTTAATTTTTGTATAACATTTTGGACATGTCAATATTAAATTCAGTGAAAAATTGGCCACATTTTGAGCTCTTTTTTTTTAGGAAATGATAAAAAATGTCCAAAAATCACATGTTTTCATTTGACTTTGAAATATGTGTATACTGGTATAAAGGATTTTCAAACATAAGATGAAATTTGCTTGATTTTTGAGGAGGATGTTCTCTTTTTGTGACATAGTTCTCATTTGTTACGAGTCGTTGTTGTCCTTAGAATGAAATAGGAGCGCAAATATGACTTTGGCGTCAACATTTACCATCACATATGTAAAGTATTCATGAGCATTGGATCGGAAAATTATTAAATTACAAAAGATTGTATGATAGATAATCAATTCAGCGACAAAACCCCGAAGGTGATGAATCCATTTTTTAACTCTTACTTTCTTCAAAAGACATCAAAGTATGAAATCCAACAAATTTTTGATTGTTCAATAATTTTACCATATATGGAAAGCACAAATACTCTTAAAGCATACTCAAAGGCATCATAATCATTTCAGTATTTATGCTTCATAAACATACACAATCATCATACTGCATGAATTAGATTAAGAAACCAAGTAAATTAGGTTCGAGTGAAGAAAATAATCATCAAAAGGATCGAATTCAACGATCTGTGTACAAGTTGGAATTTTTTATCATTAAATCACTATTTTTCCAATTGTATATCGATGGAATTATTTGCTTACAAGTTGAATTATTTGCTTACATACACAATCCTCATACTGCATGAATTAGATTAAGAAACCAAGTAAATTAGCTTTGAGTAAAGAAAATAATCATCGTAAGGATCGAATTCAACGATCTGTGAACAAGTTGAAATATTTTATCATCATAACAATGTTTCTCCATACGTTGTATACCGATGGAGATAGAGCTCATAAATCCGTTCAAATTTAGTTCAAAAGCAAGGTACCTAATGAGATATACGCTTGCAAGCATCAATCACGTGACCTATAACTCCGAGACTGTTAGCATATGCAGCATGCTCATAAGAGAAGTATATAAATTCTGCTAAGTTTTTATATACACAAATATCAATTGTGTTACACTCAATTGTGTTGACACTCATAATAGCGTTATGCCATGCTTTGTCACCAAAACGAACTTAAGGTTTACAAAGATGTTATGCGAAAATAGCAATATTTAGATGTTGACATGGCGATTTTGTTCTTGCGAGCCAACATATTATATTGGATCATATGAACACCTGGAACTTTGATATCATGTCCTACCCTTTTAACGTGCATTAAAAATATTGGATAATTTTCAAACACTTACGATCGCATACACTATCTCATATTCGTTCGAATGCACACACATTCACAATTAAATACATTCATGGGTTTACAAACAGTTGCACTCGTATAGGTCCAATTTTACACATACACATGTACATAGGTTTATTTCCATTCACACACACACACATACATACACATATATATACATACACACACAAACACACACACACACACACATATATATATATATATATATATATATATATATATATATATATATATATATATATATATATATATATATATATATACACACACACACATATATATATATATATATATATATATATATATATATATATATATATATATATATATATATATATATATATATATATATATATCACTCATACATGCTCACACAAATGTTCATAGGCGTATTCACACATGCTCACATGCACATTATAGAGCCCACATAGTGACATGGAATCAAACACACATATAATCATTTGCACATAACACATTCATCACATCGTGTGCACAATATTATGAATGCACATACACATATGCATATCAGACACATGTATGGGTAAACATTACAATGTGAACTCTCGTGTCCCAAACTCTTCTCAAATACGTACTCCTTGGAAGGATAGAGACAATAGTAAAAAATAATGTAGATGTATTTATTTATAGGTTTACCCTCTTGAAGTATTAGATTTATGACCTTCTTCAAGAGAAGAGTTTTAATGTTGATTTTTCATCAATTTTGCCCCATGTTCTCTTATTGGTGCTTTCATCACACTCTCAATTATAGGAATTTATCATGTTCTTTCTTAAGTTCTTCTTGTTTTTTGTATAACTCAGATAGATAGTCAAGTCTTGCAAGGATTATAGACTTGAATTAGAATGGAAACTTCCATAGGCAGATCCATTATCTATTTCTTTAGTTTCCATTCTCATATGAGCTATCATTGGTTGCATGAGAGTAGCTTTGTAAGAACAATTTTCCTAGATAAAGAAGTGGAATTCTTTTGTTACTTTGGCGATTGTTATAGGTACTACAAATCAGAAACATCCTTTAATATTACAGAATGTAGATATCCTCTCAATGAAAATATGGGTATGTCGATTGTTATAGGTACTACAAATCAGAAACATCCTTTAATATTAAAGAATGTAGATATCCTCTCAATGAAAATATGGGTATGTCTTTTTTCTCACCATTGAGCCAATAGAAAATACATTTAAATAACTTAATTGACAAAACATCAAGAATTTCACCTGTGCTAGATGGCTAGCTTCACGACGATAAGGATTGGACCAGATGGCTAGCTTCACGACACTAAGGACTCCATTGTGTTGTGATGGCCCACTAGTGTCATGCTGAAAGCATCACGAAGGTGGGGTGACAATTAGCATAGCAATGGTAAGGGCCTGATGGTTAGCATCAGGATAATTTTATCTGATGGTTGGCATCATGATGGTGAGGTGATGGTTGCATTGTGATGGTCCCTTGGGGCAGTAGCAATGGAGAACTATGACATAGGTGATATGGTGTTGGCCCCTTAGCAAGAGGGGTTCTCTTTGGATGAGGGTCAACATCGGCATTGCAATGGTGTAGCTCATTTTAGTCATCGTGATGGCTCATATCTGAATGCAAATGCCTTCGCCTTTCTCGCTTTAAGCTTCATTTGAACTCTCGAATTAAACTTCAATCTCACCTTTTTGCATGACAATATATATTTCTTTTAAGGAAGCTCGGCATTAGCCTATTCTCCCGTGCTTTAATTGAAATAAAAGAAAACAAAACTGCAAATGAACGAGCCTAACACCCATGGGACCCCCTGAATCCCACAAAGCAAGGGAAGAACATATAGAGCTAGAGGGTTCTACAAAGAAGGTTGATTACTCCTTCATCCCCCTCATGCAGGCCCCACTTGGCTTTAATCTTGTTGTTCTCAAGGAAAAACACTCTATGGTGCCTAAAAGGTGGGGACTTCTTACAATTGGAAATTGTTTTGCCTAGAAGGAAAAGAGATTTCTCAATAGACCATTCTTTAGGAGGGTTTCCAAAATTGGAAGCACATCTCTCCCTCCAAAGCATCCAAAGGGTCTCACCTCTTATAGCATTCCACAGTGATGAGGAGCAAGTAATCACCTCGCCCAGAAGTGTCTGCTTCCAATTGATATATTCCTGTAGTAGCATGATTTTTTCAAGACTCCGTCAGATCGAGGCAGATTAGGGCCACGAGAAGAAAATGTGTCCCAAGTCCCCAATGTTACGATGGCACCTCTTACACCACGGTCGCCCCACAGATTTTCTTAGCCTTTATATTGGTCCAGATTACCAAGTGGAGGATTTGCCACATAAGCAACAACTTTTTATCTCAATGAGGGGGTTCCAGAGAGATATGAACCTCAGATTCCCAACATAATCTCGTCCACGTATGACACCACTTCTTGTTCAAAATGATATGAAAGTCCAAATTCTCCTTAATTCTAGGAAGTTTTTTCAGGCCATTACCATTGTGCCATTTGAGACCTTCATGGTAGGGAGGGTCTTAACCAATGAGGAGGTGGGTTTTTGAGTGTTCCCAAGCAATGCATCTACTCTACAAGAGCGTCCATTCTTTGAAGCGCACTCTAATTGCTAGATCGATATCCTCAAAACGAATCCATCAGCCAACTTCTTGATTCCATAGGTGTTTCTGTTGGTGGAATTAAGACCAAGCCTACACACTTGATCACTTCACATAAGCTTGATGTATTAGCATATCATTTTGAAGGATTCATATGTACAACCTCCTGTAACTTTGAGTTATAATTACTAAACATAAAAGTGAAATAAACCCACGAGGAGTTAGGAAGCACAGAATCTTGTAACGTTTGGTAGTTGAGTTAAGAGAGAATCAATCCTGTACTTTAGGATGCACTTTATTGGTAGAGATTTGAATTCAAATTCAAATCCTTGGCTCCAACAAAATCTATAAAAGAGGACATGAATAGCCTGCATGAATCAAGAGGTTGAGAGATCATATCTGTGTACTTTCATTGAGAAGAGGAGCTCATCCTATAGCTCACTCTCTCTACACTCATTGAGCAATGATTTATTGCCAATGACATTGTAATTTTACATGATTTAATCCATACATGTTCATTACTCCCTACTCTCATATCTCTATCACACTTCATCAGAATAGTGAATTTGTCTCAGTTGGTTCTCACTGTATAGTGCATCATTTGGTGTGATTTAAAGCATGTCATCTTCAGTATATTGTCTACTTTAATCCTAAAAGGTTTCATTGACAATGATTTATTTTGGATCATGAAGCCACACAGAAAGTGTCTAGGTATCACCAAAAAGTATAAATGCTAGTGGTATCATTGTGCACAAAGGCATTCGTGTAAGCCGCTGTCGGAAAGAGTTTGTTACTCCTAAAATATTACTAAAAATTAAAAGATTATTTGATTGAAATAAGTTTGGTTAAATTATTATAATTTTGACTAATGTTTGATTTTAATTTTTGGGGGACAAGAAGTTTGATGATTAATATCAAGATGGGAAGTATTTATCTAGGTGTTTTCTAATATAATTATGGGTATAGATGAAAAATCAAGGGTTTATCTAAATTTTGAAAGATAATTCCATGGTATTTAAGGGTTAAATGTAGGATTTGAACATGTTTTATAGGGTTCAAGCTTAATTTCAAGGTTAATTAAGGGTTAATTAATAAATTTAGAGGCTTATGGAAGGTTAGAAGATTAGTTTATGGGTTACTTGGGGTTAATAATCATGGTTGAAGTTAGTTGAAGGGCAAACCTATGGTTAAGAGTTTAATTAAGTAGGTTTTAGTTTATAAATGAGTTAATAAATAGGGTAACTATAATATATGAAACCTTGGCAAATATTTTAATTACAAATGATTAATTAAAAATGTTAATTTTTAAACACTAAGGTTATGGTTACATTTAAAATTGTTAAATAATCAAGGTGGTAATCGAAGAGGAGGCTCTTCAAGAAGAGGTAAACAACAAGGAAATTATGCAGTTGAAGGTAAAAGTGATGATTATGATTCTCTTCTTATGATGAATGTAGAAACTAAGATGAATTGCAATAGTGGTGTATGGTATGTAGATAGAGGTTGTTCTAACCATATGCCACATGATGCTTCATGGTTTTCTAATATGCATAATCCTTCATGTAAAGGTCATGTTGAAACAGGAGATGATACAACACATAAGATTATGCAGGTTGGAGATGTTGTCACGCAGGATAAGAGCAAGACAAATTGCTTGAAGGATGTACTTTATGTGCCAACGATCACTAAGAATTTGATGTTAGTTGGTCAAACGGTAGAAAAAGGTTTGCAAATAAGATTTAATCATGCAGGTTGCTTCATTGAGGATCCAAAGCAAAGGAGGTTAATTGCTAGAGGTCAAAAACAAGGTAGATTGTTTACATTCAAGGTAAACCCAAATCATACAAACTATTTCTCTTATGGTATGCATCGAATAGCACAGCTTGATCTATGGCACAAAGGGATTGGACACATGAATGTACACAAGTTAAAGGAGCTATCAAAGAAGAGGGTTGTTGAAGGATTACCTGATCTTACTAAGCAACATATGGTGCATCTTTGTGAAGCATGTCAAATGGGTAAGCAGAGTAGATAGCCTTTCAAGCATTCAAGCTATGTAAGCAGTGGATTGCTAGACCTTATACACACGGATGTATGTGGTCCTACTAAAGAGGTATCCTTGGCTGGTAATAAGTACTATGCATCATTCATTGATGATCATAGTAGAATGGCATTTGTGTATTTCATTAAACATAAGAGTGAAGTCTTTGATTGTTTCAAAAATTTTAAATCATTTGTCGAGAAGCAAACAGGAAGATATGTTAAGAAGCTAAGATCCGATGGAGGGGGAGAGTATTTCTCTCAAGCTTTTACTGATTTTTTGTATGATGAAGGTATCAAAAGAGAAGTTACATGTAGGTATACTCCACAACAAAATGGAGTCGTAGAGAGAAGAAACAGAATCATAGCAGAAGCATATAGAAGCATGCTAAATGATATGTGTTTGCCTAATTCTTTTTGGGCTGAAGCTGTTAGCACAAGTGTGTACATTATGAATAGAGTACCTACTACTGGAGTTCATCATTTGACACCATATGAGGTATGGCATGGAAGGAAACCAAGTGTAAGTCATTTGAAAGTATTTGGTTGTGTATGTTATGTACATGTACCTAGTGAAGTGAGATCAAAACTTGATGTGAAATCAGAAAAGTGTATATTTATTGGTTATGCAGATACTCAAAGAGGATATAGATGTTATAATCCTCATACTAATAAAGTGGTTGTTTCCAGAGATGTAAAATTTGATGAATCACTTTCATGGTATGTAGATAAGAAAAGTTTGCAGGTCATAAATGGAGATGAAGAAGATACAGGTGAAGGAGATGAGTGCTCACCTCAGCCCACAAGAAGTTTAAGTGATGAGAAAAGTGGTTTGGATGAAGAAAGAGAGCTACCTTTCAATGGAAGATTAAGTCAAGAGTCACCTCCAAGTGTTAAAAGTAAAGGTAAACTCAAACTCATTGAAGTTAATTATGAAGGAGAGGAAATTAGTGATGTATGTGAGTATGGAGAATCATCAAAGGTTCCTAATAAGAAAGGAAGAGCATCTACATTGGAGGTAAGAAGAACTTCAAGAGTGAGTAAGCAACCTCAAAGGTATACTTATGAGTCTTTCATGAATACTCATTATGCTTTTATGACAAAAGTTAAGCAGGAAAATGAACCCACATGTTATGATGAGGCAAAAGGAGATGAAAAGTGGGAGAAAGCAATAAGAGAAGAAATGGAAGCACTACAAGATAACAAGACTTGGAATTTAGTTCCAAAGACACCACAACAAAAGGTAATTGGTTGCAAGTGGGTTTTTAAGATTAAAAGAAATAGTGATGATAGTGTGTCAAGATATAAGGCTAGACTTGTAGCAAAAGGATATAATCAAACTCAAGGATTGGACTATGAGGAAACATTTAGTCCAGTAGCAAACATGGCAACGGTGAGAACTTTGTTGGCTTTAGCTGCAAGTAAAAGGTGGAATATATATCAACTTGATATAAAGAATGCCTTTCTTATTGGTGAGTTAAGTGAAGAAGTGTATATGTCACAAATAGATGGTTATGTGGATGCAAAATATCCTAATCATGTATGCACGTTAAAGAAGGCATTGTATGGTCTTAAACAGACACCAAGGGCATGGAATTCAAGGTTGGTAAAGTATCTTATGCTGCAAGGATACACAGCGAGTCATGTTGATCCTTCACTTTATGTAAAATATGTAGATGACATGTGTGTCTATGTATGCATTTATGAGGATGACTTGTTGATTACAGGGAATGATGCAAAAGCAATTGAAGAGATAAAAGGTAATTTGGGAAAGGAATTTAAAATTTCAGATCTTGGTTTTCTTAGATACTTTCTTGGGATTGAAATTGTGTATGGCGATGAAGGTATGTGGTTGGTACAAGGAAAGTATATATGTGATATGCTGAAAAGGTTTGGTATGCAGGAATGTAAATTTGTTTCTACTCCAATGGAATGTAATGTAAAGTTGAGTGCAAAGGAAGGTGATGAGTTGCATGACATGAATGCATATAGATGCATGGTAGGATCTTTGATTTATGCAACAAAAACTAGACCTGATATATGCTATGCAGTGAGAGTATTGTCACAGTTTATGCATGAACCTAGAGTACCTCATATGCATGCAGCAAAAAGAGTGCTTAGGTATTTGAAAGGTACCATGAACGAAGGATTATTCTATAGTCATGATGCTGATCTAACTCTTAAAGTCTTTAGTGATGCAGATTGGGCTGGAAGCAAAGATGGCAGAAGATCCACAAGTGGATATGTGGTAATAGCAGGAAACAAGACATTAACATGGAGTTCAAAGAAACAGCCTACAGTTGCTTTATCTTCTACAGAGGCTGAGTATAGAGGTTTAGCATTGGCTACTACTGAGGTTATGTGGTTTAAAAAGTTGTTTCATGACTTGAATGTGCAGGTTGATGTACCACTGATATATGGGGATAACTTGAGCAGCATTCATATGACCTCAAATCCTATTTTTCATGCTAGAACAAAGCATATAGAGGTTCACTATCATTATGTTCGAGAGAAGGCCATAAACAATGAAGTACAAGTTTCTTTTGTGGGAACAAAGGATCAAGTTGCAGATATCTTCACCAAATCCTTGGATGGACCAAAGCTTCAAAGATTCAACTATATTCTTGGCATGAAGGAAATACCCTTTGAAACTTGAGGGGGAGAATGTTGCGAACATTTGTTTTATGTATGGTACAAGTTTCAAATTATGTAAATACCTTTGGGAAGTCTTCAAATACTTCAAGAAGGCTCATATTTTTCATAAAAGATAGCAAAAATACCACGTGAGTTCTAGAACATGGTGAGTCAAATTAGTGAGTCACAAGGGAGCTGCAGTGGTGTCCTAGTGGAAGGTCGATGTGGCTAGTTCTCAAAGTCCATCAATACTTTGCTTATTTGAGCACTTGAGTCATGTAATACCTCCAACCAAGTGTCAAAAGCTTCAAAAAAATAAGTGAAGAGTGGAAGTGGGTGGCCAGTATCAGACAAAACAACTCTATCTCATTTTCGATCCATGGCATCTGGATTGTGGAATCTTGGAACATTCGAAATGCCAAGAGGGTATGGAACAAAGGCTTCAGAAAATGGAAACATCTCTAGAAGAAAGACACCAACCAATGGATCAACTTTGAGGATATTGACCCTAGCATCAACATTTCCTATGAAGAATGGAACAGCTTCCAAAGCAGATGTCTCGCCTGGGACCGCTCTAAAGAGTTCGCCTTCTCATGGGACATGAAATGCCGAGCTCACTTGGTCTCAGATGGCACAATGGTAGTTGCCTATCAAAAATCCCGAACATCAAAGAAACGATTGATTATGAGGTTAACCTCAACAAGAAGTGGTGCCTGCCGTGGATGCAACTTCGGTGGAACATGAAGTTCATGGCTATCTCGCACCCCCTCATAGAAATCAAAAAGTCTCTACTTTTATGGAAAATTCTTCATCGTGGAATCTAGACCAACCTTAAGGCTAGCAAATTTTGTGGGATACCTCCGTGGTGCAAACACTGCTACAGGTCCATCGAAGTTTCTCACATCTTCTTTACTTGTCCCAACTCCAACAGGCTCTGGCAGATTGTCGGAAAGAAAATTAGAATTCAGAAACATATTAGTTGGAAGCAAGCTCTACTGGGAGAAGTGATTGACTGCTTCGCGACTCTCTGGAATGCCATCAGAGGGGAGTTCCTATGGAAAATTTGATGGGAAAGATGTGCGTTTAACTTTGGTGACTCCCCCAAAGAGTGGTCGATTGAGAAATTGCTTTTCCTCCTTGGCAATAGGATCACTAATGGTTAGAAATTCCCCCCATTCAAGCATCATCAAGTGCTCATTTTGATCAACAACAAGCTTAAACCCAAGTAGGTCACACATGACGGTGATGAGAGGGTGATCAACCTTCTTTGTAATGCCATCTAGACTCTGTAAAAGCTACCCCTCCTCTGGGGGATTTGGGGGATCTCATGCACACTAGTCTCCTTCTCTTGTACTTTTCTTTTAATTAATTCAAGTCCGGGAGAGAAGGCTAAGGCCGAACTTCCTTTATTAAAAAAAAATTGCCGAAACTGTATGTATTGCCTTCTCTAGATAGATCCTTGATGTTCCGATTGCGAGCTTCGATTTCACAATATGTACAAGGTATGGTCTCTGAAAAACTCTTGAGGCCTTCTTTTTCGAGCTTCAAAGTCATCTGATTCACATGTGATATGCGAAATCTTGTGGATGCTCTTGTCTTTGGATGCCATTGATCAACGTATGGATCAAAATACTAGGACAATGGTAGTAGAGTTTTAAGCATACGAACTGTACACATTCATGGTTCTTTCTAAAGACGGGTTTAAAGTTTTGTATTGCATACATGATACATTGTAAAGTCATCATGGGACACATTTTGATTTTCTTGGTATTAAAGTACTGATTTAATTTGGGATAAAAAAATTATCTATTAAGGCAATTACTAAGAGCTCATTCTTCCTATCTTTAATGAGTGTTTGATTTTTCTACTGGATAAGGATTTCTTCCTCTATCTAGATATATTACATGCGAGACTTTACACAGGCTTGTAGTGTTTTTTTCTAATCACTATGTAGAATACCATTACAAACATGTTATCTAGAACCTGCCATACGTAATATACATTGTGATTCTGGCAATTAAGAAGTTTGTCGAAAAAGAAAATGGATGCTAGGCTAAGCATTTTCTAGATTGGGAGCATGGATTCATAGGATTTTATGTCAATATTTGCATATTTTCTGATTGTTGAATACTTTGCTACGATATGAGAAATAGGTTGTTTTGAAGCATGATTCCTTTTTGTAGAACTCATCCAGTAGTGTTCCCATGTTATGGATGAACTGAAAAACCCTTGAAGAGGTCTGCTTTGTTGCCAGCTTTGTACTATGGACGGTGAATTTTATGTAATATTTGATGTCATGTTTTTCAGGTGTATTTAGACTTTGAAATATGCTATCATGATGACTTGATGTGGTTTATGTAAAGCACTTCAGGTATAATTCAAAGGTATATTGTATGAGTATAAAATGACGGCATGTGCAGTAGAAGTACTTTTGGTATTTCATATCGTGTGAGTTCATTGTTGAAGTTAGATGAACAAAATATGTTCGGCAGTAGGATAGTTAAATACTATGGATTTAAATGAATAGCTTCTGAATTTACAATGATTGACTTTTGGCTTGGATATATAAGTTTTGCATTGATGAATTATAATGTTTTCCCGTGTAATTTGTTGAAATGTTATGCAAATTTAGGCGAACAAGCATCTACGTAAAAAAAATTGATGATCTTTTGCACTCTAGTACACGACAATCTGGAACTAAGCTTTAAAATAGTTAAAGTTTTTTAGCTTGGTTCAAATGAACATATTGCTTCGATGCTAAAACGTCTTTTTAGTAAATAATAGAAGGCGTAAGAATCATCTTCTAATCATGAATGGGGCTAGACTGTCAAAAGAAAAAAATTTACACATGTTTCCAGTTCAATGATGTGTTGTTAAAAATTCATTTGGAAAGCGATATAGTTTGAACATCCGATCATACTTCTATCAAAACAAATTAGAATATATATATATATATATATATATATATATATATATATATATATATATATATATATATATATATATATATATATATATAGAGAGAGAGAGAGAGAGAGATAGATAGATATAGATACATACATACGTATATATATATATATATATATATATATATATATATATATATATATATATATATATATATATATATATATATATATATATATATATATATATATATATATATATATATATATAAACCTACAAAACAAGATCTCGGGCTCACTATAGTATGTTAGGCCCCTAAGGGAATATTCCTGATGTGATTTAAATGCATTCAGCAACTCGATTGGTGAAGTTTGACGGTATGATTAAATGTTCTCAAATTCGATATTGACAACGAGAATTACAGTTAATAACCTGGGATGGATAGTTTATGGGGTTTTGAGGACTTTGAATGTTTTGTCAAAATATATAGTTATATTTGGAACAATGGTATTGTAATCTAATATTTCATAAAAGCTCGCCTTTCCCCTGCTTTTGATCATTAGATGACTTCCTTGGGATATGAATTCTTAGTATTCTTTCTCAAAAATGTCTTGAGATTAGAACTGTGTTGGATACTCAATTCATAGAATTGAATGATGATCGAATGGCAGTACTTTATTTACAAAAATGGTTATTTTTTTGCTGTGCAAGTGATTTGCATAACTTGTGATATTTTGCTTTAAGATGTGATCTAGTGGTGTATGAATCTGGAAACCTTTTGTGCTAATACATTTTATTATTTGTGACCTATGTTTTATGCTAATAGAAACCCGTATATTCTACTCTCACTTTGGATAGGAATTATTTTACGTGCTAAGTGCTTGTTTTTAAGAAATAAACATTCTATAATGTAAGTCGATTGAAATCTTGTCCTGCGATATATTTTGTCGCTTACAGTCTTTATTCGGTTTACTACCAAACTAACACTCAGGAGTTTTATGATAGAACAAAGCATCTAAGACAGATATCTTAGATAGATGTGAAGAGAAATCCTCGAATTCTTTTGAGGTTTTTATAGTATAGAGTATTAGAAGATTGGCTTGGTCTATGTTCATTGTTTTTTCACAAATTCTAGTAATGGTATTCTCGTATTGTACTCGGTGAAAATTACTAGTGAAAATTACATACTCACACACACACACATATATACATACATATATATATATATATAGAGAGAGAGAGAGATAGATAGATGTATATAAACCTACAAAGCGAGAGCTCGAGTTCGCTATTGTGGAACCAATATTTGGATATAGTATATGGTAATACCGTGCTGGATTAGTTGGGAAATCATTTTGAATTTTATGTTATCGTGTCTTATTTCTAAGTGTGCCGATCATGATAGTCTGATTGGGAAAAGAAAAACCTGCCAAATTGGTACTCTAGATTATGAACGGTAGCACAGCTTTGGCTTCCCGAGTTGTAGAGATACATGGTTAAATCGAAACATGGGTTTAAAGTTTTTTTTTTATATATACATGGGAGATTATAAGGTCTTCGTAGGAAACGCACTAGTGTTTCTTGGATTAAGGTACTCATGTTAAATTATTGCGTTTCTCGGATAAAAGTACTCATGCATTTTTGGTCTTCTTAGGAAACCCTCTAGCGCTAAAGTATTGTTGCGTTTCTTCAAGCCTTTCGTCGTGCTAGAAGGAGTTTTTTTATCAAAGGCACACTTTTCATAAACGCACGCTTTTTGAAGCATCACCCTCATGTATCTTTTATTCAGGATGTAATGAAAAATATTTATAAATACACATGCTTTGATAGAATCATCCATCAAAGTATGTGTGTAGCAATGAGATGATGTGCAACAAGGAATTCTTCTCAAACATGCACGTTCCATCAACCAAGGGGAATGTGGAAACATAGTCCTCATGCTATTAGCAATATAGGTGATTTTATGTTTGATGGCTTTCACAAATCGAAGTGTTTGAAAGATGTATTTCATGTTCCCACAATCACAAAGAATTTAGTCTTTATGGGGAAAATTTTTGAGAGAGGCTGAAGGTCAAGCTCAACCAAGAGGGATGCTTTGAGGAAAACCCCTAAAGAGGGGTACATATTGATTGCCAAAACCACAATACTCACTTTGGACGTGAAGCCTAACATCAACCACACAACCTAAACGTAGTAGAATTTGATCTATGGTAAAAAAGGTATGGACATATCAATACTCACATATTGAAGGTCACCAACAAGAAGAGATTAGTGATAGGATTACCTAATATCTATAATCAAAGCCTTAGGAATTTGTGTGAAGCTTGTCAATTCAGAAACCATACTGGATTGCCATTCAAGAAGAGCAATTATGTGACTATCATCCACTTGATCTAATCCATTCAGATGTCTGGGGACCAACTAAGGAGAAATCAAGTCAAGGTAATATGTACTTGTAACTTTCAGTGATGATTGCACAATGATGACTTGGATCTATTGTATGAAGTGTAAATCAAATGTCTTTTATTACTTCAAGAAGACCAAAGCTATGGTTGCAGAAGAATGTGATAGGTATATCAGGTGTTTAAGGTGAGATCAATGGGAAGAATACTTCTTCCATGAGTTCTCTCATTTCTTCGAGACTAATGGTATCAAGAGACAAATCACATGCAAGTTCACACCACAACAAACTAGTGTGATGGAAAGGAAGAATAGGTACATTGTAGGATGTGCTAGCGTAATTATGAAGGAGATGGGTATGCCAAATTACTATTAGGTTGATCCAACAACCACAACTAAATACATCATGAACAGGGATCCCACATCACATATACATGATACCACACCTTATGAAGCTTAGTGTGATATGAATCCAAATATTTTGCACTTGAGAGTATTTGGTTGCACATGTTATGTATTTCTTCCCCAAGTGAATTAAGGAGCAAGCTTGAGGATAAATAAAGAACATTTGTCCTTATAGGATATGCAAGTGATCAAAAGGGTTATAGGTGTCACAATCCTACAACAAAAGATGCAAAGTTATCATGGATGTTAGATTTGATGAAATTTTACCTTGGTATGCTACAAACATATCTATCGAAGGCAATGAAGATGAAGAAAAAAGCATGTCAAGGGATGAACCAAAAATCATGGTTCTTAGTGAACCAAAGAAGTCAAGTTTTAAACCATCTTGGGATAAAGGTAGTCCTACATCAAGTTAGATAAGTGATGCTAGGAGTAAAGGTAAGGACAAACCACAAAAATAGAAGAAGATAAAGGTCTATGGATTGAGCTCAATGCACACCATCATAGGAAGAAGGGGGGGTGACTAAGACAACAACAACAACAAATATCCAAATCAATGGAGTGGTGAGATAAGAAGATCCAATAGGGTAAGATATCTAGTTGAAAGACTTACCTACGATTCATTTATGGCTAGAAATTATCCTTACATGAGCAAGGTTGTTTAAGAACCCTTGAATTACCCATGGAACATGTCTTGAACCTTTGGGTTGAACTCTTGGTTTCAGCCCTTAGGATATTTATTCTCATGAGCTCCCAATTGAATGGTTGGAACCTTAGGCTTGATTTATTCTAAGGTGTGGGAACCTTAGTCTTGGGAGAAGCTTCTCTAGGAGCCACCTTGGGTGTACATGAGAGAAGAATCCTCATTCGATTTAGAAGGCATGTGTTGGACTCGGGAAATTAGAAGGCATGTGATCGCCCTTGGGAAAGTTTCCACATGAGGGACACTTGGCTAGACTCTTGGCCAATCCCAAGGACATGCACCCACTTGGGCTAGAGGTATATATATGGGTGGGCTTGGATGGGTGGATACATGCTCTGTCTTTCCATGGTGGTTTAGACTAGTTGATTTTATACTCTTGAGTGGTAGCTTAGTTTCTAACAAGTTGTTTCCACAACATTGGCTTCAGAGCTAGGAGTTGAGTTTTTCGCATATAGTTTTGTCTTGCTGACGGGAGGATGGATAATTTATCATGTATTGTTTTTTTGTTGAGAGCATGATTCAATCCCTCTTGGAGGAGATTAAAAGACAATTCTGCATGACCCTCCTCCTTGGGAGGCCAATTTGGACTACCTTTCCATGCGGGCGGGTCAAGAGTAGCTTTCAAGCGCATGCACATTGCATACAATGTGAGAGAGTCTATAGTAGAGGAGCTCGAGTAGAGCTCTCCACCATGATATAATAAATCATTTCATCACCTTGATTATATACACAGCCTCTTTTCACCTTGCCTTGAATGTGGGATTAAGAGCTCTGCCTCAAGGATTCTCCCTGGGAAAGAAATAATCTCGTGGTGCCCATGTTGATTCTTGAGAACAACATGGAGTCATGAGCTCGTTGCCTAACGAGATAGATCATAGAACCCTCTTCTCATGCACATTATATGCATGAGTATTTAAATAAGAAGAGATCCATCTTGAAGGATTAGTATGCGTATAGAGGAAAGCATGGAAGTTTGACGTGGATCAAACATCAGTTGGAGCTTCAAACAATCATCGAACCTTGGGGAAGTACCTTGTTTCTCCTTTTTTATTAAATATTTAATTCTCTTTTACATAAAATCACATAGTAATGTATACAAGTAAAAGCATATATGGATTTTATGTATATAAAGAGGATGTTATACATTTTCTTTCATAAGCATTAAAGGATTTGGGGTATACATGAATTATGCATTGAATTCACTTTATATGTAATTGGACAATATGAAATTCCCCAAAGGTCGCATTCCTCTTTTAGAAGAAAACTATAATTTTCTTTGTTGATAATAGATAATGTAAGTATGCATCCTTAAAATTAAAAAAGATAAATCCATACCTTGGGCATAAAGTAAGTATGTAGATGCCCAATGAAGGAGAAAGAACTTTTGGGAAGAGGGAATGGCCCAACCTTTCAACTTCAAATTCCAAATATACAAAAGGAATCAAAGAAAGGACATAGCTATGATGAAGGTAAGTGTTACTTTCGAATTGCCCTTTCATATTCTTTGTGATGCTAAAGCACCGCATGTAAGGATGCATACCAAAAGGACTAGAGGAGTTCCAAAATGCACAATGAATAGTGCATAAATAATGAATAAAGATATTCATCCACATGCACCTAAGAAAGATGCATCTAAGTGATGGACTGATGACATAAAAAAAAATTCATTTATTATGAATGGACTCACCACATGATATAATTACGTATTGAGCATATCAAGTACATCATAGCATGGAATGCACATGAATTGTTAAGCATATGAACATGTTGATAAATTGATTATGACCTTATAATTATTTCCTTTAAGATGGATGCACAATTATGTCGAAAGATAATATCTAGTATGTAAATAGTAGCTCTATTCTCATATGACA
Organism: Ceratopteris richardii; assembly: GCA_020310875.1. Lineage (NCBI taxonomy): Eukaryota > Viridiplantae > Streptophyta > Polypodiopsida > Polypodiales > Pteridaceae > Ceratopteris > Ceratopteris richardii. The sequence continues at coordinate 118,790,254 of CM035426.1, forward strand.
TAGACAAATGCATCAGATCAAAGAAATAGTTATATGAAGGATCAGTCTTCAAAGTCTTATAGAAAACAAATGAAGAATTAGTAAGGGTCCAACTTACAAAAATTTTGATGGTACTTTGAGGAACAAAGTTTCCATGATAAGACTAAGATGGAAAAAACCTTCTTAATAAGTAATCTATGAATAAGAGCTAACATTATCTACACTAAGGTGAGATTGTAAAATGGATGGTATGGGACATCTAGGTTTACAATATCACTTATTAAGATAATGGAAGCTTAAGCTCAAGGATATTTGAGATCTTGTTTAATCAAGGATTGAGCATAAATGAACCTCCAATTTGGATAGGAAATTAAAATTAACAACAATTTCCTATAGTTTTTAAAGACAAAAACTCTTTAAAGGGGGAAAGAAAGGTATCATTAATATGATGCTTCTAAGAAAAAGATGCATGCCTTAACTCTTTCATAGAAGAGTTAAAGAGTGCATTTGTTATCAGGTACTTTAGTATGGTTGAGTTAAATATCAAACAAAGTAAAAACTAGATATGCAAGAAGGGAATTCATTGAAGAATTCCAATTTGGCAAGTAAACTAAGATAAGCTAGCAAAAGACTTGAAGCATATCTAGTGTAGGGTACTTGAGAGTGGATAAAAATGGACCTAAAGTTTGGACTGGTAAGCATGACAACTTGCTTAAGTCAAACGGATGGCATATAATTGTTGATCTCTAAAAGAAGAATAGTTAAAGGTTCAAAGAACATCAACAGGATTTTGAAGACTGAAGCAAAGATATAAACTCATGAATGTATGAGTAAAACATCCCAAGAAAATCCCATGGGTAAATATCATTGAAAAAGGGAACTAAAAGAGAAAAAACTTGATCTTATTTCATGTTAAAATAGCTAGAGCAATTTTGAGAAAACCAAGTAACCTAACCTGGTCAAATATATCAAACCCTTTAAGGTTTGATAAGCTAAGTGGCCTACATTTTCCAAAGAGATCAAATCCTTAAATAGTTTGATAAATTATACTAAGAAAAAAGTTAAAGGTCGACCAAAAGAGATCTTTGAAGTAATTGGTATTAAATTTAGAAACCTTAATCTTTGCTCTCGTGATTATGATTCCAAGGAATTCCAAGATGGAATTCATGATCATGGCAAATGATCAGAGAGCATTGAAAAGACAAGGACTAGCAGCAAGTAATAGTGAACATGAGATAGTTGCATAATCTGAAAGAAATTTGTAATATATTGAATGTATGATCCAAGGGAGATGTTGTAGGCTTAGTCATACATGTGTGGGCTAAGTGTTTCCACAATCTTGAAGCTCAATGTGTCCTTGTTATGCTCTCTCTTTCGCAACTAAAAATCATGAACTTTTATAGATGAGTTCAAATTTGAATTTTGAATCTGCCACCTAAAAGTGATCCTATCTCTTAGGCTTCTAATCAATTTAATTCCAACCACTTGGTTGTTGTGAATTACAATTCATAAAGATACGAGATTATCTCTTGCTTTTCCTTTTACATTTATCTTGAGTTAAACTCAAGATATTTACAAGAGGTGTTCACATAAGACTTATGAATGTTTATGCTCAAGATATGGAGTAAACCTTTGATCTTTTGGTCAAGCATTAAGGCTTGCCAAATGTGCCAGCAGCTCCCCCTCAAGCCTAACATGCTTGAGTCTTCAATCCATAGGTATCTCTTGCATTCCAATCATTGATTTGAACCTGTTGAGTTTGCTTCCATCAAATGTATCTGTCATCATATCTGCACATTGCATTTGTGTAGACACATAGGACAATTGTATTTCTTTTCTTGTTATTTTCTCTCTAGCAAAGTGATAATGGACTTCTATATGCTTAGTCCTAGCATGAAAGATAGGATTAGCATCTGTATGCAAAGAACTCATATTGTCTCCAAATATGTATGGAGTGCCAAAATCTAACCCTAAATCTGTATATAGGGACTTGATCCACATTGCTTCCTGAGTTGCATTTGCCGATCCTCTGTATTCACCTTCAGTTGAAGAAAGTTCTATTGTGGGTTGTTTCTTTGAAGAACAAGAAATGAGTTTTGTACCTGCAAAGGATAAATATCTAGATGTGCTTCTTCTATCATCTTTTGATCCTGCCCAATCTGCATCAGTGAATAGCTTTACACTTAAATCAGATGTATAAGGATAATATAATCCTTCATTCATAGTTCCCTTCAGATATTTTAATATTCTTTTTGCTACATCCATGTGAGGTTTTCTAGGAGTGTGCATAAATTGGCCAACCACACTTACACCATAGCAAATATCTACCCTAGTTAGGGTTGCATAATTCAAGCTTCCAACTAAGCTTTGGTAGCTTGTAATGTCTTCAATAGGTTCCCCTTCATGAGCACTTAACTTGTGATTGACCCCCATGGGAGTACCTGCAACCTTAGCATCCTGCAGCTTGAACTTTGCAATTACATCTTTAACATACTTCCTTTGGGTAAGGAAGATCCCTTTATCTGTATGGACAACTTCCAATCCAAGAAAATAAGTAAGCGATCCTAGGTCACTTATCTTGAATTCTTCCTTCATTTGGGCTTTGATCTTCTTGATTCCATTGGCATCATTACCTGTAAGAATAATATCATCTACATACGCACATAGATATATAAATTCATCCTTACTCTTCTTAGTGAAGAGTGAAGAATGAGCCTTACTCATCTTGAATCCTTTTTCCTGCAAAAATGTAATCATTCTATGATTCCAAGATCTAGGAGCTTGTTTGAGACCATAGAGAGGTTTTCTCAGTTTGCACACATACTCAGGATGTACATCATCAACAAATCTAGAAGGTTATGCCATGTACACCTCCTCTGAAATCCAACCATTTAAAAATACATTTTTTACATCAAATTGATAGATGTTCCAATTCTTTGAAGCAGCTATGCTTATGAGAACTTTGACTGTTGGCATCTTTGCCACAGGAGAGAAAGTCTCCTCATAATCAATCCCTTGGATCTCAGCAAACCCTTTAGCCACAAGTCTTGCTTTGTACCTATATTTTGATCCATCAGAATTCTTTTTTACCTTATAGATCCATCTAGATCCAATGATCTTCATGGATTGGTTCCTGGGAACTAGGTGCCAAGTCTGATTTTCTTGAAGTGCTTGTATCTCTTCCTCCATTGCTTCCTTCCATTTATATTTCTCGTTTGCTTCTTTGAAGGTTGATGGTTCTTCTGAATTGATATTCTTGGCAATATAGATAAAGTGTTTAGTGACTATAGAGGTGTCATATCCATACCTTTCTGGCTTCCTCTTTTCCCTAGTTGATCTCCATATTGTTTATTGAGAGGATTCTGAAATATCCCTCAAGTCTTGCATCTTCTCTTTACCTTTGCTGCTCCATACCTTGAAGTTCCTCCTTGGTGTTTTCAAATCATCATCAGAATCACTTGAATCTTCACATTGTTGACTATTTACCTTCTGAATTGTAGGAAAGTCTTCTTCTAGCTCATATGGTAGTTTGACTTTTCTGCAATTATCTTCAAACCACGAGTTGTTTTCATCAAAGACAACATCTCTACTAACAATAAAACCTTTAGTACTTGGATTATAGAACTTGTACCCTTTTTTATTAAGATCATAACCTATGAACACACATTTCTTTGCCTTGGGATCCATTTTATCTCTAATCTGTGATGGAACATGTGCATCAACTATGTACCCAAAAACTCTGTAATGATCTAGGCTAGGCCTTCTTCCATTCCATGCTTCATATGGTGTCATCCCATCCAATGCTTTAGATAGGAGTCTGTTGATAAGATAGGTGGCTATGGATACAGCCTCTGCCCATAGGTATATGGGCAATTTCTTCTCATTGATCATGGACCTTGCTGCCTCCACAATGGTCCTATTCCTCCTTTCTGCTACTCCATTTTGTTCTGGAGTATATCTAGTGGTGATTTCTCTTTTGATGCCTCTATCTTGGAGATATGCATCAAACTCATGGGAGAAGTATTCTCCCCCTCCATCTGACCTTAGCCTCTTTAATGTTTCCCCTGTTTGGTTTTCAACAAGAGCAAGATATTTTTTGAAACAGTTGAATCTTTCATCCTTGTGCTTCATAAAATAAAGTACGGTCCATCTGCTAATATTCTCAATGAATGATACATAATACCTGGATCCTGAAATTGAAGGGTCTTTTCTAGGTCCCCAAACATCTCTGTGAACTAGCTCCAATAGATCACCATGAATGTAACCTTTCTTCATAAATGGTTGTCTATGAGACTTCCCAAATTGACATGAACTACATTTGTATATCATATGTTGCTTGGATATATTTGGCAATCCAAGCACACTATGATCCTTGCATATTTTCTTTAAACTTCTTTCTCTTATGTGAGCTAATCTATTGTGCCACATTTCTAATTCTGACAAGGTTTGTCCTCCATAATTGAAAAATGTTATATTTCTAGTATCATGTACTTCAAATATAAAGAGTCTACCTGTCTTTTCTCCTTTGGCTATCTTCTTGAATCCTTGTTCAGGATCTTCAACAAATGCTCCATTTCTTGTAAACCTTACTTGCAAGCCTTTTTCTACAATTTGTCCAACACTTATCACGTTCTTGGTTATGGTAGGTACATAACATACCTTACTGAGTAGATTCATGTTTCCATTTGAGGTCTTCACATTCCCAATCTTTTCAACTAAGTGCATTGTATCATCTCCTATCTGAACCTCATGCTTGTTCCTTGTATCCTCCAAGTCAGATAGCAATACCACATTTCCTACTACATGATTTGAACAACCAGAATCCGTATAAAACACATGCTCATCTGCTTTACCTTGCCTCATGATCATATTCATTAACGAAAGTGAGTCTTCTTATGCCTGATCTTCAGTATACTTTTTGTAGTCTCTTCTACCTGTATAGCCTTCTTGGTTATTCTAGTTGTAGTTGTTGTTATACTTGTTGAAGTTGTTTGATCTTCCTCTTCCATAGCTTCCTCTATTGAAGCCTCTTCCTCTCTGATTTCTAGGGTTCTTGAAACAATTCTCAGTTGTGTGGTTAGTCAATCCACATATGGCACATGGAGAGGTGCTTTGGAATCTCCCCTTGCTTTGTCTACCTCCTCTGCCTCTTCCTCTTGTACCTCTACCTCTTCCTGCAATGTTAGCTTGGGAGGTACTAGCTTCATCATCAGATTTCTTGGCTTTACCTTCACCATCCTTACTCTTGTTCTTATCAGTGTATAGGGCAGAGGATTGATTACCTTTTGAGTTGTCATTGTTCTTCACAAGCTTGGCTTCATGAGTAAACAGTTGTCCCATTTGGGTATTGAATTCAAGTACCTGCATGTCCATGTACAGATCCATTGCAGTATTGAATGCTTCCCACTTGTCATCTGCTTTGATTCCATTGATCACGTGTCTCACAATTTGTTCCTCATCAATGACTTCTCCAATGCTTCCAAGTTGATCAGCTAAGTCCTTCATTTTAGTGACATAATCAATCACATTCTGTTTGCGAATTTTTTTGAGTGTTGTGAACTCCATCCATAGTTGATTCTTTCTTTCTCTAGTGCTTGAAGAAAAAAATGCTTCAAGTGCATTCTAGGTTTCTTGTGATTTCTTACAATTCCTTATATGTGGGAGTAAGAAATCAGAAACTGAGTTGAGAAGGTATGACCTGGCGAATGCATCTTTTGAGCACCATGTTGATAACCTTTCTTGTCCTTCTTGAGTGGGTTGCCCTTTGTTTCTAAGTATTGGCTTTGTCTCATCTCCAGATATGTAACCATAAAGATTTATACCTTGTAGATATGCTTCCATTCTAATAGACCAAGTAGAGTAATTACCTTGATCCAATTTGTCAAATGATGATGGGAATCCATCTCCCATGGTGAGTTGATGATTGCTCTCATACCACTGTGAGGAGATGGTTGGATACACTCTAGAAATGAGCTGATGCTGCACAAATTCTGTTGTACACATGCCAATGTTACTTCAGATTACCTTAGTAGACACCTTTAGCTTCCAAAATATGAATTTGGACCGATAATGTGCTTTGGAGCATCACCTTTAAATAGTTGCATCAAAACAGACCACCTCCAAGTTTGAAGAGTTGTAAAACCTTGCTATTTATGGATTGTAATCTGCTCAGTGTTTCATTCAGTGCTCATTCACTGATTACAATTCACCCGAGAGCTTTTATCCATATATAATTGGATCACTAAGCTTGCCATATATTTCACTAATGTAGGATGATTATATGCTGAGAAATAATCTTAAGAAGTTAGGGGTGTAGACCCAATATTTTAGGAGAATGACAAACAACAGACATAGGCAAGTTGTAATGAACATATCTCATAGATCTCAAAGCCAAATGACATGAAAATTGATAGCATAGAACTAGAAGGTTTAAGCTACATGCATCAAGTTGAATCACAGTAAAAGAATAAGTATACGCAGAGAATGCCTCAAAACAAGCTCACTGAAATTGAGAGTCTAGTAGCAAGTAATAGTGAACATGAAATAGTTGCATAATCTGAAACAAATTTGTAATATATTGAATGTATGATACAAGGAAGATGTTGTAGGCTTACTCATACATGTGTGGGCTAAGTGTGCCCACAATCTTGAAGCTCAATGTGTCCTTGTTCTACTCTCTCTTTCGCGACTAAACATCGTGAACTTTTATAGATGAGTTCAAATTTGAATTTTGAATCTGCCACCTAAAAGTGATCCTATATTTTAGGCTTCTAATGAATTTGATTCCAACCATTTGGTTTTTGTGAATTACAATTTGTAAAGATACGAGATTCTCTCTTGCTTTTCCTTTTACATTTATCTTGAGTTAAACTCAAGATATTTACAAGAGGTGTTCACATAAGACTTATGAATGTTCATGCTCAAGATATGGAGTAAACCTTTGATCTTTTGGTCAAGCATCAAGGCTTGCCAAATTGACCACAAAGAGTGTGGCAAACCAATGTCATATATGAGGCAAATACAAAATGTGGCAAATCACTACCATATAAGAATAAAATACAAAATTTTGGTGCACCACTGCCATATATGAGCCAGATATGAAATTGTGGCACACCACTGTCATATACGTGCACATAAGGATCAAAACATCCATATCAACGGTCTTGCAAAAAAGAACATTCATGAAATGAGATAAATTCACATGAGATTTACAAGCAACAAGTAAAAACCAAGTTCCTAAATTCATCACCTCATCGCAGATGCTCCCATGAAACGACTGCATCGCGTCCCTCCAAGTCCTCCAATAGTCCAATTAATCCATGAAAATATCCATAAGCCCCCTCCGTTCGTGTTGGAGGATAACCCATTGCCAGCTCCTTCAAGAAATATACAAAACATTAGATGAACATACATGGCATGCTTAACACAAACAAATTCAATAAACCAAATGGTACTTACAAATTCGTGATGCATAGTGTCACATCTACCACTGCCAAATGTGACAGTTGAACCGTATCTAAACGTGTGCCTGCAGCATCTCATTGCTGGTGATATTGGTTAGGAGTTTGCTGCTGCGCGTCACGAATCATATCCCACTCCTCACCATGTAACCTAAAACATTATGTGTATGTGTGTATGCATGT